>JAHDVE020008169.1:0-260558 GCA_022606495.2 Halesus radiatus
AGACATGGCACGATCAAGTGAATCAAATACTCGAGTCGGGCCATGTCAGAAGTCGGAATAACAGAAGAGAATGTATGAGGCGTTGTATGAATGTGAATGAAGCAGAAGTGTATGCCAAGATCGAGTTGTTTGGCGGTCCGTCCTCTCTGTCTACCCCTGCGGGGAAACGGCGTGATGGTTAGTTAGTTAGTTAGAGTGCAATATCGTATTCATATACATATATATCCATAGGTATATTTATATAATATTTAGTTTCAGACAAAACAGTATTTTGATCTATTCCTAAATCATATTCTTTCTCTTATTTAAATTACATTTAATATATTTATTTTTTTTCTAAATATGCGTACACTCAGTGGCGGCTCGTGACTTATGAGTGAGCTAGAGTGCTAAGATTGAAAAATACGACGTTATTGATGTTGTTGAAGCCGAAAACAATGAAATTTTGAAAAAAAAAAAACCCTTTTCAGCTTCAACAACATCAATAACGTCGTATTTTTCAAAGTCACGAGCCGCCACTGGGCACACTTCTTCGTTATATAAATCTTGCAACTGCGTTGTGTCCTTATTGTTATTGGGTTGACAACATTATTATTACAAATTGGCTTATACTCGTACATATCTTACAAATGTCTAGAAATTAAGTATTTCATTCCTATTATCCTGTTTGACGCGTTGATTTCATATGACACTGCGTTGTAAATATCTAACTTATTCTGCTTCAATTTTCAAACCGGATAATGCATGTTTCATATTTGAAAATCCGGATTCTGATTCTGCTGTGAATCATCAGAAAATCCGGATTTTCAGAAATCCTGATTATCTGGATAGCAAACTCTAGTATGATGTTACCAACTTTGACTTTGAATTGATGATAATACGCAGAATGAGGTCACATTGGGCCCAATACTTACATTGAGGGGAACTTTGTTTCATTGTATTTGGGGGCCGGTGATGCCTTGTTATAGAAACTAGATTTTGTTACTATTTTTGATGTTACCCAGCAAAATTATTTTGTTTTGGAAATTGGTTTTTGTTGGGAGAAGAATGGCAAGGCGCCACTTATGCTATCATTTAAGTTTACATATTATAGTTAATTTCATTAGATTTTTATGCACAATGCATTTAGGTTGTGTCAATTTTCGTTATTTTATTTTTATTGGAGAGGCCTGACAATTCAAAACGTGCGACTTGCAAAGAAAATAAGAACTGTATTTAAACTCTTTTTTAAAAATATTCTTAACTAGCTCAAACGCCCTGAAAATTAATAACAGCTTTAAAAAAGTAATTTTTAAAACTGCATTTTTTTAAAGCTTCTATATTTATTAATATTTTAAAACCATCAATGATAATCAAAATAAACTGTAAAAATGTAATCCTTCCAACTAGCAAAAAAGAATGTATTATTGAATTAATTTATTATTTAGTTCCAACAATAAGTTTTAAAATGTTCACAAATATAAGAGCCTTATTAATTGTTTTAAAAAATTGTGACTGCTGCTTTTTTTTTACTTTTTAAGAGCTAGATAAATATTAAAATTAAAAAAAAAAAATAGTAATTTAAATTCAGTTCAATAAATGTCGAAAATTTGGGCTTCCAATGAGCATAGTTTTATATAGTTTTGTTCACAGAATGCTTCTGGAATAAACTTGTTTAGTGCAAACGCTGCTTGTTACATGGAAAACATAAACATTTTCATATTAAACAACCAACGAAGGGCAGTAATAAAAATATTTTATAATTATAATGTACAAAATAAGTTTGTTTTCATGTAAAAAATATTTTTATTTCATATTTAGTTTACACAACGCAATTCGTATAAATAATTGTAAATAAAACAATGAGGCTTATTGCTTATCGTTTAGCACTCTTCATTATAATCATTAATTATTATTATTCTTGTAAAACAATCATTGTGATTTTACTTCTTCATTTTGCTACAATATAATAAGGAAGTTGCGATAATCAAGTTATTGTAATCCACATAATAATATGTTATAATTATTTGAGTAATTGGTATTTTCTTAAACATATCTTATGAAGAAGAATCATAACCCTTTATGTGCCACATGTATTTTTTTTAAATGCTGGAGAAGTGTCGATAATCCATGAATATATATTTTTTTTATTTTGATTACTTTTATTTTTAGACACATGTTTTCAATAATGTGACGTAATTTTAGAACCGTGGGTAACGCGTGACGAATTTTATGGCTTGGGCTATATATCGTTCTGTGGCACTCAATTACAATAATGTGTCGGAACGATATATCGTTCTGTGGCACCTAAAGGGTTAAAAAATTTCTTGTGAACTCATTTAGAGGTGAAATAATTCGTCGTCCTCCAAATGTTTAATTTCGTGTTGTTGTCCTTTAACAGGTCTTTTGTCAGATGTACTTCAACGGCTTTAGAGTAGCAGGTTTATAAATATATCATCTTTGTGCTGCGTCCACATTTTTATACAATCCTTGTCTGGCGGTTTCTTTAAAGTCTGAACAACCTATTAAGATTAAAATCGAGATCATTACAAATATGTCTGTTTATAAAATGTTCTATGTTCCGAACTAATGATTATTTTGACTTCACGCCATTTCGGACCTTACGACCTCGGAGCAAAAAGTTCATTATCCCATTAAACCATTCATCGAACAATTCTTAATCATTTTTGTTTTTGATACATGCAAAATTTTACCTCGCGACTACAGAGCAAAGAGATCATTATCCCATGTAAGCAATTAGTAGGTCGATGTGCAATGGTACAAATATTATTCTAACTTCTTACTAACGATGTTTTAATGCGTTGGAATTTTTTAACCGAATATCTGCTTGCGGCGGTTTCTGAGAATTACTTATCTATTATTTGCTCATTGACTTATTAAAGGCATTTATTTTGATTTTGATTGAAGGCAAGTGTGTCACCAAAAGTTTAATACTAAATCATATTACGACTTCTTCTTTGATTACGTATTTAATATTTGATAAAGATTTCCAACTGCTGTGAACAAAAAAAAAATCGTTGTTTTTTTCTGTTAATCTACGTATGTGTTTCGATTATTATGAAAACAATTTTTTTTTATCAGGATTCCTTACCAGTCCATTGAACTTAACCACAGCTAGCGGCGTCCATATTTATGTGGTTTAGTTTTTTAGTTACGTTTGACTGTGAGAATCTATCCCATTTCTCTACTCACAGTCAATAATAATTGGATTACTTGAATAGCGCCGTTTTTGTGAAAAATCACCTCAAGGGCGCTGTACAAATATTAATTCCTATTCTTTATATAATTATGCACAAACAGATACGGAAAAACATACTTACCTGGCAGGTCGCTTCACATGAACACAGTTTTATTAGAAAATTAAAGTATAGAGCTGATATTTGTACAGTTGCTATTTTAACCTCCTTTTCTATTTTTCTATTGATGTTACATTTATTAGAAGATTGGTGCCACAAGAAGAGTTGGCATTTATTTTAAATACTTTAAATTTTTTAGGACTGGAAAATGTTTATAAAATGACCTTAAAAAGCGTAAGAAGCGTCTAATCGATATTACCATATTTTATTTATTTTTTACACTTTTAGTTATTTACAGCGTTGCGGGCTGTGGACGCATTTTCGCACCCATGCGTGAATTTTTAAAATTTTTTCTATAAGTGACGTTAGGTGAGCACCGACCGGCCAGCCTAGCTATGCAATTTACGTGTGAATTTCTTCAATTTTATGGATACGATTGTCTGAAAAGATGAGTTTTAAGTTTAGTTCTGAATTCTGTCAAATGGAATGAAGTTTATTTTTATCTTATCAATTATAGTATTATTTGTACAGTTTATTTAACTTCTGTTACTCTGCTAATTGTGTACATTTTCAAATAAAAAATCTGTGTAACACAATCTTAAATTTCTTAACTTGTCTAAATATTATTTTTAATGTATATTTGTTTATTTATCTTTATCGTATTAATCAGTGAGAAATGGGTTAGGATAGTTCTCCAAATATTTCTATATTGTTTTGATATCACTACTGTCTGTATCTGTATTTTCTCCATAAATAAATAAAAAAAAAGTTTAGAACTTTTAGAAATTATGAATTCATTCTAATAAATTTATGTCGATGTAAATACGTCAGTCGTTTGAATCAATTAATATTTCGATTTATTTGATGTACCTGGTATGTAACCTCAACATTCCACGTTAGAATTGAACCAAAACGAGCCCGATGAACGGATGTCAGAAATGCCAACATCTTGTGATTCAGACGATATAAAAACAAGTTGACAGAGATCCGAGGATCATAAGTTGATGGTGGTTATATTGGTTGAGAAGTAAGAAAGAGGGGGAAGATACGTAGATTCGAACACAATGGACAATACAATGACTCATTTAACATCAGAGAATTCAATTGCATGTAATTATTTAGTCTGTCATGGTGTTGTAATACCTACATTTCAAAGTCTTTTGTAGTGTCTCGGCAGGGAAACTATATAGGTTTACCTCATGTAATAATATATATGTAGGTATATTTGAAACCAGGACCAAATATGTCAGCAAATCAATGGCATTTGAATGGCAACTGTGTGAAATAACACCCCAGAAACCTTCTTCGTCAACCTGATGATTATTCTAAAGTCATGACCAGATTTATATCGTGTACTAAAACCCATTCTATCATTTAAAACACATCGATGCCTTAGTGCAATAGCGAAATAACTAAAAATTTCTGGGTTTTGAGTTAATGATGAAAAATGGTAAAGAAACTCTCCCTTCTATATGTCAATTAAAAAATAAGTCTAATTCGTCTTAATTATGTAGTCAGATAATTCTTTATGGAATTATAATGAAATCAGCACATTCTTAGTTCAATGGAGAAACGTGTCAAATGTTTCCGTTTGGAACTTAATAAATGTAGCCATTTACACCTATGATATGATAGGTTGATAAATTACTTACATGTTGCATCTATTTGTTATGTTGTAGATGGACAAAATAACTTTACAATGTCTTTATGAAAAATTTTAAAATCCAGTTTTCTCAAAATGAGGTATTTTGAGTTAGTTCCCTATTGAACTAAGGTATCGACATTATCTTTATTGAACAAAAAAAAACACTTTGCTTTTAAAAACAAATTTATCTTAAAATTATCTCCAACCGGTTTCGATTATCTCAAGCTTCGTCAGAGTAAAATTTAGAACAAATCAAAAATATATTAGGTCAGTATATATATATATATATATATATATATATATATATATAGGTGAGATATAATACAAAACAGAGTAAGAGGGAGAAGCAATATATAATAATACAATAGAACAGTGAGACAGATATGTTTACATCATGATAGAATGGGACAATCGCAGAGCATGTAAAATTAACGTCAGCGGGGACAACATATAAATGTGAAAGAAACAGAACGTCGAAGGAGGAAGGGATTGAGAGGAAGTGTGAAGTTTTAAATGTAAGAACGCAGTTAAAAATATGAAGTTTGAATGAAACACGAATTTTTGAATAAATGGTCAGTATGAATGTAAACATAATATAATCTCGAAACATTCGACAATAATTCATGATACTTACTATACGTGTTGATGACGTAACCTTTTTTGTATGGCAAGAGATTTTTGTTTAGAGTTCTCTAGGGCTGTTTATTTTACAGATCATTATGACATTAAAGCTTTTTTCAGCTACTCCATTTCTTTATTTCTATAAGAATCTATGTTTTAGATGAAGAGTTCCCTATCAACAACACCGGAATACTCCGTGATTATTCTATAAACCTCAGTATATAAAAAATGAATGTTTGTCTGCCTGTTCTCAATTTTCTCCAAAATTACACTACCGGTTTCGCTGAAAATAGCACAGTTTGTTCTTATTAGTGCCGGGAAGATTTAGAGAGTAGTTTGAATGAAATCCAATATGTAAAACTGTCGCTATAACGTTTTTAAATTAGTATGGAAACATTGAACCCGCCATGTTGTATTGAGGTTAGCCCATAGATATACCACTCTGGTTAGCCACAGATTACATAATCAAAAAAAGTAGGTTTGTTTGGGTGGAATATTTCAAAATGGAAAAAACAAGTAGGTATTTAGACATATTTTGAAAAAAAAATGTTTGGAATGAAATAAAATTTTCAAATGAATGTTTCTTTGTTTCATTGTTCAGAGATAGTAATAGTCGTCACGAGGCATTACTTTCGCTGTCAAATCAATTATGGCATCCAAACGACAGGCAAAAATTCACAACTTCATAACTTTATTAAAAAAAAGCCCGATCAGGATACTTAACTCTCTTGAAGAGAATAATCCATTTTTAACCATTTTATTTACATGTGCCACACATAGTTCCTCCTTGGCTATTAGTGAAACCATGTGTATTAAATTACAAAGCGGGACAAAAGACAAACCGGCTGGGACACATAGTATTATGGCAAGCCCATGCTCATGATACGAGAATTCAGCGTACCAACCTTTTTTACGTTACGTTTGATAGACCACACATATTGCTGCGTTTTTTTATCAGACGTTCGTAAGCGGCAATGTACGCAGAAATATGAATCATGAACTCTTTTACTTTGGAAGGTTTTTTTTTCAACAACGATTTTGTTCGCGTTGTGATGGCTGGCTGACCACAAATTTAATGCCACTCTTTCATGTTCATGTCTATAAAGTCGCTTTTTAAAATGCAAGTTCTTCCAACCAGCCAACCAAAAAGTGGGTTGGTAGAAATTGCCACATGTCAATAAGCCAAACTAAACCAATTCAAACCCAGTTGTATTATCTGATTAAATTGTTTCATATTAGGTATGTTTATTATTTGAAGAACTAGCACTGACGAAATCTTTAACAAACTTAAAATTATGTCAATAAAACAATTATACTCTAAAACAATACTACTTTACATTCATACATACAAAAAACAAGAAATAACAAAAATCACACATAGTAGAAACACTAGATCTCAGAGTCAAGTACACATACAACAAGGAACCACAAACACAACATTTGGACAAAAAAACTTCTTGTTGTATGGTACTAACACTTCAACAAAATACCACTATCCATTAAAAATTACAACAACCATAATAAATTACAAAATCAAATAAAACACTGGATAAGTTACATAGGGAGATCTGAAATAGAAAATATTTTAATACCAAATACAGACTAACACCAAAACCACTAAACTGCACTTAAAGCACCTCGCCTTAGAATTAATTTAATTTTTTTCATCAAGTACATCAGTTTAATATTTTATAAATGAAATCTTCGGCACGGGAAATCCCAGTGAGGACATCATTATTTGTTATTTTGTTATAAAAAAAGAAGATAATAAAACATTATTATTGTTATTATGAAGTTAAAAACATTGAAATAGACAGTGTACAGCAGCTAACCGTAGTAAACCTAAACTATCCTATGTAAACCTAGCCTACCATAGGTACAGCCACCTTAGAGGGAATTTAAAAAATACTCTCATCCATTTGATTTAATACCAGATCGTTACCAGAAATAAACATGTCAATCATATTTGGTTCGGTATTTCCCCCTTTTAATCAATTTAAAACAACTTTAATCAACACTTAATTAAAATACGGCTAAATTCAATAAAAAAAAATTAACCCGTATGATGTCATGGGTAGGTACTGGAAGGAACCCGTACCTACCCATGGTACCCGCATGGCGATAGTATAGTTCGTTCCCCTGATCTTACAACTAGGTACCCGGTGGACATTGCGTATTTAAAAAAAGGCATATTTTATTCTGAGTGGGTGGTAAATCCGCCTACACACTTTAAAGGTTAAGAATTTAACGATCGGAATACGGAGAAAGCTAACCTTCTACAAATATAACTAAGAAATCTGGGTCTCCCAGCGACAACAGGGTATTAGATTGATTAGTAAATATTTTGAACTAAAAAAGTCTGGTTAATATTTGCGAATGGGCTGTTACGCAGGGAGGGTACGTGAAGTGGCATTCGATTTTGAATATACAGTCTGACTTTTTATAGTTGACACAAACTGGGAGCGCTGCGATCGTTTAAAAGGATTTAAATGGCGACACCAAGATACCCGTGGAAAAGACGTATTTAAAAAAAAATACATAATGTTCCAAGTGCATGCTTTTTACTTTTACCAAACGGTGCTTAGAAATTAGTTTCCGATATGTTTATTTTTTTTAATAATTATTTAACACTTTGCAAGGAAGGTAATTACACGAATAGACGACTTTTTTGTATGACTGATGTTACATAAATAAAAATTAATAATAAATATTAAGAAAAATACAAAAAAAAAAACAGAATTAAATTCACAGATCCAAAATCATAAATAAAAAAAGGAAAACAAAATAGAGCTCTTTCGCCATGTTTCTTTAAAAGGAACTGTCAATTTTAAAAATGTAAATACCAAGTGCCATAGTAATGAATCATTTTAATATGTCTACATTTTATTGGCAATATATGTTTTGTCGATAAAATGGCAACACCTGAAAAAATATACCCATTTAATAATAATGTTGATAAAGTAGATCGGATATTATTACCAAATAATTACACATCCTTTCGATTTCGAGCTATAGGCAAATAGCGACAGGTACACGTATACTATTTTCCGGTCGCTGAACTCGTTCGGGTGCAATCAAGTACAATTTATTTATAAAAGGTTTTATTTTTACTCATTATTAAAGACCTGTTATTGTAAACGACATAATCCTGTGTGGCAGTATCTACCCCCAATTATTTTCTTCAAAAGAGGGCACAACGGTAGTCTGACATTTAATAGTAGACAACAAATTAGGGCGCTGCGATCGTTTACAATTTTTAAAGTTCTAAATCACCAAGATGGCTCATAGGAAAATGATTGTAATTTTTTAAAAAGCACATTGGTTCAAAAACATATGTTTTTGTGCAGAAATTATTGGTACGTTCCGAAAGGAGATGATTCTACATCATATTCTAAGATATTTTTTATGTTTAAACTTTTTTAATTATTTATCGCTTTGCAAGTAAGATATTTACATCGAAAGGCGATTCTTTTCGAATTTGTGTATCGAAATAACAATGTACTGATAAGATGATAGATAAATAAAAAATAAAAATGCAAAGCCAAATTCACAGATAAAAAGTATAAATTTAAAAAAAGACTTGAAATAATGAATTATGATTTTTTTCGTTGTTAAAAATAAAAACATTAGAATGTGAAGAACAAATTTCACAGACGAAATAAGTAGCTTTGTGTTGCTATAGTAATGACATTTGGTAGTCCCAAAATAGTAAATTTTGGAAATTAAATGCCAAGCTATACGTATGAAAATAATTTAAAAATAACTTTTTTCGTGGATATTAGCTACGTTTAAGTATATTCTCTCTTGACAACTGTATGATAACTGTATCATGATATCACATGACAGTTTGCTTGCTTCCCATTTATCTCTGTAATAGAACGTCAATCCTGTATTTTTAATTTTTTTATTGTATAATATTAATTGCATACAATGGGAACTTGTATCCGCTAAGCCACTGCAAGTAGCTGGTCAGCAAGAGTTTAGTTCAACAATATTATATAATGCAACAATAAATAACAATCATCATACAAATGTAGCGCAAAATTAGAATAATATAGGTTGTGATGTTGTTGATGTTGTTGCATGTTGTGATCAATGTACACAAGTTGGAAAAAATCAACAAAATTGCAATTTCTGTTCCAGAGTCGGCCATCTGAACGCACGGAGACCTATTAAATGATAGCAACAATTAGATTGTTCTTATAATTCTTCTCAAGGTTTTTATCTCCTCCGAGACAATGCATTCCAACGACAATTGCAAACTCTCTCAGTATTTTTTTAGTATTGTTTTGTCTCAGAACTAATTGTTCGTCGAGACACCATTTTAAAGCACCCTCTCATACATGGTACACTTTTGCAATCTTCACCATTTCTCGTCCCACCCTCTAAGACAATTTCAATCCACCACATAAAAAGTTTAGATTTCTTTGCGTGTGGTTATCGGGTTCCTTTGTTGGATAAGGACCGTTTTATAAAAGCACTTTAGCTCTATTGGAAAGTTGAAAGCTTCGGAATATCTCATCGAGAGTACCATTGTGTTGCAGCTTTCTGTTTTTTTTTTTATTCATCTGCAGCGGAAGCGTTCTTAAACAGTGGGGCCATTCAAGCAGTATCTCGCCGAACTGAATAGCTTCGAATTCTTCGAACTATTGAGATCGGTAGAGAATGGACTGGGTGACCGGGTAACTGGATGAGACTTACGCAAGTGAAGTGTTAAATACTCAATAAATGAAATTGCCCCCACCCACTATTTGATACATGTACACCCCTTACTGTGATTTTGATATCGTATTTTGAATTGTGACATTAGTTAACTTTTTTTTTCTACTATTTTTTTATGTGAAACGATTCATCAAAGACGCTTAAGGGCATTCGAAACATGATTAGAACTCGGTTTTAACTGAAATATTTTAGAAAAAATCACCTTCAGCATGTAAATGCTTTTAAATATTGAGATGAATTGTTTGTTGGCGGGTGTATGTACATACGGAATGTGAAATGGGATAATTTGTTATTGTAGGTTTAAGGTTGAATTCCTTCTAGAAACTTATAAAAATGTTATATTTTATTGTAACACTAAGGGCCAGTTGCACCGAAAATAGTTAAAGTAAGGGTTGAAATTAAATATTTAAACTGAGTTCAAGCGCCAAACTAAAGTTTAGCTGCAATTCACCAGAATTGAGTTGCATTAACATATTTTATTTATTTAATGTTACCAGTGTTGCCATTGAAGTTGCTTCCAATTTTCCTTGGATTTGATATATTTAAATCATATAAACACACAATTACTTTTATGGGTGCCAACACTGCGGATTTACAGCGAAATTTTTACGTTGTCTATTATCAAACTTGACCCCTGTGCCGCCAACGTGTGTTTTACGTTTACTTCAAAGATGAACTGTAATAAGACTAATAAGTCAATAAAAATTAATACTCTCACAGAGTAAGTAGATTTTATTATTGTTTTACGCAAATTTAATTCGACTTGACAAATTGTTTTCTTTCCAATAACACAAACTTCGTTTTTAGAGAAAGATCTCCGAACTTCAGTCCCGAAGACGTACCCTGTTGTGAAATTTAATTTAAAAATAAATCAGTTGGATTGTTGCATAATACCCAACTTATGTTTTTTTAATAATTTTTCTGTATATATATTAATTGGTGACCAAATAAATAAAAAGGGGAAGGTTGGGAAGCACCTGGCTATTCGGATCTGGTGCATGTTTTATTATATGCAAAATTATTGTAGTAAAATAACAAATATGTATGATATTTACAAAAAAATTACAATAAATGAGCAAAATAGGCGTTAACAAGATTTTGTCTTATGTCATCAATTTCAGGAAAATGTCCAGCGTCAATTTTTTGGAGGATGGTTACAAAATCTGGTGGTTCTGTATCATTTGAAAAAAAAAAAGTTTTTTTTTTTTGTAATGC
The DNA here is from genome assembly GCA_022606495.2 of Halesus radiatus. Lineage (NCBI taxonomy): Eukaryota > Metazoa > Arthropoda > Insecta > Trichoptera > Limnephilidae > Halesus > Halesus radiatus. The sequence continues at coordinate 11,500 of JAHDVE020008169.1, forward strand.
GGATTACAAATTTTTGGTTACGTTTATTTACAAAAACGCAACGACAAATTATTAAACATACTTTTTTCCACTTTAAAAATCATATTCGTATTTTAAATATTTTGTAAAACATACAATGGAACGGTCAGAAAAAAAGTAATATTTTTGATTTGATTTTGATAAATGCTAAGTCTATGTAAATTTATAAAATATTTAATAAATATTTTTCTATTTAAAAACATTATGTTTTTCGTATTGCGTAATAATACTATCATTATTTTGAATTAATAAATAATAACTCTTCGACGTCCCTCTCCTTGTTAAATGATGATAGCAGGCTGACAGCTATACCAAAATTTAACTTTAAACTGTCAATATTGCTGGGTTAAATAAAAGTTACTATTTAGTTACCTTTTTATTTAAACGAAGTTGAAACAACCCATTTGTGCAAGGAATGATTACAAAGTTACTTTTTAAGTTACAAAGTTGTACAGCGCCCTTGAGGTGATTTTTCACAAAAACGGCGCTATACGAATCATCCAACTATTATTATTATTATTACTTTTATTTGACTTTAACTAATAATAATAATAATAGTTGGATGACTTGTATAGCGCCGTTTTTGCGAAAAATCACCTCAAGGGCGCTGTACAAATATTTCTTAACTAATTATGTACAGACAGATACAGAAAAACATACTTACCTGGCAGGTCGCTTCAGATGAACACAGTTTTAGAAAAATTTAATTACAGAGATGATAGTTTTACATGGTTATTTGTTTCTCCTTTTCTATTGATCTTACATTTATTAGATGATTGGTGGCACAAGAAGAGTTGGTATTTATTGAATTATTGGTATTAATTTTTAGGACTGGAAAGTATTCATAAAATGAATTTTAGGACTCGAAAATATCTATAAAATTACCTTAAAAAGCGTAAAAAGCTTTTAATAAATATTAACTTTTTTTTTTTTACACTTTGGTTGTTTACAGTGTTGCGGGCTGTGGACGCATTTGCGCACCGATGCCTGAATTTTTAATTATATTTTTTTAATTTTTTAATTTTTTTTTATTTATTTAATGAATTTAGGTAAGTACTAACCGGTCGGCCTAGCTAAGCAATTTAAAGGTGAATTTCTTTAATTTATGGATACGATTGTCTGAAAAGATGTGTTTTAAGTTTAGTTCTGAATTCTGTTGAGTCTTTGATAATTCTTAAGTCATGCGGCAGTTCATTCCAGGCTTTAGGTCCTGACACTCCGAAAGCACGATCACCGAACTTAGTATTAGGTGTGCGCTTTGGTTCCTTCAACCTGCCGATAGCTTATGACGCTGCTGACCTAAGGATGGACTGCCGTGAGTTGGTATTTTCGGGAATACACAGTTCTGATAAGTAAGCCGTGTAACTTTAACTATTTTTTATGCAACTGGCCCTTACACATACACAGTTTTCAAGTAAAAAAATGATGGGAATTTATTTTAGAATTGAAATTCATTGAACATTACAAAACATCTATTTTTTTGAGATGCGGGTGTGGGTATAGCTTCTATAGGTAAGTGGTTCGCTACGTTTGGTGACTTAGAAGGGCTGCCCGGGTTCAAGGGGTGAAGTTTGTCCAGGTCTCGGCGGCGGATGCGTCTGATCGGGAGAGGTCGGTTGAGAGAGACCTTTTGACCTCTCCAACCGAACGTTTGATCCATCGCCCTGCACCGCAGTGGGAAGGATGGATTAATGATATGAATCTATCCCGAAATATTATCTCCGTCACTCCTGGACATACTAACCCCCTAATTCCTACCCACCCCTCATAACTGTTTCCTTTCCAGAACTTCCTCTTATTCCTTTCCTTAAAAATACCCCCCATACAGCATCCCCAAAGATGACATAGGCCCAGAGGGATATTATTTTTCTCATGATCTCCTGTGTGGGGTTAATGTAAAAAAAACTAACTTTTTGTTATTTACATCCCAGTTGAACAATTTGTGGAGCACTAAATACCAAAGCCAGACGCTGACTATTCCCCCGGCTCAAATAAAGGATTCGATGACGTCACAACCACGTGACCGATGGCACCACATTTCTCTCAGTTGACATCGACCCGCCCGCGCCCGTTACAGAGTTATGTTCTCTATGGTCCTGCCATTGAGAACTCTGCTGTAGCCTCCTTTTCTATTATACGCGTCATTTGTGAGAAAGAGGGAGAGGATACAATGTAGCTTTCAACGGTACGCCTGTACCGCAACACGTTTTTCTAACCACAGCAATGCGTGGGCTCACTCTTCTCTTGTAGTTATATTTCTCTTATTATGTTCTGTGCTCCTGGTGAAAGATGGTTTTATTTAAGACCGTGTGGATATTTCCAGTCTTCCTATAATTTCCAGTCTTCCTATAAAAAATTGTATCTTCTGTTTATATAAAAAAAAAACTATAGTAACCTCTTTTCCATCATGACATATAGAGCTTATGTACTAGGCATTGTCTGATTTTTAGGTGGATCAATAATCTGTATTATATTTTTTAATTCAATTAAATATCTTAGAAGCTAACTTCTAAAATATTCAATGTGTACACTATGTATCTATCTTAAACGTGTATTAAATGTTACGCGGTTTGATTAATACTTATTTTAATTACATGACTGTAAGTTAGTTCTCTTAAATGATGTACCCATAACCACATACTATATGATATTATAGTGTACCTACGTATTATGTGAATGATCTCCACGAATAGATTATCCAAGTAAATTAATTGTATTTAGATAAAGGATTAGCTACTATGGCAACATGAAAATATTAACAAATATTTAAATATTTATTATAGTCAATCGAGGTTTCTGACTCGCATGATGTTGTCATTTTGATTTATCTGTTTTTAAATAATGATGTCTGATCTTCTTTAAAATGTAGTAAGTACTTTATGTAAGAATTCACTTTAAAATATTTTCCAATTTACATGATCTAAAAGTTACATTATTCTTGATATGGCATGGTACTTAGTTGAAGCTATTAAATTCTGAACTTCGATGTGTTTGAGGTCATCCCTATTGTCACTCTCTGTTTATTCTATTTACATGATCTAAAATTTAAATTATTCTTGATATGGCATGGAACTTAGTTGAAACTATTAAATTCTGAACTTCGATGGGTTTGAGGTCATCCCTATTGTCACTCTCTGTTTATTTTATTTTATTAGGAACACAAACAAAATATTTACATAAAAGCATCATTTCATGTACATACAATCGGCGTGAAAATATCTCTAATAAATGTGTTTACAACATATGTGGTGTATGCAATAAAGTTTATGAAGTATTTAGTTACAAATAACAATGTTTAAAGGCGTTATTTTGATGTATTTATTCATTTTTTCTTTAATAATTTTTGTTTTATGTGTGATCTATGATCCACCTACTATCTTTTTATTTTATTTTTTTATTTATTTTTTTATTTATTTTTTTACCGTGGTACATATTTTGTATATTTTTATAACTATTACATATATTATAACGTATATTTTGTATGGAATGTGTGGGATTACACTAACCTTCGCACATACCGGAATAAACATTTATTTATTTATTTATCTATCTCATTGAAACTCGGTGCGTCCAAACAAACGAAGATGTTAAAATGTTGAAGACAAAATAATGTCACAAAAAAGGTTTACAGATCTTACTTACTTTTAATGAAATTTTATATATTTATTTTATTTATGAATACGTAAAAAAATCATCAGCTATAGCTTTTTGTATTGATATTTTAAATGTCAATGTTGTGATGTTTACTTATTTCATTGACGGTATCGAATTATGATATCCCGTATTATTCAGGTAGTCGTCGTAGGAAGTCTGAACAACAAATCTTTTTTTTGTACATCTGGGTCTAACGTATAGTGTGATCTTACTCACTAAGTAACTATCAACTAGATTATTAAGAATTTTGTAAAACATAGTTAAATAAATTAATATTTTTCTTTTGTGAAGGCTCTGAAATTCGAAATGTTGTTTATATTGAATGCACTTCGTTAGAGTGTGTTCTGTATCTTCAATTTCTTGACACATCAAGTACATCGGAGGATAAGAAAAACCTATCACACAATATTCTTCCCATTAGTGCATGTCCGAATCTTAATATTACTAAATTTAGCTGCATAATTTAGTTTGTATTTATGCTCGGTGAATAAGAGGCAACTTTTAAGGCGCATTGAAACCCCGGATACGAAAATGCTTTACAGGCACACTCAGATGACTAACGATGAATCCGCTTTGCATAGTTTTTTTTGCTTGTATTCTATACCATGCTTGACCATAGGTTAGTCCCTAGCTAATTTAATTGTTTTTTTTTTTTTTTTAAATAATTTTTAATAATTTAAAAACCAGCAAGCTGTAAAGTCGTTTTTAATCCCCCTCCCCGTCACCATGTGACTAGTGACGTAACTTGAATGGGAGAGACGAAAATACCCCAACACATCCGTAAGCTTCGTATGACCTCGAAATACCAAAAGAGAGGACGCAAAAACAAACTTGACGTATACGAATGTTTTGTGGGTTTGGGTATAGCTTTTTTGTTCCTAAACGTACGGGATACGGCTTATTTGCTTTCGGGTGATAATATAGCGACCGTATCACGTACGTTCGTTTGGGTATTTATCTAACGATCAATATTACAATAACAAGAATGAATAATAGTGACAAATAAAAACAGTGAGGTATTATTTTTTCTTGAAAAAATAATGACGAAAATAATAGTTTTTTTATATTTTATTTCTAAGTGATTGTTATTTGAAGAATACATTTTACGATGATTAAAATTATTAGCATTTTGCTTTCCTTCAAAACCATATGTTTGAGAGGAAGACGTGTGCGACGTCACAACCGGACAACGCTTGTAGGCAGTCCCGGGTCCCAGTGAAAGTTGTTTTAGCAACCATTAGCGTTACCTACGTCATAGTCAAATTAGTTTTGTTGAGGAATTTCGGAGCGTTTTTAAAATCAATCATTATTTATGAAAATATTAAAAATTAACAGTATCCCTCATTTGTGAAAATACCCCATTACGCACCGCCGAAAGCCTCGTGCAGGGCCTAGAAACACAGATCTGCCATAAAAGGGCAAAAAAAACATTTAAGAATTTTCGATGGTCTCAATTTCACGTATTTGCGAACACCCGTCACCAAATTAATATCTGGAAAAGGGCCTCTTCATAGAATAATGTTTCTCTCACAATTTTCTGAGCTCCACACGTGTTTCCGTTACTACATTTAATTTGTTCTTATTATTTTCCAAATAATCATCTGGTTATCCTATTCCCGGACAAATTAACACTGTAAAAACTAGTAATACGTTTGTCTACACCCAATAAAGTTTCTACAATCAGAGAGCTTTTTTCCAGACACTTTCTGTAGCTATTTTAATGATTATCAGTAGGGCGTTGTATCTGGCCGAGGATTTCAGTGTAAAATAAAAACTTCACTTGGTAACAAATTAAGCATCAATCATCGTCATTAGCTATCGGAAGGTTGAAGGAGCTAAAGCTCAGTCCATATACTAAGTTTGGAGATTGCTGATTCGAAATTAGCTTGTGAACTAAGTCGAATAAACAACTTGACTGAATTGAGAGCGATTCTCAACTCACAATTTAGAAAAAAATAGTACCCTTTTAATAGGTAGCCCAGTAGGAACCTATTTTTGAATTATCTATGTATAGTTTTTTCTATAATGTACATATATATATATAAAATCTTAACCTTTCATTACCCTGGACATCTGTAAATAATATCTAATGTCAGTGGCGGCTCGTGACTTTTGAGTGAGCTAGAGTGGCAAGATTGAAAAATACAACTTTATTGATGTTGGTTTAGCTGAACTTGTTTTTATTTCAAAATTTCATTTTTTTTGTATGGCGATTTAGGTGGTGGGAGGGGCAGTGCCCCGTATAATTGAAAAATCTTCTTACAAAAATAGATTTTTGGAAAATAATGAAAATCATTTTCGGCGTCAACAACATCAATAACGTCGTATTTATCAACCTTAGCACTCTAGCTCACTCAAAAGTCTCGAGCCGCCACTGTATAATGTTAATACAATTGTTTATTTTTTTAATAAATGCCTTCCAATCGATGTATGTGTATAGCCAACGTAAAAAGATATTTGAATATAGTTTAATGTTCTGTGATTTTTGGTCATATCTGTGATACGTGTAAATATGAGATTTATCAGGAGTACACTTAAATACTTCTAAATTTACCTGTAGCTAAATGAAAACTGAATAAGTTCGACTGGTTTGGTTGGTTTGGTGGATCATTTGATAAGAATTTGAAAGTTTGTATAGCGCCGTTTTTGTGAAAAATCACCTTAATGGCTCTGCACAAATGTTAATTCCTAATCTCTATCTAATTATGTAAAAACAGTGTATAAAATGGAGCGATCATTTTAATATCAAATGAAAGAGGACACTTAATGAAGTTACGTACATAAATTTACATTTTTACATTATCATACATATGATCACCAAAGACCAAAGACGAAGGTCAACCAACGCCATTGTCGTGGCTGCATCCTCGTGGCTCAGCTCTCCACTCAATGAGCGATGGATGCAGATGATGCGACTGCCACCCTGAAGACGATCTAAAATTAAATGTATTTAATTTATTCTATGTTACTATTATCTATTAAGTTTTTCATTTTATTTATTTTACTTTGATGTAATTATCCTTGCGTAATTTTTTTTTTCACATTTTCTTGTCATATGTTTTTTTATATTATTATTAAGCTTTTTTAATTTTTATTATTATTATAATTTTTTTATTATATTAATTTCTCTATTTATATTGTATATTTCATGTGATATGGCAGACTGGATTTGCACCACCCACCCAGTCCTGCTGGATTAAAAACTTAAATAAATACAGTGTTATTTTTTGGCTTTGTAGAGCGCCTATAAATCTTGAGTTAATCGGTATTACACAAGCCGAGTATTATTATATTTATTTAAGCATTTTATAAACACCCCATTGCGTATGCAACATGTTAATTTCACTATGTTCTATTTCATAGTCTTTTATAATATAAAAATTAAAAGTTCTCACGGCCCTTCCGTTTATGGAGACTTGTCACGGAGACAGCGTTCCCGTATTAATTAAGCCACTTGTGACAATTATTATTAGAAGCATCATTCTGTTTGTCCAATGCCATGCTGTTATTATTAGGTACGTTAATCTTTAACATGTGTAATCATATTCTACTCTAAAAAATGTCGAGTGATGACGCTTTTTCCCGCTGCGATTGTGATTATGAATAATTGTTACGATGGTTCACGCAGGAAATATTAAAAAAAATTAACGAGTTTTTGTCATTCTTCATGCATTTATGGCAGTATAAGCACCAGTTTATCACCCACAGTTTACTTATTTTGAACTCTCTGTGAAAGTAGTTGATAGATTTTAAAGGGCATTGACAGAAGTTTTAAAAATCTGCCAACCACGGTTTATTTCTACGAGTATTTTATTTATTTTTATTTTTTTAACGAGCCATTGTCCAATTACACACAAAATACAAAACAAGAAATGAGATAAACAAGGGCTACAAAAAATAACAGCACTTACATAATACATGAATGAAGAAATGACAAAAATATAGACTTGAGAGAGCATTCAAGTCAAAGCCTGAACAAGGTTTTTATAAAGTCCATTATTTTAGATATGGGTATTCTAAATGATAATCTTCTAGGCTTATTTTCATAAAGCATAATAGAAATCATTTATACTGAGACTAAAAGTTTTAAGGCCCTGGCTTGAGTTAACAAGTCTCGCCATTCTGGACAGTGCCATAATTAGTATGGTATTTGAAGAAAAGCAACTCATTGTTTCCTAGTCTACAGCAAGGAATGTTGAATTGGAAGAGTTGCAATAAAGAAGGTGAGTTAATCATACAATTTATTATTTTGACAATGTAAATGAGATCGTCTTAATTAAGATTGTTGGTTTTTGCTATGCAACATAATTTAACCTCAGAATTCAGTATTATCACATTGATACAATTTTGTATTTTCCTCGTTCTCATAAATTAACGATAAATTCTTGTAATTAATAATTGATAAGTATTAGAAGACGATCTGCATAGTTCTTAGTAGCCCATATCTCTCACGTTTTCCTTGTTCTCCTGACGGTAACCCAGTGGCCCGTTCCTTTAAAGATAACTAGCATTGTAATCGGGTATTCGGCCATGTTTCCTGGTTCCACAGCATGTCTTCTAAGGTAACTGAGCCTTATTCCCATCAAAGCGTGGCATTGGGACTCAACAGTTGCACGCTTTGTCCATTGAGGTGGCAATGTCCTGTTAGTAGTTCTACTAACTCGCAATGTCCAACGCTGTTAATTACTGTTCAATGCCGTGAAAACGGTTAGTGGGGGTTCCATGACAATTCAACACGCGTATGAATCAATACATTTTTTAAAAGGTGATGTAAAAAGTCATTAAAATGTCGAAAAATAACACTTTAACTCCGAAAACCTAATTTATTTTTATTCTACAAAAAAATGTATATGTGTAAATGATTAATTAGGTTAGGTTAGATTGGATTTTCGTGCTAGTTCTTTTTTTCGTACATTTAATGACTTTATATCACATTTAAAAAGTGTGTCGATTCATACGTGTGTTGAATTATCCAGTCACTATTGACACCGTACCATTCTAATCTCCTAGCCAGCGACAAAAAATAATTGATTTTTTTTTAAATTTAAATTTCATCAATATGTTATCTATACTTCACACTACGAAGAGCTGCTGAATCTCTGGCTAAATTATATCGGGTACGTCCTGTTACACCCTATATATTTTGCAACCAGCTAAGGGACTTTAATTTTCGATTGACGTATTGATGTTATAGTTAGCTTGTTATTAGACTGAATTTCGGCTTCTTGATATTTGTCTTCAAGCCGCAAATTAAACGAGGACTACATTTTTAATTGGTTCATGAGTTGAAATCGAGCTAGAACAGCACCCTTCGAACTATTTTCCCATTAACCCCATTAACTTACACATGTTCTACTGTGGTCTGTATGCGTTACCCCGTTAAATTGTTCACAGGAAGCTATAAAAATACTTATATCCATGCAAGATCAGTATCGCGAGCATATTGACTCATAAATTCCGAAGTAAAACCATAAAGTTTCCTGTGTGCAGTGTGTGCAGTATATTCCTGGTCAAAAGTACCAGGGCCCACGGAGCGACCAGGGGACCGTGTGCAACCGTCGTTATTATTATTATTATTTGAATGCATTTCAGAATATATTGAAATCTGCATCTGTTTTGCATACACTAGACGGCGCAGTAGGTATGCCAGATTTGCCTTGGGATATTGAGGGCCTCGGCTCCCTGCGCCTTGTGCTAAACTTGCAATGGCCGCCAAGTTTGTTGAACTTTTAGACGCTTTATGTTTTATTAGCAAGGTGTGGCTTAAAGCTCTTCTCTCTAACAAGGCGAATAGGGAGACCAGTGGCGTGCACTCCAAACGAGCACTGAAACGTAAGATCGTTTGTTACTCGTGCCACATTTTGTGTTAATTTGTTAGACAACAACGTGTCTATCTACCATATGGTCGTAATATATTATTTTGATAACCAATAATGGTAAATAATTTGTAGGCATGAAAAGCGCTTGAGTTATGATATCACTAATTTAACTTTAATTAATTTGTGCTGTTTCATAATTAATTCATTTAAAAATAATACATAGTATATTTGCGCATGTTCCAGAGTGAAAGATACTCTCAGTATCGCCCTGGTGAAAGACCACCGTTCAGAATTGAAACGTTACTTGAAATGGCTTTTAGCCGTGTTTGGTGACCAGATCTGAATAGCTAGATATTTCCCCACTTTCCTCTTCCCCTTCTCCTTTCCCTCTCCAATACCTTAGCCTCGCAACATTCCCCAATTGGGGATGCCATAGTCTCACTGGCTCGGGACGGTTGGGTGCAGTTGGGACTCTTGTGGGGTATTCATGTAAAAATAATAAATCACTACCATTAACATCAAATCATCGAGAAGAAAACACGCTGATATTGTCTTGGTATGTATTCAGTTGGAACGAATCCATCACACTTGCAATATACAGAAGGAATGCAGTGTTGTGTTTAATGCACAGAACAGATAATAATACAACATGAGATTACTCTTATCTGCAACAAACGACAGTAAACACCGAGTAACTTCTGTCCTCTCTCGATCGCGTTATTTATAGAACTCAACGCCATACCTAATATTATTATGTACATATTTATGTTATTTATTTATAATGAAACATAGGTAGGTCAAATTTGACAGAATTAAATTTGCAAGCGGCCAGAAGAAGTACTAAGTACGTCATTTAAAAAATGTTGTTCGTCCGTCAACATGTTTTCAAATGGGTGTTTTAAACTTAAGGCCATGTAATGCGAAGTAATGCAAAATCATGTGTTTTTGGTTTGAAAATAAGTTTGAAATATCATAGATGGTTTAATTAAATACTGCAAGTAGAACACACCCTGGCCTTTGACCTGTCACTTTTTCGGTGAGCCTTTTTATAAGACTAGAACAAAAATATTTAATTTTTTTTTTTTTCGAAGGAAGCAATCACTTTGTTATCAATCAAATAAATATATCTATAATGATCTACAATCTAACAATAATAATAACTTAACTCCCAAATGGCGCAGAATTTTGTATATTAGTGAATTTTCTTCCTTGTGCACATCAAAACTCCCATCAGAAATAAAACCAGCTTTTTATGCCAATAATAATTTAGGCAAACTTTTAATTAATTGTAAAGACAAAGAAGATACATTAAGCCATTCTGGCATCTATAGACTTAATTGTAACGATTGCCCGGCAATTTATATAGGTAAAACCGCGAGAAACGCAAACATTAGAGTCAAAGAACATATTAGATGTTTAACAAGTATAGGTTTTTCAGAATTCGCCGAACATTTAATTAATACTTACCATAATTTTGATAAAAGTACAGGAGTACAATTAATACATAAAAATAGTATAGGCTTGCGCCTTAGTAACTTAGAAGCATTAGAAATATCAAAATCAAATAAAAATAGTATATGCCAAATTTTAAATAAACAATTAGATTTAACCCAAAGTCCGATTTTAAGGATGTTCCCTTTCTTCCCCTCCCCTCCCCCTACCTCTCCATCTACCGCACTACCCAACCCCCCACTGTGATGCTCTGTCCTGTTCTACCCTATCGTGCTGTCTCTTTTCCTCACTTTCTCTGTCTCCATTATGATATCTCTGTATTTTAATTTTAGTTTATATGTGTACATTCCTGAAGAAGGTTGAGTCCAACCGAAACCGGTCGAATGCATAAATATGTATAAAAATAAAGTGGCTTAAAACAAAAACATTTTTTATTTAAATTAAAAAAATATATATTTAAAGTGCAAACTCTCTTACCTACGAACTCTTTTTTGGATATTTTTCACTGTGACATATTAAATTATTAGAATACGACAAATAAACATTTTTATATTTTGTATCTATTGTATGAAGATATCACTTTGTGGTTATCAATTATAATCAAATGAATATACACTTGCCCTATGGATAGAACGGTTGTTCCGAAACCGGTAGGCGTGTAAAATAAATGTGGTTTAAACAAAGTTTGATTGTTTTATTTGAATGGTTTTATATTTATTCCTGAGATTTACAAAATAAAATAAAACACGCATTTTGGTGACGTTTTTTTTGGCGCAATTTCATCCTTTTCGCAATAATCAAATAAATTTAAATAAAAGTCCAATTCTTAAATTATTCCCAATAAACAAAGTACACACACTTCCCGGTCAGCAGGTACCTACCGATCTCCCACCCTTGGCCCTCCACTCGCCTGTTTTTATCAATCTATAACACATGTGCATCTTAGTTCATAATTTAGTTGTATACTGCCCTGAAGAAGCTACGGTAGTAGCTAAACCCGGTCGGTTAAAGTATAAATAAAAGTGATGTAAACAAAGTTATTGTTTTATTTTTTAAATTATAATGTCACATCACCAAGTTACCGCTTCATATGAAAATATTGTATGTAATAGTTAGATACTCTGAAGAGGGTGTGATTTTTGATTTTTTGCTGTATTTGAATTAATTTTAATATTTTTACAAACGTATTATGTGCGACGACGCCATCGACGCTCTACGACAATTTGCAAAGTTGACCGTATCGAGCTGTACGTGCTCTTGGAGTGATGTCTCACATAATATACTATTTTTAGCTTGCCCAACGATTTATCAGCAATTTGCCATGATTCTAAGAAATTCACTAAGCGATACTTAATTGAAGAATTTATATCAGACGTTTATGTAGTGGGTAGGTTCTCCTCAAATTGATAAAATAACGACGATACTAAAATGTACATGGTTAAAATGTCGTTCATATCTAGTTTTTATATGAGTTATGGTTGTAGGTAGGTATCTACGCCTATTGCCCGATATTTAAAAAAAATGTACTTCATATTTCAAATTTCCATATTACTTAACCCCTACCACTCCTTTGTCGGGTTCCAACCGACATAACTATTTGTACGCTACAATTCAGTTGTCGACTGGCGGCCGACAAGATAAGACATGCGCACGCGGTGTACTTTCTCGCGCAAAACTTGACACGTGACGTTGTTTCTTGTGATTATTCGATAAAAAACATTTAAATTCACGTTTTAATAAGATTTTGACTGTTATCCGTTTTTGTTTTACGATTAAATAACCTTTTTGTAACTGCCTATCAATAAATTAACATTTTGACATTATTTAAATTAGAGTTGGCTGACAACAAATATTAAAAAATAATGGAGTGGTAAGGGTTAAGACTATAATATGGAGACTGATTAAGCTTGTATTGGAAAATACGGTAGGCTTAAGGGGTAACATTTGATGATTTAATTTTTGTGGCTACTATAATAACAATAATAGTAATAATCGTAATAATAATACTGTTTTTATTTAATTTCTTATGGTATACAAACATATTGCATTTTACATATAAGAAAATAGGACAAAAAGATTTGAAAGTAGGTACGAGGAAAAAGAAAAAATTAAAATAATTCAGATCGCGTCAATGACGAGAGGTTCTTTCAATGATCAATAGGATTACCCCTTTGAATCTAATAATCTAATTCACTGACGCAAAATACGAGGTGTGTACAAAAGAAAAGGTGAATTTTGAAATTTCGCGGGCTGTGTACATTCGATTATCGATTTTATTTTTGTTATGTTGGTACACATATGTTTATCATATGTTAGCATTATCAGCCATTTTGGATCAGTGGTTTGTTTTTGACAACTTGAAAGGTTAGTCACGTTTTTGGGTGTTCTTCGATTTTTTACCAAACAAAAATTTTGTAAAAATTCGAAATACGACGCCAATGTGAATGGAAGATGAATCCGTTGACGTCCGAGGAAGACATGGCAGGATCAAATGAATCAAATAATTAAGTCGGGCCATGTCAAAAGTCGGAATAACAGAAGAGAATGTATGAGACGTTTATACACTGTATAAGAAGTGTATACCAAGATCGAGTTGTTTGGCTGGCCGTCCGCTCTGCCCACCCCTGCGGAGAAACGGTGTGATAGTTAGTTAGTTATAACAATTTAATATGATTAATTTCTTAATTAAGAGACCTGAAAATTAATATTATGCGATCTAAATATTTCTTTGTCCATGATTTTGACAAGCTTGAACAGGCGTAAAATGGAAAGCAGCCAACTTCACGTCGAAAACGACGCGTACTGTCATCCTTTTTTCGATTTAAAAAAACCATTTTTTGATGCATAATCTCAAAGAGGTATCATAACATACGTTAAAAAGTAATTTGAATATTTCATCGTTTATTGTAATTATCTAAAGTGTGTTTTATGTTGTGTTGTGTTTGACCTAATTGAATTAAATTATTAATTTCCTTCAATAAATGCATAATTATTTTTTGACGTCATTATCAATATAATTATATATTATTAATGTTTAATATAAGGATAATTTAAAAGAAGCATTAGAATAATACAATAATAATAATTGTCAATAATTATAATATTGATTTATTATATCTAATTGTTTTACAATGAAATTTTTTTAATGTTAGATTAATGATATATTGTTTTTATGATATTTTATAAAAACAATATGAATTTATAGGTAAATGCACCAAATAATTTGGTTTTAGAAGAATTTGAAAATAAATAGAACTGTAGTTAAATTAATTACCTTAAATATTTAGAGCGAGTTGTCTCATTATTTAACCTTGTCTTAGCCATATTTATGTTCTGCTAAAATTACATATTTCGAACCCTGTTCTGATATTTAGAACCAAGCATTTTTGAATTAAACGTCCAGTTGATATTGGTTTTAAATGTTAGCACGGTGAATATGAATTTGACTAAATCACTACTAAAAGTTGAACCAACCGGACCTTAGTCGAATACTTAACTCTTTCAGACTTGAATTAAAACTGGCAGTGATACAACAGTTATGCTGTTTGAGAATATCCTATGGACTAAGGAATTCCAGTGAAAAATATTATGACTTAAAAAATATATATTTACATAGATCAGCAAACGCCGATTTCGAATATAGAACTTTTATTATTAGTAGAATTTATAAATCTTTATTTTAAAGTGAATAAATAATCATCTCATCAAAACACCTTGTTATATTGGTACCATTGTATTTTTTTAGCTTTGGTGAAATTTAAACTTCATTTGGGTGACTTTAATCTCTATGATTGTTGTTCAATATATAAAAAAAACTATTATTAATAACAGAAATTAATGTATTCATGAACAAACCAATTGTTAATATGATATTTTGATAATGTTAATGCTCAATACTATTATTATTCTTCGAGTTAAGGTTTCTAAAAGGTACGTAATGTTATTACCTATGTTTAGTAATGGTTTACAATTAATAAAATATCAAATTATGTACGGTAAAGCTCATACTTGTTTTGACATTTGACATTCTAATCTCAAAACCGTCCGGCCCTAAATTTGAAGCGTTTTGGCGGCCTTTGAAAAATTGAAATTTAGAAAATTATTTTAACTATAAAAACTAACTTTAGAAAATAAATTAAATATACCGGTATTTAAGTTTGAATGTCTTTAGTGATTAAAAATTCTACTAGAGTTTCTTATTATTGAAATAAATTGGTGTAGTCTTTTTTTCAATAGTAAAGAAGTTATTGCATCTTTCATTTGAAAGAACATTAGGTCTCTAAGGGCGCGTATTAAACTTAAAATGATGAATGAAATTGAACACTGTATTCAAAAAATATAACCTTTCAAAAATTAAAAAAAAAATTCGTAAAATTTAAAACCTTCAAAACTTACATTACAAAATAAATAATTTAAAGTTTGGGGAAGTCGAGATAAAACACAAAAAAAATCACCTTTCAAAATATTATGAACCTGGCTACCGCCTGAACGAGTGGCTAAAATTTAATGAAAAAATAACGCCCAAAGCCAGTAATGCCAACAATTGGAAATTTATTGGGAAAAATCTGAAATCTATTACTGAAATCAAAGCACGAAATGCCTAGGATTTAGGTAAAATATTTATAATTTTTTTTATACATATTTCCAGATGTCGTGTGCTATGAAAAAGTTCAGATTTGTGGGATCCCTTTTATAATACCAGGGGCTAACTCTGAAATAAGACTTTCTACAGTATTATAATTTATGAATATTACTTACGGGATATAAGAGAACAGTGTAAAAGCAGAGATACAACGGGTTTATGATATTAAAACCTACTTGTAATTTTTCACATTTTTCATGGGACAACCTGTTATAGTGTACAAATTAATGTTGGCGATTTATTTATTTATAAGCCGAGGTCACGAATGTGTTTGAGGCACTTCAAGTAGAAAGAGCGAGGGTCAGTTTAATCAGGAGTTGATAAAACAAGAAGAACCGGCTTTGGAGCAATCGTACCAACCTACGCATTCTTCCTCTTACCGACACATTCATACCAACTCTTTGCCCACCAAACGGGATGTTATTGTTTATTATACGTACCCAATAACCTAACCTTATATTAGGTTAGGTTATTTGGTGTGTATTTTCCTGGTCTATTGTTATTTGTATTTTATGCCCCTGGTTTATTCTAAATTGGTATATAATGTACTAAATTTTGTTGTTTTGTATTTGAGTCTCCTGCTCATTAATATTTTTTTGTTCTGTTTTAGTATTTCACAGTTTTAATTAATATATAGTATATCCGTTATTTTCTAATTATATTAAGTAAGGTTAGTTAGTATAAAGCGCAATTGAGCCTTTACTAAACTGCGCTACATAAACGAACTATTATTATATCTACACCAGTGAAGATGTTAACCTTAGTACATTGAAACGAATAGTGACAAAATTTTAAAATTTTAAAACTCTTCTTTTCTATTTTACCCATTTCTAGTAATTACTTTCCGGCTTCATCCGAAATCCAGCACACTTCTTTCGCCTTGTTTCATACGTCGTATCGTGTTTTTTTCTTCTTCATATAAATTGATAATAAATTTCAATTAACAATGTCATTTTGATAAATTTGACTGTGTTAGTTGGAAGCAGTTTCGTTAGACCTGCGAGGAGAAATAAACCAACAACAGGTTGGTTTTTAAAAAACTATTCCCATTTCATGAATCATTACCTCAAAGCTCCCCGTTGGAGTCTTTTTCCTGCTTCCGAATACAGACTTTCCTCTGTATACCCACTTAAAATTTAAACATAGCCTTGTATCTAAAGAACCCAAGTTGTTATCGATATTATTCAATTACGCTCATGACTAAAAATCATATTTTCAAAATATTAGAAAGGACATGGTTATTTTTACGTGTCTCGTGAGCTTCTTTCCTTACACTCCCACATTCTTCAAATATAATGGTTGCCCATGGAAACTGATAAAAAAATAACCATGATAAAATAATGTGAGCGACAGACGATGTATTTTAGTGTGGGGATAATATTATTAAGATGTGGAATGCGTAGGAGTTCTCCTTCAAAATGTATATCTTGTGACAGTTTATAAGTGAAGTCTCGTGTGTCAATGTTTACTGGACACACACATTTATTTTTATGGTTATATTTGGGAAAGGAGATTTTTTATTTAAGTGCCTCAATGTTTTAGAATTTTGTTTGAAGTGATCTTTGGTTGTTTATAAGATTCTTTTGATGGAAATATGAAGAAATATTTTTTTAATGAATGAATTAACCCCTTGAAGCATAGTGGTATCAAAAATAACCCACCTTTTTATCTTTTTCTGCATGGTGGGATGTAATTTATACCACTTCGAAAAATTAAAACAACTTGAAACACAGCGGTTTAAATTATGTCCCGCCCACACCAACGGCTTACTATATCGGCCAATATCGTAACACAAGCATTTTTTTTTGTTTCAAATCTTGTGTTCAAAGGGTTTTAAATAATATCCTTTGTATTCACCAATTTATTAATGTACAGATATGTACATGTTTCGAAAGCGATGCTTTCTTCATCAGGAGTATATAGAATACTAAAAATAATAATGTCAAGTGTAAACAAATGATAAAAATTAGAACATAATAATGTTAAAATTTAGGTATCTGTATTTTAATAAAGTGGTGAATACAAAGTATATTATTTAATTCATATATTAATAATGACGCGACAATGTGCATACTAATCGTTTGAAGAATTTTAAATTTTTTTTTTTAATTAGTAGGGAAAATGGCATGTTTTGTTTAATGTTCTGCATCTTTATTATTTTATCTGCCTATCTAAGATAATTTTAATTTTTTCTTTTTTATATGAATACCCTACAAGAGTCCCAACTGCTCCCAACCGTCTGGAGCCTGTGATACTATGGCATCCCCAATTGGGGATTGTTGTGTGGCTGAAGGTATCGAGGCGGGGAAGGAGAAGAGGAAGAGGAAGGCGGGTAAATACCTGGCTATTCAGATATGGTCACCAAACACGGCTAAAAGCCATTTCAAGCAACGTTTCTATTCTAAATGGTGGTCTTTCACCAGGGCGATACTGAGGGTATCTTCCACTCTGGAACATGCGCAAATATACAACATATTATTTTTAAATCAATTGATTATGAAACAACACAAATTAATTAAATGAAATTTACTTGCGCACGCCGGGATTTGAATCCGCGACCTTCGGATTCGTAGTCGAGAGCCTTACCCCTCGACCATGGAGGCCGTGAAGGATTTTAATTCATGGACGTCTCGATACTACATTATGTCTTATGAGTATTGAAATAAATGTACCTAATCCCTATTGTTAAAAACACCCACCTCCACCTGAATACATTCAGAAATAATACTGCCTACTTTAGTTATCTTTCTCAAATGTGTCGACTATATAATAAGGTAGAGTGTGCTAATGTAGATTTTTTTTTCTTAGTAATATGTAGCAATGATTGGGCTAATCATTTTATGTATCACTTGTGTCTCTCTTTGTATCTCTCGTTTCTATTGTATTATTATCATTGAGTGAATTTTATGTTTTGCGTATCCTTTGTCTGATTATTTATAATTTGATGTAATTAACTCAGTTTTGATAACTGGATTGTTCTCTTAATTATTTCTATTTTTGAAACTGTCAATTCATGGTGGAATTCCTTATAAACCTTATAAATGTAACCTTTTTCCACTTATATACTTTCGACCGGACCGGTTTCACGCTATCACGGGCATCCTCAGACTGGTACAATGAATACTAAATCTATGGTATATATAGCATGGATGTCGGGAGTGAGTTCTCTGCTTTTCTATTACTTGGATTGTTCTACCTTTGTAAAATCCCAGTATAAATAAATTTTACTAGTATTTTTCAAGTTTTCTTTTATAAATATGTACCTGTAGGTATTCGGTTTTTGTGATTTTTTGAATGACATAATGTAATCAATTAAATTAATTAATAAGCGTAGAATAAATACCAAAGAAAATGAGATGTAAAAATTGCGAGATAGCTAATTTCAACTGAAATTAATCAACTGACGTAAATTTACTTACTCTTACTAGCGGGCACTAATGTAATAAAACACATCTTAAGTGATTTACATCTTAAGTGTTTAACTACGATAGATACCTGCATTATCTGCAATTTCATCGACTGATCGATGTGAATTTGTGTACAAGCTGAAGGCTTAAAAATTACCTTGCGATGATTTGTGCCCATTTAACGTCTGATTGGATTCACATTGTAACAGATCTAATGGAAAAAAGCTGGTACTGCACCTGCATATAATCTATATATATATAAAAATCAATGTAAGTTTGTTTGTTTGTTTGTCCTCGATTTTCTCGAAAATTACAAGACCGGTTTTTCTGAAAATAGCACAGATTGTTCTTATTGGTGCCGGGAAGGTTTACAGAGTGTGAATGAAATCCAATACGTAAAACTGTTGCTATAACGTTTTAAAATGAGTATGAAAAACATTGAACCCGCCATGTTTTATTTAGGTTAGCCCATAGATATAACACTCTGGTTATCCACAGATTGCATATTTAAAACAAGAAGGTTTTTTTGGGTAGAATATTTTCAAAATCGAAAACACGAGTAGGTACCTACTTAAGAACTTTATTATTTAGATATATTTTGAAAAAATAAACGTTTGGAATGAAATAAAATATTCAAATGAATGTTTCTTTATTTGGAGATATTTACTTTCGCTGTTAAATTAATTATTGTACCCAGCAAGACCGGGTACACATCAACTAGTATAAAATAAATATCATCTAACCTTTGTGAGTTTATGAAAGCATCAACGTAAACAATGTGTGCAATTGAACACACTTTTACTGAGTATTTACTTATGTCCCAAGTTATACGAGTACGTTCATAAACGCATGGGTAATGTTATATTACAATTCATATTATTTGTTTTTTAGCCGAGTTTATTGAACACAAGAGAAACGTTCAGTGCAGAATTAATCGACAAAACAAATGCGATAATCTCATTTCTACCGACGAACTTATTAATTCTCAGCCATTGTTTTATAATTACCTTACCTCAAACCTAACTCCGCCATTGAATGCTTTTAGTTTCGGACTTTGTTTTCCCAACTTATATTTTTAAACGCTGTTTGAGGTTAGTAATCGTATTATATTATCACCGGAATGTGAAAAGGTTTCTGTTCAATGCGAAAGTTAATAATAACATTTATAATATTGTTCACAATGGTAAAAGGCACCTTTTTACGTAAACCTTTATAATCTGATCGTGTAAAAAAATCTGAGTAAAATTGAGAAATAGTGCTGTACTCCTCGTCGTGATAACGGTACATTATCATAAATTGAACTGCAAATTTTGTTTCCGTCCAAAACAAAATATTTTTTAATATATGCGAGTACACATTTGTTTGTTTTAAACCGCTTCAATTTAATATAATGATTGACCGGTTTCGGAAGTACCCCTCCTTCGTAAGGACTAAATTAAAACGAAATAACGTACGAAATAATGACAGATATACATGAATATTTAGGTGTTGGGGAGGCAGGGATAATTAGGTGTTTTTCAGGAGGAACCGAGCGGTTAACATGAAAAATATCTAGAATTTGACTATAAGATAAATTTGCTTGGTTTTTCAATATACTAGAATTAATATATAGGGATTTTTTAATTTGAAATGCTTCTAAATTATCTAGTTTTTTGCATTTATTATTATATCTTTTTTTTAAACTCCATCGGTTGAAATGAGATGTTTGGCAAACTCTAAAAATTATTGTTATTAAGACATCTTAAGTGTTCCGTGATTCTAATATTAACATTACTGGATGTCTTACTTATGTAGAACGGAGGACAGTCATCGTAATAGTTTGCAAATGCCTGAGTTGCGTAATTTATGATCCCTATCTTTGGTAAGAAGATCTATCTTAGAAGAACGTATGACGCGAACGTTAATGGAAGAAGAAGCCGGGGGCGCCCGAGGAAGACATGGCACGATCAAGTGAATCAAATACTTGAGTCGGGCCATGTCAGAAGTCGGAATAATAGAAGAGAATGTATGAGACGATGTATGAATGTGAATGAAGCAAGAAGTGTATGCCAAGATCGAGTTGTTTGGCGGCCCGTCCTCTCTGCCTACCCCTGCGGGGAAACGGCGTGATGGTTAGTTAGTTGGTTATCTTTGGTGTTTTTCTAGTATTTTAACCATGGTATTATAAGGATAGAACGCGGGTTTAATGTGGGCAGGCAAGTTTTTTGCGCTAATTTATTTAGTTATAGTTTATTTTGAAGATTATCGAATTAATTTAAGTTATTGACATTCGCTATTGAAGCGGCTTCAACACGAGCGCGCGGCCCAATACTAAAAAACCCATGGCGTCGAATCCATTCGGTCGTTCTTTTCTAAAGTTGGCAGGCTTGACTTTAGGAAAGGACGTCCAGATGGTCGAACCTTTCGACGTCATAACGCGATTATTTGCTCTGGTGTTCTGAAACTTTGTGTAATATAAAACACTGATTTGCACAATCGATATAAAATGAATACGCTTTGAACCGATCGCCAAATAATTATACTCGTATTTATTCTATGCCGGAACAATTTTTTACTGATGAGATGCATGCCTGATTTTATCGGACGAAATCTATCTCAAGACTATGAAATAATATAATATTTGAATTATATTTCCTTGGCCACCATCATAACATAAACGCCGTTTGAATAATGATCCATGAAGCGCAAAATATTGCAGGAAGTACAAAAGTTACAAATAAGGACGATACTACAAAAACTTTCGTAGGGTTAAAAAAGGAACAAATCCGTGTTTATGATTCTGTTCACATTTGGGCTTTCGACGCAAACAGGATGTGGAGTGGGTGCGTTCAACTCGACTTACATCTTAATTGCTGTCTTATTATAAAGTAGGAACTCGAGTCGGTTAACATATTTGGTTCGTTAATTCGATACATTGACATCTCAGTTCTCAGTACATCAACTCAACTGCGGGTAATTCAAAATGACATTAAGAGCGGTTATTGTGGTCACTTTATTCTCAACTGTTTGTGAGTATAATAAGCGATAATGTTTTATATTAATTATCATCGGTTGAGAGCTACCTGACGTTTTTGCCAAATTGAGGTTTTTAATAAAGAAGTGTTTGTTACAATATCATTGGAAAAAAAATGACGATATGATAATTTGAATATTGGATTTTCTGTGATAATTTTTATTATTTTGATTAAACTGCAAAACGGAAGTGGCGTGCAGTCCATAAAGGTTTCAGCCTATACCAAGAAAAACAAACCAAATTTAAAAAAAAAGATAATTGAAAAATACAACAAATTAACAAAAAGTATTTTTTCGTGAATTTGACAAAGGAACTTGTTCACTCATTTATTCATTTGGATACAGCAATCAGCGGAAGATGATAATAAAATAGCACTTTTTAAATATTCAATGAAATACTGTACATTTTTATTTATTTTTTTATTATAAATAAAAGGAAGGTGTCATGAAAATTTAATATTTTATGTAAAATGATTAGGTGAAACAAAAAATACTGGCAGAAATACGATAAAAAAGCACTAAACTCATTATTAAAGTGCAAATAACCCTAATTAGCATTTATCTCGGAATGGTGTAATTGCACTTAGCCACTTGTCGCTCTGAACTTGCGTTATAATAATATAGCCCCCATTGTCTTTTCTTTTTGCTTTATTTTTAATGCGGTATTTTGCTTCTTTCATTATGTCAACATCTCAGATCAAGTTTTGGTTCGCATTTTTAATTATCGTAAATGACATCGAAAGCAAGCTTTGCCTTATAAATATTGATGGCATGAATACTTGTTCAATCCATCCCTAACTAGTACAGTGCCTATGTACACATGATTGCATTATGCAATCTGGTTAATGGAATGTCTAATCAGATATTAATCTATCACCACCACTTTGTTGTTTTCATAATTGATGATAAAGCAAATAAGGCTTCATCGCAATCAAATGCTTTTTTACACTAACGAGTGGCGATTTACAACTATGTGCAATAGATCTTGAAATAGAATTTCACAATGTATGAATCATGCTTCGAAATTCGAACCATTTGTGCAAGATGCAAGCTGGAATTGGCTGTGAGTTATTACGTTATTGATCAGTCTTTGATATGAGCTGGAAATAGTAGAAATGCAGTTTATTGACGCTCTCTACTGGAATGCAGTATACAGCCATTATGCTCTATTTGGTTTCGCCTAGATTCCGAAATTTTATCTCAGCATTTATTTATCTCAGTTAATCGATAAATACTTAGTACCTACTAGCTGCCATGTACGGATCGTTTGAAGTAAAGATTTGAGTTTTCGTAAACTGGGTACAATGAGGTTGCCTGCTATTTTTTTTTTAATATTTATTATTAAGAATTAATAACTACTTTGAAATTAGAGTTTTCAGTATTTCAGAAAATGAAGTTAAGATCTATGGTATCAAAGTGGACTTGTGTTAAATAAATACCCGTGACGTCTCGAGACACAATTCAGTACATTTCACAATTAGGATGGCAGTAACGCATAGTGCCACGCCAGTCACTTTATGAACGACGAGGTTACATTGCTATCGGCCGGCCAGCAAGATTCTCCTAAAATATCAACATTTTAACCCTTTCTCATCCAATTTAATTTCTTTAGATAAGAAAAATATTTGACGCTGGATTGTGTGTAGTGAAATTATTTGCAAATTTTCGGTATATTTAATTTGTTTTTTTAACTTATGGTTCAGGAAATGTTCAACATCATTTTAAAACGACTGTGGCTCTAAGTGGTAAATAATTAATTAGAATTACAAGTGAAACATTTTTGTTACCTTATAAACTTTTTTTTATTTACATATTCATTGAGAACTTTTGGGACGATAAAAATATACATAATATGTACTTTATGTTTAGAATTTGCTTGTAATATGTAAGAATGTACATAATTCTTTCAATACAAATAATAAAACAAATGAAATAACAATAAATACATTGTGTGTTTTACGGTAGTAGAGAAGTCGAATCACGGAATTCCAAAAGGAGCGAACATGGGTTTTGATTTATGATATAAATTGTGTACGCAGCGTATCCAACCCAACGAAAAAAATGGTGTTGTCAGGGAAAGATCACTAAATCATTTAAAAAAAAGCCGCAAATGAATAGGGTTAGTACTTACTTTGTAAATAATTCTCAAATTTTGTGTATTTTTAAAATTACTCTGGGTGTGAAAGGGTTAACAAAAAAATCTAAGAGTTCTGTCCTCAGCATGCTCTAATTAATACGATGCATTTAAAAATTACATAACATTTCTTTGTAGGAGAAAACCTCATCGTACGGTGGAAATAAAACTTTGTAAAGATATAAAAATTACAATTTCTTCAAACGATTGGTTTTAACTTTGTTGCATCATTATTAATAAATTAATTAAATAATATACTTTGTATTCACCACTTTATTAATATAAATATATCTACACGTTTCGAAATCGATGGTTTCTTCATCGCGAGTAATACTGAATAATAATGAAGAAAGCATCGCTTTCGAAACATGTAGATATCTTTATATTAATACAGTGGTGAATGCAAAGTATATTATTTAATTCATTTATATAAAAATTAAGATTTTGGTTAGGCTAGGTTCGAATTCCAGGGTGCGCAACTTAATTTTATTTAATCATTGTAGAAAATAATACTAACATAACCTAAATGAAACATGAAAACGGAAAAAAACGAGAGAAAATAAAAAGATTTCACTCGCATCTGGGACTCGAACCCAGGACCTCTGCCTATCCGGGGCAACCGCTAATTTTATTTCATTATAATGTGTTATTTTACAATAAATTCATATAAAATAATATATTGCATATTTGCGGCACGTTCCAGAGTCGTAAATACTCTCAGTATCGCCCTGGTGGAAGAACACCATTCAGTATCGTCACTAGAAATGGCTTTGGCCATGTTTGGTGACCAGATCTGAATGGCCGGGTACTTCTCAACCTTCTTCTTCCCCAACTACTTCCTCTCTCCCATCCTTTAGTCCCACAACATACCTCAATTGAGAAGGCCACAGTTCCATTTTTTTTAATGTTACTTATAAGTTTTGATTCACAAACTGAAATAAAAAACAATAAAAAACACATAAATTTGTTGTAGACCACTTTTATTTTATTAAAACTCTACCGATTTCGGAAGCACCCTTCCTTCATCAGGAGAATATTAAAACTAACTTATGATATAGAATATTGACAAGATATATAAATTTTAGGTGTTGGAGTGGGGGGTAAGCAAAAAATTTCTTTATTGTTTCTTTTACTACCTAATATATAGGCTAATTCAACCCTGCGTCTCATTCCAGTGCTGAAATGTTTCGTAAGAATGAGACATTCATACATACACCCAATTTAACTTTTTGTTTTTTGTTCATTGTTTCTATAAAAAAAACTACCCTACATATAGCCCTACCTCTACCCTACTCACCATTCAATACCGTATATCTTTCCGGTGCATTCGTTCGGTAATAGATCAGCAAACTAACTAAACTAAACGTTAATGAAGTCCTCCATTTGTTCCCAATATATTTTGTGCCCGTTTTATGTAAATTTTACTTCTTTCAGTCACCAGTGATTTTGCAGATCATCTTGAATATACCATATTGTTTCTATTTAAAAAAAATACTACCCTGTATTGACTCCAATTAAACTTCGTATCTCACACGTATCTTCATATCTTCGTATACACACGTACAACCCTTTTTATATATAAGATTAGGTGATCGATTTTATGTTTACTAGTTTTTAAGTCCCTCTCTTAAAACATTTTTTTATGAATAGAATATTTTTGAAATAATAACCAGTTTTTCCTTGACATACCTACATAAAGTGAAAATAAACGGACATTTGAAATGGAGTTATTTCTTCTGTTAAAATGTATGTTATCATCATATTGCTTTGTTCAATGTGTTTTATTTGATTATTAGAACAATATTCATTGAAAAAAGCGTTTTCTTAACTAGTGCCTACCGATGTTGGATAAAGTTACTGTATGGTGTCAAAACGTATTCACATAGCTAAAATATAACATATGATTTGTATATAGGTTCGTTCTGTTTTTGAATGCTTTTATATCGAATTGGCACTTAGCTACCAAACACTTGAACAAGTATTCTGCTCCAGTTGTTTGCTTTTAATAACAGGGAGTAGTATCTCGCGGAAATAGAGTCGTTCATGAATGAACCGTTTGTGCCAGCTCATTTTGATGAGACGCGAGGGTACGACTCCTAGTAAAGCGTACCACGGCTCAATTGAACTCTGACTCTTTTTGTCAAACCTTGGAACCACCTAAGAAAGATTGTTTATTTATCTAAACAAAATTTATCTCAAATGTATTCTTTTGCATTTCTACCATGACGCATCTTTAAATAAGGTCATTCGTTCTAATTTGTTTATGTAAAATCATCGTATACGTATCTGACTTCTACAAGCCTAAATACTGCCCATAATCGTGGGAATTGCAATTAATATTTAGCATGATAATGGATTTTAAAGCATTTGTCTTCCAGGGTTCACAAATTATTATGTAGACAAAAGAATAATGACCTCATTTATATGTGCGTAGGCACTGTATAATACGTTAACGGGGCCTATACACTAGGTACGCTGGGAGCCGTATGAGCTGGGAATCGTATGATCTGGGAGTCCTGGGAGCAACCTGGGCTTTTAAATTAGTGGTCGTTCATTTGAGTCGTACTTTTGAGTCGTACGAAAATATTGAGCTGGTAGCATGACTCTCGCTCTTAATAAAATTAGTCATGACCCATCGTTACACGGAAATAATAATTGGTGTCTTATGAATTTTATTGCATTGGAATTAAGTTTCTCGTCTGTTAGAAATCTTCTCAAGAGCAACGATGCTGCATCTTGTGTATATTATCAACATTTGTTCAGCACTTGTGAGTGCATGGCGGATGCAATCATCTTCAAAAGACTGAGACGGAGTCGCTCGCATAGTTTCCCTTCTCTAATATAAAATATAACCTAATAATCTTATTATTACAAAATATTTTTAAAGTATAAAAACTGTGTTTTTTGTAAGTGTAAGGTAGATTTGGAAAGGTGATGGATTGTTTGTTTAAAGAAAAATTAAATTAAATTACTTTGTTTACAACTCACTAGGATAACCTATGCAGAGGTGTACAGGTGTACGTGTAAAATGTGATACAAGTATTGATCTGTGTTGGTTAATTTAATTTTAATGTAAGAATAAGTTAAATGCTATATCTAAGAAAACGAATCAGAAAAAAAAGAAAATATTCGTAAAAAATACGTTAAATTTCTGGTAAAAAACGTATTTTTCCATGCAATGAACTTGTTCGTTTATTAATTTAGTTGATTAGAATAATCACCGGAAGATGATAATAAAATGGCCAATTTCAAATATGCTATGCAAAATATTTCATACCCGAATCTTAAAAACTAAGCCTATCTTTGGTCATAGAGCAATGCACGCCACTGCTATCGAGTAAGTTAGACAAAAGAAAATTGTATTACATGGAAAGAGATGAAAAGGACTGTTAAGTAAGTACATTATTTTGTGTGTTGCGTTATGTTTTGTTTGGTTTTTAAATATTATGAATGAACTGAAAATACCACGATTCTTCAGTGCAGGCTGTGATATGTATTTTGAAATTTATTTTAGATGTTGTGGTTATAGTTAGTAGTTGTTTCAGAGTGGTGGGCATGCAATTATAGAGTTGCAAGTAATAAAAGTGTCTTTGCCCGGGTGTGTGTTATCGGGATATTCAGTGTTTTCTTTGTTAAGGATCTGGTTTTTAATGTGATTTTTCTTTGTGTTTTGAGGTTGAATTGCAATGTGAAGTGTGTGTTGTAAGAGGTGTAGTAATATATTTATATTTGGTTTGAACAGTTTTTCAGTAGATGAACCTTGAATGTTTAAGACAGAGGTTGGAAAATAATAATAATTGTGTGATTTGTATAGCGCCGTTTTTGTGAAAAATCACCTCAAAAATGAGTGCTAGGCGAATATATGATACGCAAAGTATATATGTACGAAGTTTGGTACGTTCCAGGAGCACATGTAATGATCAAGTAAATCAAATATCTGTATTATGTCATTTAAACAGTTATAATATCCATCTAACATTAAAAATGTCTTAATGAAGTAAACTTGTGTGTCACGGCGGTGGAGTGTGATGCTCCATCCACTATCCCCTCACTTACAATCCGTTAAAAATGTAAGATATTCAAACAGATAAAGGAAAATAGTCGCGTGAGTTTTCATATTTTCAATTCAATAAAAATCCCACGAACAATGTTAGTTGTCGCGAACATTTTCATATTTTTGTCACTTTCATGTCTGCTGGTAGCTCTCACTCGAGAAGTACCGGAAGAACATAGACAACTTGTGAGTACTTGTTAGTACAAGATAGGATTGAAGACTGCACCAGTTGGAATATTTTCCAATTCACTCTTGGAATCTGTTCCGAGTTGGTGTTCAACGGCCGCGAAAAGGCGGATTTAGAAAACTTGACAATTGATGGAAATTGTATTTAGAAAGCTAGAAAACTGGAACAAATCCGCATTATAGATCGAACGGGAGAAGTTGAATTTATGCCGATACCAATGTTTACAAAACATCGATATCGTTGTACAGTACTGGTCATATATTTATGTTAACCTGCCTTCAATTTTGTTAAGCTTTGGTGGACAATTATTTTACCTTCCATAGGTATTATCAGCAGATATGTTTGGCACTACCTTTTGAAGGCGAAACATCTGTCAAAATATGATTAAAAAAAAAAATCTTGATTTAAACAATAATAAAAATATCTCGGTACTTTGATCAAAGCTAAGACATTCCGATGAACTGAATTTTCAATATATCACCTTGAGTTACTACAAAAAATCTGCATTTGATTTTAGATTCTCACGACCTGACGACATCACGTTGAACGGTTTTTGGGGTTCGCTCTTTTTTTGTGCCTCTGACCTGATGATGGACGCTGCAAAATTGTTCGAAACATTGAATCAACAATGGAAAGGAAGCTCCACAGATGGCTTATTGTCCCAAAAGTCAATCATCATAACCACAGAGCAAATAATACAAGAGATGCCCTAACACGGAAGTGGACTAAACAAAATAAAATGGGCGAGCTTGGCGTGCCGCTAATTTCGATAAAACAGAAAATAAGTAAAACAGTTCGTTTGGCTTACAAAAACCGAAAGAGTATTTAGTTTGACTCTTTTTTTCTTTCCGCTGTCAAAATATCGCAAAACAATCGTGAGCGGCAGTGAACTAGGCTGGTTGCAAAATGGGTGTCCCGTGACCTTGAGTCAAGTCTATTCATTTTGACGTCAGTGACCACAACCAAAGTTGTTATTTCGTATTTTTCAATTTTATTTGATTCGAATAAGCGCTGAATTTAATTTTATTTGATTCGAATAAGCGCTGAATTTAGAATCCAAGAATGTCCGTTTTGAAATCTGGTTATTAGACAAACAGTGACATAATTTCTAAAATGAAAGCGTTTTATTATTGAAATTAGTTAACGGTTACCAATTTCATAAATATCTTATTATCTACGTAGATAGGTACCCACTGATAATTGTGCCCTTTCCTTGTAAAGGGTAGGCAATTTAACCGAACAACAAGCCCCGTTTCGTTATTATTATCGCAGAAATTTTCAATTAAAAGCTTGTCACTGTTGCCAGCGTAACGATATCAATAAATTTCCATGATTTATTTGACGGTTTAATGGAAATTCCTTTATAAATAACTGTGACCTCACTAATGAAATTTTTGAGGGTTTCGTGAGCACAGTTTAATCGCTCAACTCTGAACGTGATTGCCCTTTTATCTTGCGCTGTTATGTTCGAGCTTCTCTTATTTAAATTAATTGTTCCGTCCAATATTCAAGGCAGGAGGGCGTTGGCTGGACTCGATGATAGAATTACGTATATTGGATCACTATTGCGTTTGAACTTTTGCCATTCGTTTTTTTTTTACTGAATAATACTTATTAAATAAAGCAAACACTTTGTTATAAACCTCTAATTTATTGTATTTTTACGCCAACCGGTTTCGCTTAAATCAAGCTTCGTCAGGGCAGATATAAAAACTAAAGAAAATAATACAGTGTTATCGTATATATAGGTACAGGAGAAGAGTGAGATCAGATAATACAAAAAAAAGAGAAAGTTTAATAAAATATTAGAGGGAGGTAACAATTGAAAAGTACTCATATAATATATAATATATAAGAGGGAGACGATAATTATATATATTTTAATAACTAAATATTAAATAAAACAGTTTAATGATAAATAATGAAGTCATTTAGGCAATTCTGTAATCTTAATATAAAAAAATTGAATGTTTGTCTCTCTGTCTGTCGATTTTTTCCAAAATTACTCTACCGGTTTCTCTGAAAATAGCAGTTTGTTTAGCGACGGGAAGGTTTAGAAAGTAGTTTGAATGTTTTAAAATTAATATGAAAAACATTGATCCCGCCATGTTGTATTGAGGCTAGCCCATAGATATACCACTCTCGTTAGCCACAGACTAAATATTCAAAAGAAGACGGTTTAGCAGGGTAGAATATTTTCAAAATGAAAAACACAACTAGGTACCTACTTAAGAGCTTTATGAATTAAATATATTTTGTCTTTCACTGTCAAATCAATTATGGCACAAAAAGGAGAAGCAAGAATTCACAATTTCGTAACTTTATTTTTTTAAAAAATCCCCAGCAAGGCCGGGTACACTTCAGCTAGTGATTTATAAAACAGAGCCATTATAAGTGAAAATTATACCACACATAATAAAATTTCTTGAAATAATTTTTATTTTTTTTATTTGTTGCCTTAGTTTCACCTTCATTTCAAACATAGTGTATTTTTCGTAATACAAGTTGCGCATGTTATAAAAGTGCATCGAACGCAATGTGTGTTAGCAAGAACTAATTCGAGCCGGCACCGGACGCAAGAGGCAGGCGTGAACGTATTAAGATCGTATGCTGCGATAAAAAGTGTATGCACGTGGAAGAATCTTGACTTGCTCATGTCTGTTTTAGCAGCGAGTTGTGTGGCGGAATCATTTCTATGTGAATTACTAAATTATTTTTTTTAATTATGTCGTTTTCTGCAAAGTGATACGAGTATATTACCAAATACGTGGTCACAAATTATCAAATCATTGATAATAATATTAACAAATCTCAAATAAAATGATAAACAGAAAAAGGCACAGAAAATAAAAAGGTAACGTTCGCAATTGGGAATCGAACCCGGGACCTCTATCCCACCGTTCCACACACACTTTTGAAATAAAGTGACTCCATAATCTTCTCTACATATAAAAATGAATGTTAGTCTGTGTGCCTTCGATTTTATTCGACCGGTTTCGGTGAAAATAGCACAGTCTGTTCTTACTAGTGCCGGGAAGGTTTAGAGAGTAGTTTGATTGAAATGAAATATGTAAAACTGTTGCTTTAACGTTTTAAAATTAGTACGGAAACATTGAACCCGCCATGCTGTATTGAGGTTAACCCATAGATATACTCTGGTTAGCCACAAAATACATATTCAAAAGAAGGTTATTTTGGGTAGAATATTTTCAAAATGGAAAACACAAATAGTTAATACTTGTGTTTTTAAACAAATATGTTTTTGGAATCAAATAAAATATTTAAATGAACGTTTCTTTGTTTAGAGTTAGTAATAGTCGTCACAATGCATTGCTTTCGCTGTCAAATCAATTATGGCACCCAAACGACAAGGTACGGGTACACATCAGCTAGTATTTAATATTTTTCATATTTCATTTGAGATTTATTAATATTATCTTCAATGATTAAATACTACAATGAGGTTCATAAGCTTCAATAAGTTATTCCAATAAATTGAATATAATAATAATACGATGAAAAAGAAAATCTGGTCACAGAACTCCGATATTATTTTATTTTTTATGTGGTTTTAATGTCTTCGTTCGCCATAACATAGCCACATCCCTAGCACGGCGGGCGGTGGGCGAAACATCACAAAAACAAATGATTAAATTATTAAAAACTGAACTCCCAATGATTTAGACCACGAACCGCCATTGTTCTTAGGATAATTTGAACAAATTATTTAATAAATTTTGTGAAGCCGTGTCTCTTTGTGGCATCTCCGACATCTTCCATAATAATAGTAATTGTTTATCGCCGTTTTTGTGGAAAATCACCTCAAGGGTGCTCTATTTGTTCATCATATGTACTGGTACTCATTTGATTAGTTCTTTCCTTCCAAATGCCTGAACCATTTTAAGACGATTTCCGTGGTTGAGTGGTTACGATCCTTGGCTACGAATCCGGAGGTCGCGGGTTCAAATCGCGGCATGCGCAAGTAAATTAATTGTGTTATTTCACAATTTATTAATTAAAAGCATGTAGTATATTTGCGGTACGTTCCAGGGTGGTAGATACTTCAGTATTGCCCTGGTGAAAGACCACCATTCAGAATCGAAACGTTGGTTGAAATGGGTTTAGCCTTGTTTGGTAATCAGGTCTGAATAGTCAGGTACTTCCCAACCTTCCTCTGATCCTGACCTATCTCCTTCTAACATACCCTAATTGGGGTTGCCATAGTCTCACTCCAGACGGTTGGGAGCAGCTGGGACTCTTATGTAGTATCACATAAGAAAAGGAATATATACAATTTTGTAAACGGATGACATAACACACATAGTAAACTAACAATATAAAACCATAACATTCTATTAGACAGTGGCGTGCATTGCTTTATTATCAATTGTAGGCTCTAGTCTTTCGATTGCCTAAAATTTATTGATTTATTATATTGAATGGGCGTTTACATATTTTGTTATAAAATTCAAATTTCAATAGTCACACAGGTGCAAAACACATTGCAGTAGATACATTGATATAATAGATAGCCTTCACGAAATACAACAACTAAATATTTAATTTGTCTCACGAACAAATTCAGCAGTAACATCGTAAGTACCATTTCAAATAATTTGCAGCAGAGGCGAATATACAAAACACACTTCACATCACTAACACTTAAACTCAAGAGAAAAATTGAGTGACTTTCGGGTGCATCTGATTTGATTTGACTAAAGCTTCACGAAAATATTATTTTTATTACGCATGAACCAGTGTAGCGTGCAAATAAACGTAGAACTTTGCTAAGTGGAAACTTTCACTATGGTAGAATGACCAAAAAAAATTAACTCTGTAATATTGCACTTTTATCAGTAATTCGTCTTTTTAAAAACTTATTTTCTTAAGGTAGACACAGCTTTTCAGCCTCTATATACTGCACGCCACTGATATTAGATTATGTCCAATCTTTTTTTTAACTCCTCTGAATATATATTTTTTTAAAGTAATTCCACACAGGAAGCCCCGAGGGAAATAATTTCCCAATTTGGGGATGCTGTGTGGAGGGTCTTTTAGAGGATAGGAAGGAGTGAACTTGGGTCTTGAAGAGACCCATGTTGTAGGATGGAGGAAACACAAAGGCTGACAGATCATTCCACAGCCGAGCTGTTGAACACAGAACGAGTCGTAGAAGCGACCCATTTTCATGTGACAAATTTCAACCGTCTGTAAATGTTGGGCACGCGTTTGGCGTGTTTCCCGACTATCCATCGGTGCCGAAGGGATCAATGAAGTTAGTTCCTCAGAGCATCGTCCATTTAAATACCAGTAGAACAAGGACAATATTCCTACCTGACGTCTGTGCTCCAAAGATTGCAGTCCGTTTGTTAAGATAGGCCAATCTATCAAACGGACCGCCCGTTTCTGAATATTGTTTTACCTTCGATTTATTTTATCGATATTACAATGCGTTCTTTTGAGAAAGCAAATCCACAACCGCAGAAGCAACGACAGAAATGATCATAATGCATATCTAATCCATTTCCTGTAGGTTTCAGGCTCAGGGGCGCGCGCGGTTAACGTCAGCATCATACATATTTTCTCATCTGATAAAAATGTCTCCGTGTACGCTGGATATTGCATAAGAGACTGGAGCGCATTATCATATAAAGGAGTTTTCTTGTTCCATACATGCCAACATCTATATTTGCTTTATAACTTCGCCACACCCCGCACACACTTGATCGAGTGCCGTTTAATATCTAACAGTGGCGCGGCGACCGCCCAGCGGCCAGGGCGTCAATCTGGAAACATATACCTGGAAATTTATGTACGTATTATTTTATTTAAGTGTAGATTTGATATAACTTTAACTTCATATAATTTCTATAGGCACTGCTGAAAACCATCTGCACTCCGGGCTCCGGAATATATACCTGAGCAGTGACCTTTTTGTCAATTACTAAAAACTTTATAATATGTTAAAATAAAATATTTAAATTAACAATTTATTGAAAATGTTACGTTTTTATTATTATTGTAGTATAAATTAACTCAAGAATTTTCTCCTTAAA
This sequence comes from Halesus radiatus, assembly GCA_022606495.2. Lineage (NCBI taxonomy): Eukaryota > Metazoa > Arthropoda > Insecta > Trichoptera > Limnephilidae > Halesus > Halesus radiatus. Next base: position 45,935 of record JAHDVE020008169.1, read on the forward strand.
ACGTACCTAGATCTTGTAAGAATAAAACTTACCTACATCTTGTAAGAATAAAACTTATCTACGTCGTTTAAGAATAAAACATACCTACATCGTTTAAGAATAAAACATACCTACATCGTTTAAGAATAAAACTTACCTACATCTTGTAAGAATAAAACTTATCTACGTCGTTTAAGAATAAAACATACCTACATCGTTTAAGAATAAAACTTACCTACATCGTTTAAGAATATTGTATGTATTAGTGCTACATTAAAAAATGAATTTTTAAGTTTTTTAAATGATTTTAGCATTAAAAATATAATAACAATGTATTCCATTTCATAATTCGTATGTACACTCGCCAATGAACAATTTATATCAGTATTTAAAAGCATTACCTGCTAAAAGTGTTTTTATTTATAGAATATTTAAATTAACGCCATCTGTGAGCGCGGAGCCTTATAATCATTTTTCGATGCCCTTAACAAGAGTTTACTAATTCCACATAGGAGGCCCCGAAGGAAATAATTTCTCTCAAAGCCTATGTCATATTTAGGGATGCTATATGAAGGGTCTTTTGGAGGTCTCGAAGATACCTATGTTGTAGGAGGGAGAAAACAGAAAGGCTGGGAGATCATTCCATAGCCGACCCGTAGAACACAAGAACGAATCGTAGAAGCGACATATTCTCATGTGATAAATGTTATCCGTGTACAAATGATTGGCGCGCGTTCGGGTATCACCGCTGCAGAAGGGATCAATGACGCTAGTTCCTCCGAGCATCTTCCATTGAAATACCGGTAGAATAAGGACAACATTACCACCTGACGCCTGTGCTCCAAAGATTGTAATCCTTTTATTAAGATAGACGAATCTCTCAAAAACGGACCCCCCGTTTCTGCAGCCTGGGGTTTTTTTCATGTATTAGGGGGCATCAGACTAGAGACGGTCACCAAATTCTACAATGGGGCGTACTTGTACAGGCTCAACATTTTACTAATGTACTATTAAAGCATCTCCAGGCTCTGTACACCGTACAGTACGCCCAGCTTCTGAGAGGCTAACTTGACTGGTTTCGATGAAGCCCACATGCTTGAGCTAATTACTTAAGGTTATATCAATCATGTCAATTGGGATCTCATTTGGGGATGCCATAGTCCCACTGTCTCCGGACTGTTAGAACTCGTATGCGATATTCAGATAAAAATGCCGGATTGTTTCATTTCAAGCCGTGGTTTAACCCAATTTAACTTCGCTTTCTGAACTCTCTCGCTCCTAAAATTTTAATTTAAGCATAGTTTAAACATTCCGAACAGTTCAAAATAATAGCTTAATTGAAATGTGTTTGGACGTAGTTTAATTATGAAGTTTTGGCTAAACCGCAAATAAAAGATCCAATAAGAAAAAAAATCTCTTCCCAGAGCTAACAATATATACCCTAACACGTTAGGCAGAAACCAAAATAAAACATGGCGGGCGGCAAGTTAGACGTGCTGCCAAAATAAGTAAAAAGGTTCCTCTTATTTACAACAACCGAATATTTTGTTACAGTATTTTGTTTAATTATTTCTATAAGTGTCTTGTAATTTGCTTACCGGAGTTAAAATCACGCGAAACAAACGTGGACAGCAGTGCAATTACTGGTGCCAAAAGGGGTGTCATGTGATGTTTGCCTCCAGCCGTCGAAATCGTATTAGGGCAAGTCTATCAATTCTGACGTCAGAGTCTCTTCCCATCGAAATCAACTACTCTATATTATACGTGTAGAAAAGCAAATAATAATTAAAGTGTTCTTTCCCGATAAAACTCTTAAAGTTGCGAAATATGGACCATGTGTTTAATGTACCCGTTGGACGTAGCAACTCCGTATCGTCTGTCACGTGTATTCCCGCATTTGCGCAATGAAATACCTCCTAATTCGGCCACACAAAGGACCCTAGCCCCGGCCCGAGAAGTTGGTGTGTTTACAATCCCTGCTCCTTTTGTCTTTGCCGGACAGGATTGTAGGGGTCGCTTTGACCTCGCCATATTATTACAATGCTTTCTGTTTTTGTCGTTCTTGATGAGGATGTTTGTGCTTAATGTAATGTACATTTTAAATAACGTTAGTAGTTACTACCCTCAACTTTAATAATAATAATAATAATAATGTTTTATTATCTTCTTTTTTTTTATAACAAAATAATAAATAATGATACCCTCACTGGGATTTCCCGTGCTGGGGATTTCATTTACAAAATATTAAATTACTTTATATTAAATTGATGAAAAAAAATAAAAATATTTGTTGGGTGAGGTGTTTCAAGTGCATTCGAGTAGTTTCGGTGTTAGTCTGTATTTGGTGTTAATGTATTTTCTATTTCAGATCTACCTATGTAACGTATCCAGTGTTTTATTTGATTTTTAAATTTATTATGGTTGTTGTGATCTTTAAAGGATATGTATACTTTGTGTTTTAGAAATCACTTATGAATTCATATTTTGTAAAATATGGATCCTTGTCTTATTTTTTGAAAATGATTGGCATTTTGGTATGAACTAGTACAAAGTACCCGGCTTCGCCCGAAGTCTCGAAATTTGTATTTTTTTATAATAATAAATGGATTATTTCTATAGCGCCGTTTTCGCGAGAAAATCACCTCAAGAGCGCTTTTGCACATTATATAATGCTTTTGTCCAATATCCGTTCCGCAGTTATGAGTTACTATTTTATACTAAACCATAGAGTATAGAAGAATAGTAGAAATGCTATATGGGAGTGTTTTGCTATCCAAAAGTCTGTCCATTCGGGCCTAAATTAGTAAAATAAAATTTTTCATTTCATTTCGATTAAATGGAATGGCAATATACAATGCAGGCAGTGTAAGAGAGACAGAGCGCTGTATTTACTGTATTTTCATTGGTTCTCGGGGCTAGAACCAAAATGTGTTAAGTCAAAGGCACATTGGGTTCTTTCTAAATCTACGTGGAAAACACTTCTACTGTCTATTCTTTATTCTATAAAGTAAACTTTTTTTAAATAAAAATATGTATAAAAATAAAGTGGCTTAAAACAAAAACATTTTTTATATAAATTATAATGTCAAGCCACAAAGTGATTGCTTCCTTCGATAAACTTTTTTTTATGGATTGTTTGTGTAATGATATTTCGCATTTTTGCTAAAACACTTAATATATTTAACGATTTATTATTACGACATTTATAATATTAATCGTTTTTCATTAGTAATAATATCTACTAATACTAACTATTTACCAATCTCGTAATACTAACTAATTAACACACCGTTTCCCTGCAGGGGTTAAGTAGAGAGGACGGAGGGCCAAGCAACTAGATCTCGGCACACACTTCATTTCATTTATTACTTCTGACATGACCGGCTCAAGTATTTGATTCACTTGATCATGCCATGTCTTCCTCGTGCGTCCCCGATTTCTTCCATTCACTTTCGCATATATTCTCCTCACACCCCGTTCTTTGTTCATTCGCTCTACATGCCCAAACCATTTAAGCTTCCCTTTCTTAATCTTACTCATTACGCTTAATCGACATTTTTTAAACGATCATACATGGTTTTACCACACATTCGTCTCAGAGATCTCATTTCTACAGCATTCAGTCTACTTTCATCCTGCCTCTGCCAGTTCCATGCCCCACTGCCATACATCGGGGGTGGTAATTTTGATATAATATCATCTCAAGAGTGCTTAATGAAGCAAAAAACTTGATACTTTTTTTTATTTTCACCTTATACTTGTGTAGAGTTTTACTGAGTTGTGTAAGAGCGTTGTGACAACCATTTAGTTTTTAATGTATATGATAAAAAACAAACATATTTATAATATGTTCTGATTCTTGAAGGCATAATACTTGGACTTCATGGAAAACCCATTTGACGTTTATTGCCAATTTGGCTATGAGATTAGATAAAAATACCAATTACCAATTACTATTCCTAACAAGAAATTGCTCAGTGAGAAAATAGCTTCATTGACAAGTTCTAAGCTCTCCGCGAACGATGTAATTTATTCACATTTATACCCAACTAGCTGATGTGTACCCTGCCTTTCTCGTTATTATTTATTTTTTTGGAATAAAGTTATGAAGTTGTGAATTCTCGCTTTATTTCATTCGAAACATTTTTTTTTAAATATATGTAAATAATAAAGTTCTTAAGTAGGTACCTACTGGTGTTTTCCATTTTGAAAATATTCTACCGTAACAAACCTTCTTCGTTTGAATATGTAATCTGTGGCTAACCAGAGTGATATATCTATGGACTAATCTCAATGCAACATGGCGGGTTCATTTTTTTCATACTAATTTCAAAACGTTATAGCAGCGTAACCAGTCAGACAGACAAATATATACCTAATTTATAGGATGGGCCATTAGGTTCTGGACTTTTGAAATAGCTCCTGCAGAGGAACCGGAGGAAAAAGGGACCGCGGTAAGCGGCATGCGGGAGCTCCCTTCTTGGAAATGTATTCGCCATGGATCACTTTACAAGGAGCATCGCCCGTTCTGCGTAAAGTTTAACATAAATTACAATTCCTACATGATTTTTTGTCACCTGTTTCATATTCATCTACGACAGTGTAATGCAGTGTTCCAGTATTTAATTAATTAAAACACGGGTCGACTAGTTTGAGGGAACCAGTTCAACCGTAAATGGAAAAAATAAAATGTCCACGGAACAGGAGAATCGATGAAAGTGTTGCGCAAGTTAACGAGTCGGTACGAGAAACTCCGGGTTTGTCTACGCGCAATCGTCCAGCTGCTTTGGCGATGCCCAGTGTAACTTTATGTCGAATATTGAAATTATATTTACAATTACACCCTTATAAGATCCAATTGATGTAGGAATTTTAACCAAATGATTTGATTACAAGGAAAATGTTGTTTGACACAATTTGAAAGGTTTCCCCAGTTTTCAACAACAGTTCAACAACATATTGTTTTCGGACTAAGCCCATTTTCACTTGAACGGGCACGTTAATTAACAAAAATGTTGGTTTTGGAGCAAGGAAAACCCTAAAATAAAATATCAAACGGCTCTTTATTCTCCAAAAGTGATGGTTTGGGTGGATATGTAATCAATTAGCATTATCGGACCATACTTGTTTGAAGGCTCACGTGGCATATCTATCAATATTAATTCTGCAGAATGTGTCGAGATGTTAACAGGATATCTCCCACCAAAGTTACAGCAATTCCCTGGGAACAACACCAGTACTTGGATGCAGCAAGATAATGCAACCTGCCATACATCCAAAGTGATTATATCGGTGATAAAAAAAAAGAGTTCCCCGAAAAACGGATTTCGAGAAGAGGTATTATCCCATGACCGCCCCCCCCCCCGCAGTCCAGACTTGACACTCCCTATTTTTTTTTTGTATTAAGTCATCTCAAAAGTCGGCTTTACATGAATAAACCAGCCACAATACCCTAACTTAAGAGTAATATTCTTCAAGAGATTTCCGATATCCCGCGCGCTATGTGTCAGAGTTTTTGAAAATCTTGGTGCCAGATTCAATTAATGTCAGCGGCGCGATGGTGGATATTTGATGACATTGTTTTTAAGAAATAAAGTTCCTATTTGTCTACTTTTAAAAAATATACATTCATTGTTTCCTTTCATAAGTGCAAAAACATATGGCCTACCCTATAATATAATGAGAATGACGCCTCTTTGTCAGCGAAATGTCAGCATTGTCACATATATGAAATAACACACTCCTGGCAAGTCCTACACTTTATTAACTTTATCTGATCACTTTCTGCTGCCCGGATACCCTTACGTCCTCTGGCATAATGAAAATCCCTCACTGATGGTTTGTCTCTCCTCCCATCACTTCCTCACCCCCTCATCCCCTGGTAGCGTCCGAAGATTATCTATATGTAGAAAAATCATATATCATTTTTACCTTCACTTTACTTTTCACTCGGCGATAATTTATGGATATAATTATTTGATTCAACATGTTGACTTCTTTTATTTAATTTATAATTTGACTCACTTAAGAGTCGGTACTCAAAATGGCGCAAAACGCCACTTTCTAAAATTGTAATTCGAGCAATACTAATGATTTATCTGTAAATTCTTTACCGGTAGTAAGAAAAATATCTAACGTTTCCTGTGAAAGTTCTTGAACTGTGCTAGTGTAAATTTCATGAAATACGCTCTATAAAATAGGTACAGTTTGAAAACTGGTGTAGCGCTTTGTGAACGTTTTAACTAAAGTTCCAGTATGAATTTCACAGAGAACATAAAAGCTTTCAGTTTTAGAACCTTTTCACTGGAAAACTTAGAAATTTTCCTAAATTGCCGTATAGAATTTACATATAAATTATTTGTAGCATCACTTGCGTTAGCAGACTACAAAGTGTGTACTTTGAGTGTTGAGTTTTAATAATTATGCGATATATTATTTCTAGAAATTGATTTATTTGGGTATCGTTATATATTTATATTGGCGTGGTGATTGGAACTATGATTCGATATGACCATCATAAGATTTTTACCGCATTCGCCTATTGATGGAAGGAACATTAGAGACCTTTTCAATGAGGAACCAGCCTTCAATCAATCATTCAAACGATTTATGCTTAGTAAGCATTTCCATAGTTTGATTCGTTATGAACGCTCGACGTTGTGCTTGTATGTTTATGTAATGCTGCATTTATATTCTGATCGTCTGTATAAAATCGTTGATGAATTATTTATTCTACTGAAACAAATGACTTGTCTTTGCGACTTACCAGCCATCTTACATTGCGCAACATGTCCGCATTGGATATGTTCGCATATATCGTATAAAACTTCTTACTAAAATTTTCGTTATCTAGTTGAATTTTTGTTTCGAACATTCGTAATTTTATAGTGAATTACACAACTTAACTATCAAAGTTTACAATACCCAGACTCAATACCGCAGTATTTCAACGAAATCGAATTATTATTACTTTATCAAAGATCAGTTAAACTTTATAAATTCATTCACTTGTTTGACAGATAGATACTCCATTTTTGAACACAGTTTTTTTTAATTATTACAATATTAATAGTTCTTGTAGATTTAATGTGTATCTATTACTATACCCTGTCCATCATTAGAACGACCTGTGAGCGCGCATGTCCTGCCCCTTTCCCCCACTACTTTCTCCGCGACTTGGTATCTACGTTAACACATTCAAAAACAGGATTTTTTTATTCTGTATTACCTACCTACAAACACAAATTTAACTCATTTTATACATTTAAATAATTATGGTTATAATATTAAAATATACATATTGCATTTTATGTGACATCAGGTTCATTAAAACAGCTAGGGAATTAATCCGAAATTGAAAATATTATGATAATTTGACTGAACATCCACGGTATGGATGGGTTAATATCTCAGAAACGCGTGTATGGGCGGAGTTACATGGCCGTCGCAGCCGTGCGCGGGAGATGGGACGCATGCGAGGGGGTGGGTATGCGCAGTAGGAACCAAATTTGGAACTGTAGCAGGTTGTTCGTAAGTTAAACTCACAATAGCTGATGTGTACCCGGTCTTGCTCGAGTTTATATACAGTTATGATGTTGTGAATTCTTGCTTGTCATTAGGCTGCCATTAGTAATTATCTCTAAACAAAGAAACTATTTGAAAATTTTATTTCATTCCAAACGTTTATTTTTTCAAAACATATCTAAATAATAGAGTTCTTATGTAAATACCTACTTGTGTTTTACATTTTTAAAATACTCTACCCAAAAAAACCTTTTTCTTTTGAATATGCAACCTGTAGCTAACCAGAGTGGTATATCTATGGGCTATCCTAAATAAAACATGGCGGGTTCTATGTTTTATGTCATACTAATTTTAAAACGCTATAGCAATAGTTTTACATGAATGATTTCATTCAAGCTACTTTCTAAACCTTCCCCGAACTGATAAGAACAAACTGTGCTATTTTAAGCGAAACCGGTCTAGTTATTTTAGAGAAAATCGAGGACAAACAAACAAACAAACAAACAAACAAACAAACAAAAAAACAAACAAACAAACAAACAAACAAACAAACAAACAAACAAACAAACAAACAAACAAACAAACAAACAAACAAACAAACAAACAAACAAACAAACAAACAAACAAACAAACAAACAAACAAACTTACTTTGATTTATATAAATTAAATCTTGTGAACCAATTCCTAATGAAGTTTCAATTCAGTAGGCCTAAATATGATAGTTTTCTTACAACTTCTGACCATTGCAACACACTCTCGTGCTCTTTCTTCGTTATCTCCACCCCTTCCAACTTCCTTTCTTATCCCGGCCACGATATAAGGCACGCATCAATGGGAATATGTAGCCATAAATGTTCCTTTTGTTGTTTTTGCGAATCCAGATAAATGTATTTATTCGGACCCCTGTAAATGAGGAGTGCGTAAATACGGCTTTACATTATTACTTTCTGGCAATCTCCCGAGATGAAATTTAAATCCCTGAATGTGAATTATTACTCATTGAGCTTCGCTTTGTTCCGGTGTTTCTTCTTTATTTGTTTGTATTTTTATTAAAATACCCGATAAAATGGACTGCGGTAGAATGATTCGAAGTTAATGGTGAAACACACTTAGCCCGATTCATATCTGTGTTGACTGTTGTATCAGACATTGAAATGGTATGGTTGATCCACTTAGTCAAAGTCGAAAGTCGAAAGTCTACGTCTTACGTATAAAGGTCTATTCTCATCTACCGGCACCGCGCAATGCAGTTACGTACAGTGGTAGGCACGGTACAGAAGGGAGTATTTACATTACACGATGATTGAATATGTTCATAGATGATGTAAGCATCTTATTTTGCCATGCCTACCACTTTACGTGGCTTCACAGCGTGGTGCAGGTAGACGTAAAACAATGCAGGGCTGAGTTTTATTTATTTTTATGGTGTCGTGCCACAGTGTTTATTCTCTACGACAATCTAAAATTCATGCTTCATTTAAACCCACACATGTCTTTTGTTTAAATTGTTTACAGCGAGAGTTTGTGACAGTTGCATTAGAAAGTAGAACACCCCCATACCAATAAACACCGCTCGGAATTGTATTCGGTAAAGGTTTTGCGGGGGCAAGATCTGTCTGAAAATCAATTAACAGTCTTTTGTGCTCTTACCTTTAGTAGATGTCTGCGCACATGCCCTCATGTTGGACACTGCAAAGCTCTCCGAAACTTCGGCTAAAGAAGATCAAATTGGAAACGGAAAGCAGCTCTGTACCCCAAAAGTCAAACGACGCAATTAACGGTAAATTTTAAATTAGTGTAAAACTTATCTCGCACCGCCGGAATAAAACAATGATTTGAGCCTTCTTAATTCGATTCTGCTGACAACCATTATCCTTAATTAACTAACTAACTAACCATCACCTCTATTCCCCGCAGGGGTAGGCAGAGAGGACGGACCTCCAAACAACTCGATCTTGGCATGCACTGCTTGCTTCATTCACATGCATACGTCGCCTCATACATTCGATTCTATTATTCCGACTTCTGTCAAATTTATGACTTACTAGTATTATCCTTAATTATTTCCCATATTATTGGCTGCTATCTTTTTGTATTAATAATAATAATAATAAGAGTAAATTTTTATAGCGCAGTTTTGTGAAGGTTAACCTCAAGTGCGCTTTCTACTAATTAACCTAACCGAATTACACGTTACATGGGGGATCTGAAATAGAAAAGATATTAATAACAAACATAGACCGAGACAGAAACCACTCAAATGCACTTATAACACAACTCGTGTAAAAAATAATTTTTAAGCAATTCATCAAAATAAAATAGTTTAATTTAAAATTATGTAAATGAAATTCTCAGTACGGGAAATCCCAGTGAGGATGATTATTTTTTATAATGTTTAGTCTATACTTAATATTGAGTTTTTCTTTTGTTAAGACTATTACTACATAGTTATACACGAATATATTTTCAATCTAGATAGTGTCTCGGATATACCTATCCTATTTTTATTTATATGGGACATCTATTGACTTGTGCAAGTTAAGAAAGAATATTAAACTTATTGGAATAACTTATTGAAGCCTATAATCCCCATCAAACAAATCTCAAATGAAACAAGAAACAGAAAGTAACAAAAAAGAAATAAAATAAAAATAACAACAACAAAAAATGAACTAACAAGTTTACCTGAGGAGTGTGTACGAATCGTCTTCAATTTTGTTTACGTTAACCGCACGAACGTATTTACGTTTATTAACGTCGTGTTTTCACGTTACCAAACATCAAAACGATAACTCAAATGATCAAACAACAAAAAAAAACATTTTCTCATAAATTATTTTATTCAATATTCGACACCGAATGCTATTTAAAATACCTTGTTTGATCTCGATACGGATAACGTATAAGGTAAAAGCGTATAGAGTGGCCGAGGTTACATAAGGCATGATAGATGTGTTTATTCGCAACTTTAGTCTCACAACTCGACGATGAATGAACAATATAATAAATCGCCTGATTTTGAATGGGAGCGAATAATGAATAGAATTTTCACGAAAAATGGCAATTTGTCAATGGTGGCGCACACATACATTGTTTACCGTGGATTCAGGGTATACGATTAAACATTGTCGGTACATTGAATAAAATTGAATGGGTTTTTTCGGTAATCCATTCAAATCGGATACCTAATTGTTTTATTTTCTTGGAAATATTTAATAAATACCGTTTAAATATTTCTTTAAGTGATTTTTGACTAATGAACTTGATTGTTATAAAAATGCTGTTAAACATTTAAATTTTATTTTATGATTTACAACTGCAAATCAGAAAAAACAGTTTTTATAAAGCCGTTTAGCTCTGAAGTCATGAAAATAACTGTATTTTCTGTCTGAAAAAAGTAAAAGTAACTTTTGTTAGCTTTTAGCGTAATTTCCAATTCTCTATAGCATTTCGAGCTTTGAGATTTCAATTTATGTGTCATAAATTAAGGCAAAGGCACTATATTGTTAGTTCCATATTTGAAACAGGTGAAACCGGTTAGCACGTAACGTTGGTTTCAGCCTTACCATTATTCCATAACGATTGTCAACTCCACTACAACGTAAGTAATGCAGGAATTATTTTTATTATTTATTTCTCTTGTTTCTTCATTACTTCATATTGATATATTTCGTCAGGACTGGAATTGATATGTTTCTACTGCAAACTGTCTCTTGGTGGACATTTAAAAAAATATGTTATTTTTGCTTCAAAAATTGCCGTTTTTCGAATTAGGCGCGAGGAATTCAATTACTACCTGCAGCCGGCAAACGGGTCCGCAGCGTCCCGTGAATTTAAAGCAGGCGGGTGAGATGTTCTCGGCGTCACCGGGCAACAAACACCGAGCCCGTGAAATATGACCCCCGGGGCTCATAAATCCTGGATAATTCCCTATAAATATAAATAGTACAGGACACCGAGCAAGATGCGGCCAGGGATGCGTGCCGTCGGCTGTTAGGATTTCGTGGCAGGCATATTTACCGTGGTGAATATTTTTTGTATCGATTCAGGCTCTTCGGGTGATTTCGGTGCTAGTTGCAACACACAACTTAATTATTAATGCATGAACTTTTGTACGAGGTTCAAAAATCGTGTTGTTTGAGAAATGTTATAGCTGTTGACGGTATTTTTGTTCTCATGTTATCCCTCTTTCCTGTCATTTTACATATTTTTAAAAAAATGTTATCGCAATCTTTTTTGTCGATGTTTTGTTTTGTTTGGCATGACAGCCGCTTTAGCCTTCGAATACAATATATATATATATATATTTTAAATTTAATAAAGCAGATACGATTAGTAGTGCAGAAAAATAAATTTTTGTAAATACAATTTTTTTGGGGGATTTTTTAGGGTAATTAATAACAAAAACAAAACAACATCAAACTGTCATGAAATGTAATAATTTTGAGTTAATATCTTTGCACATCGCTTCGTTGATTGAAATTGATTTCATAAAAACGCACCCCGGGGAGAATAATGGCACATTTGCGAATAACAACGTTTCCCAGGAAACGCATTTAAACTTGGATTTTGTTTATTATATTGGACTTAAAGTCTTGGTCTAAATTGTAATTATAGTAACAATTACTTAAAATAATATGATCGAAATAGCAACTCCGTCATTGTTCTACCAGTGATATTTAACTTTATGACAATACTATTACTTATCACAGTTTACGAAAAATTTGCACTTGCGTCATTGTTCTCCTGGTGTGCGATCAATTATTTATTTATTTATATCTATATATTATACACTACTGTTTTACGTGATATGTCTTTTAAAAGTATGATAAAGGTGCTTTGTATGGTGTTTTATAATGTGGAGTGTAAGGTAGGTTTGAAGAGGTGATACTGTGAATGGAGTGTTATACTCGTATGTGTCGTGACCACCTCTATGGGAGAACCTGTGCTGGGGTGTTCATGCGGATGTGTTAAACATGGTACAATTATTGATGTGTATTGATTAGATTTGTTTTAATATTTTAGTTTTTCTATATAAATATGAATTAGGTATAGATTTTGAAGAAAAATACATTTTTTGTTTTGTTTTGGGTACAGTAACAAATATCAATTAAAACATTGTGATTTAACTGATAGTGATAATATTATTTTTTTTATTATTTATTGAAGTCTAAAAACCTCATTATAATATTTAATCATCGAAGAAGATAATATTAACATAACCTAAATGAAACATTAAACCGAAAAAAACAACAAAAAATAAAAAAAAGATAACAGTCGCATCTGAGACGCGAACCCAGGACCTCTGTCTTTCCGGGACAACCGCTTTACCAACTTAGCTAATGAGATTTCAATTTACGTCATCTTCATCGATATCATATCTCAAATTCAAGACTTTGTCAATATTATCTTCCATTTTTAATCCCATATTATTGGCAGCTATATTTATTATGATTACAAAGTTCTTTACGAACACAATTGCAAACTAGATAGTGTCTCGGATAAATATCCGATTTTATTTTATTTATATGAGACATCTGTTTGTGTATTATGGCAATAAGAAGAAACTTTTTTTTAATGAATGCATTAAATAATATACTTTGTATTCACCAATTTATTACAATAAAGATATCTACATATGTCTAAAGCGGTGCTTTCTTCATCAGGAGTAATACTAAAAATAATAATGTCAAGTATAATTATAAGTGTTCTAATTATTATCATGTGTATACATGGCATTATTATTTTTAGTATTACCCCCGATGAAGAAAACATCGCTTTCGAAACATGTAGATAGATATCTTTATATTAATTAAATGGTGAATACAGAGTATATTATTTAATTAATTTAATTTTTTTTACGTTATTTAAGGAGTTGATTTTTTGCGATTTTAGAGGCACCTTTAAGAATTATTTGGGGGCTAACGGGGATTTAAAAAAAAAGTTTTACCCCATCTCCTTTGAAAATGTAATGAAATATAAAATAAAAATAATTACAAAATATTAAAATAAGCATTATGGTGGAGTTTAAATTAAATTAAAAACGACCAATTTGCGTTGGAACACAAATTAGCCGTACATAATTTAAAATATCGACCCAAAAATACGTTTTATTTTTAAATGTTTTGTTTTTATATTTTTATTTACAAAACAAATATGATAATTTAAAAAATACATACGGTAAACCCACAGATAATTTTCTAAACATCTAAAATTATATATTTTTTTATGATCTGTACTTCATAATTTAAAAAAAAAAAAAAAAAAAATTATGCTAGATATTTATTACACCTTTAATTAAAAAAATATATATATAATTCAATTTGGATGGGTATTTTGGCCTCAAATCCAAAATTAAGTTATGTATGAAATAGGCAGCGCAGCCGTTCCTCTTAATTCCCTTTTCGCAGAATAGCGGCGATAATGTATTTTAGTATTCGTACACCGTTGGGTTTTCGAATGAGCTTTTTTTATGCAGCCACTCCCGTAAAATTAAATTTATTTTGTACACGTGTCATAACAGTTATAACATAATTTGTGTGACAGATTTCACGTGCATGTCGGCCGCTATCTTTGACAAATTTATGCCCGTCACGGTGAGGGGAGGAAGGATTGTTAAATCAGGACACCTTTTGAAAAAGCTCAAAGTAAACAAACACTCCCCTAGCTAGTGCAAACATACATTTTATATCTTTCTTCAAAGTGCGTTATATTATACTTCCCGAATAGTGTGAAGGCAAACTCTATTAATATCCACGTCTAGGGGTATTTTATGTATATATATATATATTATGTTGAAGTATGAAATCGTTTATGGATTTGAATCATGGACGTTAGACATGCGATCCACCCCTAGTGGAATCGATTTAATAAAAAAAATTCCATAAAAAAACCTGAGGCACATTTTTTTGTGTTCAAAAGCCATAAATTATTTAATGTTTACTAACAACACGCGAAGGAATGAAGACTTTTTGCCACCTGCATATTAATTACACGAATTTAAATACATATAATACACCGACCTACTTTATGAATTTATAACGAACACATAATATATTTGTTCTGTATGCCTAACTAAAAACATTTCCCATCTCCTTCATGTGCTGAGGGTTGGCTTGCAAAATTTACTCCCATACCTTTGAGATTTCTTAGCAAAGCAGTTCTCCTTCTGCTGGATATTATTTTCCCGTATTTAAAGCCATTTTTTCAATCTTTATACATAAAAAAATGAATGTTTGTCTCTTCTCGATTTTCTCGAAAATTATTCAAGCTGTTTCGCTGAAAATTGCACAGTTTTTTCCTATTAGTGCCAGGAAGGTTTAGAGAGTAATTTAAAATGTAAAACTGTTGCTATAAAATTTTAAAATTAGTATGACAAACATTGAACACGCCATGTTGTATTGAGGTTAACCCATATATACATATATATGGGTTAATAATAATAGTTGGATGACTTGTATAGCGCCGTTTTTGTGACAAATCACCTCAAGGGCGCTGTACAAATATTTCTTAACTAATTATGTACAAACATATACAGAAAAACATACTTACCTGGCAGGTCGCTTTAGATGAACACAGTTTTAGAAAAAAATAATTATAGGGATGATAGTTTTACATGGTTATTTGTTTCTCCCTTTCTATTGATGTTACATTTATTAGATGATTGGTGGCACAAGAAGAGTTGGTATTTATTGAATTATTGGTATTAATTTTTAGGACTGGAAAGTATTCACAAAATGAATTTTAGGACTCGAAGATATCTATAAAATTACCTTGAAAAGCGTAAGAATCTTTAATAAATATTAACGTTTTTTATTTTTATTTTTTATTTTACACTTTGGTTGTTTACAGTGTTGCGGGCTGTGGACGCATTTGCGCACCGATGCGTGGATTTTTAATTATATATTTTTATTTTTTTATTATTTTATTTATTTATTTAATGACTTTAGGTAAGTACTATCCGGCCGGCCTAGCTAAGCAATTTACAGGTGAATTTCTTTAATTTATGAATTCGATTGTCTGAAAAGATGTGTTTTATGTTTAGTTCTGAATTCTGTTGAGTCTTTGATAATTCTTAAGTCATGCGGCAGTTCATTCCAGGCTTTAGGTCCTGACACTCCGAAAGCACGATCACCGAACTTAGTATTAGGTGTGCGCTTTGGTTCCTTCAACCTGCCGATAGCTTGTGACGCTGCTGACCTAAGGGTGGACTGCCGTGAGTTGGTATTATCGAGAATACACAGTTCTGATAAGTAAGCCGGAGCCATTCTGTTAAGTGACTTAAATACCATCCAGCAGAGCTTGAAATCGATTCTTTCAGGACATTTGAGCCAGTGGAGATTTTTGAGATGCTCTGAAATGTGAGAATATTTAGATACGCCGGTGATAAGTCTTGCTGCAGCGTTGAATACTGATTGTAATTTGTTAATTTGGTATTTGGGGAGACTCGCATATATTCCGTTGCAATAATCTAGACGTGACACAACGTACGAATTGACAATCAGTTAAGTTGCCTCTGTTGGCACGTTTCTCCGTAGTGCTTTTATTTGCCTTAATTGAAAGAACCCTGTACTTACAGTTTTGTTTACTTTACTTTTAAGGGAAAAGTCTGCATCCAGATTGACACCGAGTAATTTAACACACGTCTTCGGAGTAATGTCACTTCCTGAAATATTTATTGGGGAGTTATCAATGATATGCTGACGTCTGCTTGTGGCGGTCCAGAGAAACTCAGTTTTTGACGGATTCAGCTTCAATCTATTTGAGGTCATCCAGCGAGTTATTGCTTCTAGACACTCAGCTATGCGAGTTTTTAGTCTGTCTATTTCTTCTGGTAAGCAGTAGAAATAAACTTGCTGGTCATCAGCATAGCAGTGGGATTGAAGACCAAACGATTCTATTATTTTAGCTACATCATTTGTGAAAATGATGAACAGCAGAGGGCCCAGAACGGACCCCTGGGGTACTCCAGATGAAAGGGTTGCATATTTTGATTGGTTTTGCCCCATCTTCACTGCTTGTAAACTGGTTATATATATACTACTCTGGTTAGACACAGATTACATATATTATTAATTGTTTTTGTGTTTAATTCGTAGAACTCCATTTAATTTAATGTAAATCAAATTAATTAAGGCCATTTTCAAATTAACAGTTTGAAAATGGCCTTAAACGCCGAAACAGCTGTCACAATAATAACAACTAAAAATACTTGCAGAACTTGGATAGAATATTTTGAAAATGGAAAACACAAGTAGGTATCTACTTAAGAGCTTTATTATTTAGATATGTTTCGAACAAATATATTTTTGGAATGAAATAAAAATTTCAAATGAATGTTTCTTTTTTTCTTTGTTTAGAGATTAGTCATTGTCGTCACAGGGCATTACTTTCGCTGTCAAAACAATTATGGCACCCAAACGACAAGCAAGAATTCTTTACTTCATTCATAGAAAAAAAAATCCCGGGTAAGGCTGGGTACACATCAGTTAGTATATTATAAATATGAGAGCCCCAACGTTTAAATTTAGACTTTAGATTTTAGATTTCGAAATTGAATGCTTCGTTTTAGTGAAGGCAATATGAAATAATCTTCATATTAATACTTCAATGGCGTCAGTTTTCTGAGATATTGTGTTCAATGTACACCCCGTTGTCAGTTTTAATGAAAAAAATAATAAATTTTATTTTGTTGCCAATGTCAATTTGTTGATATTTTATCTTCAGTTTATTTGTCAAGCATAAAATGTCGCAGCTATCGCAGAAAATTATAAGATGATATAGATAGAAAAGTGTTTCAATAAGACTTTTTGCTACTTTTTATTTCATAGTTAAGTCGGCATTCAAATAGCCCTAAACGCCATTTTCTAAATTTGTAATACAAAAAACACTAGAAATGATTTGTCTGTAAATTCTTTTCGGTTAGCAGCTAAAATTTTAACGAAATCACGCGCTCTTTATGCAGGTGGCGACAAGGTTGAAAATCCCGCTTTACTATCGGCCGCATTTTTCGATTTACGCAAAAAAAACATCACTAAAATGCGTGTTTTATTCTATTTTGTCAATCTTAGACATAATTATTAAAATGTTTTACGGTCATATTCTAAAAAACTTAATTTATTACATTGAACAATACGAAAATATGGGAAAAGGAGTTAATAAGGTTTTCGTAGGAGATTTTGCGCTTTAAAATATTTTTTTAATGTTTGATACTTAAAAAAGGCTTAAAAAAGGACGTACCTAAAAAATTCCCGGTTAAATGAAAAGCCAAGGTGTTTTCTTCTTGCAGTATTTAATTAAATTATCTATGGTATGATATTTCTAGGCCAACAAATTCTCAAACCCAAAACACACGAATTTGCATTACTTCCCATTGCATCGCCTTAAGGTCCTTTTAAAGGTTTTTCCTAAAGTTCCACTATGTAGGTATTTCATATATATTTTTTGTATTTCTTAGGCATTAACTGTGTAACGATTTCTATACTAGTAATTAAAATTACTTTTAAGAACGCTAGTGAATAACATGGATGTGT
Source organism: Halesus radiatus (assembly GCA_022606495.2). Lineage (NCBI taxonomy): Eukaryota > Metazoa > Arthropoda > Insecta > Trichoptera > Limnephilidae > Halesus > Halesus radiatus. The sequence goes on from JAHDVE020008169.1 coordinate 63,971, forward strand.
CTAAACTGGTAGCGCAGTTATAAAATTAAGTAACAAAAGTACATACTGGATAAAACTATTCAAACAAAATTTTGTATAAAACTTAAACGCTTACGGTTTACGAACTTTTTTCACTGATAACCTTAGATATTTTCCTAACTACCCGTTTATAGAATTTACATTTAAACCACATGTAGTATTGCTTGCGTCAGCAGGCAAGTGTGTATTTTTGAGTGCTTGTCGGATTACTCAGGTTTTGAAAACCCCTTTAATATTTTACTCTATGTATTATATTTTCGGAATGAATACCGTAAATAAACACTGTAATAGTATTTTCTTTCTTTTATGTTATTATTTGGCTTGGTTTTGAAAAACTCTTTATTTCATTGCGTATCACTGAAGAACAGATACGATCTGAAAGGTGATTGTGCAGGTAGATGCTATATTTTATTACGTCGGTATCTCTCCCCAGCAGCGGTTCAGCGCCCCAGACTCCCAGCGGCGGGGCTGTCACACATCTCAATGATTATTGTATCGCTATAATGTCATCTGTTTGAGTACGTGTTATATGGTAATGCATATGAATTCACCGCCAAGTGCAATATTCACACCCGTCCGCGATAGGCATGTGAGGCTGGATCCCTCAGGAGGGCTGACTACTACATAACCTGACTTACATTTGCCGCACATCAGGGATGCGAAATATTTTATTTAAATATGTACAAGCTCGCGTACCAAGTCTCTTTCACCTATGGCCACTAAAATTCGGAAGAAAATATTAATGCCCCTCTACACTGGCAATGCGGCAATCAAATTCTCAGATCAAACAGACTGGTTGAAACCTTTTTGACGAATGCTGCTAAATTTGGGGATAAAGCTTTCAATGTACTGACCCCATTGGAATGACCTTCCATTTGGTTTTAGGTCAGAAAGCAATTTGGACACCTTTAAGAACAGTCTAAAAACATCTAGTTAAAAGGGGCTACAAACTTTAACAAGATGTAAATTGCCCTTGAAGTGATTTTAGTCACTAAACGGCCCTCGGGAAAATTGTCTATTTATTGTATTATTATTGAGTTGAAGATTTATGCTAGAAATCCCAAAAAAAAAATCGAAAGTGCAGCTCTGCTACCCTAACATGAATACATTTTCTATTGATTTCCATTTTTTCCGATTTGTATTAGCTAAATACCTTATAATTGTCATCATAATGTGTCAAATAACTCGAGAAACCCAAACTCAAGACAATTGAGGATTTACACTAGTCAATTCGATAGGCCGAAGGTGACTGAAAACGCAAACTCCAAAGAAGACTGGTTACCGACTTGACGTGCTGCGACGGGTATCAAAAATCAGCGGTGAAAACGGTCAGTCGCAGGTGAGCACTCGCCGGATGAACCTGTTTATTTTATAATTACTTTGTCACAAATTATTTCGACACCACCACATAGCTGTCACAAGTCTGTTCCGCTAAACAGGAATTAGTCACATGGGATATTAATTGACTCTGAGAATGGAATGTAAACCCCCCATAGAAAGATATTGCAATATTGTTAACCTTTTTACGGTCATGAGATGTTCATGTTCACGTTCTTCTTAAAGAAATGCCCTGTTGAAATTTTTGCAGTTTTTTGAAGTTTAAATGTTGCTTACAAGTTCAAGTTAATTTATTTTCAACGTTTTTATTTCTCTTTGAATGCAGTCATAGACTCGGTTTTTATTTTAAAAAAACTTACTCGCATACGCTTGCTACAGTTTTTTTGCAGTATATTGGTTCTCGTACCACTGTGTGGCGTCCCTGCTAACCAGATAGAATCTCCGTACAGCGTCTCTATCAGTCGCTCGTGCATCGCTAATAAACTTCTAGACGAGACGTCGTCGGCGTCGCACCGGTGACGGGCGCAAACTTACATGAGATGCAAATTCAAAGTGAAGGTGATTTGCTTATAAAATGCTCCATGCATACGATTTGTAATCATTAAAAAACGACTCGTGTAATAATAGCTTCTTTGAAGAATCATTGCTGAAGTGAAAAAAAGGCTTTTAAACGGTTTATTATTTATTTTTATAAACAATAATTATTAGCCTGAAACACTCATCCAAATTGAAAAAAACCTTCCGAGAAAAGATAAATGTCGCCGACGGGACTCGAACCTGCACCCTTCTGATTGCTGGTCAGATGCTCTACCTTTGAACTACGTCGGCTTATCGCAAACCCGCCAAGTTAATCAATATATACTAGTGTTTCATTCAATAATTACTGTTTTTATTATATTTTACCTGTGCAGGTTCGAGTCCTGTCGGCGACATTTATCTTTTCTCGGAAGTTTTTTTTCAATTTGGATGAGTGTTTCAGACTTATAATTATTGTTTATAAAAATAATTGTTACCCTTTGCGCTATGCACAAAAATCTTGTCTTAAAAAGTTTAGTTTATCAATTAATATATATGGTTTATTATTTATAAATTAAAAGACTAACGAGATCCTCATTATTAGCATAATACTAACACTTAAAAGGTATAAAAAAAAGCAAAATTCTACTCCAAACAAGACCATATTATGTGGCAATAAAATTTTACAATAACCTACCGCACATTGACCGGTCAGTGGCCGAGTTGGCATCTCGTCTGGGTCCCACCTAGGCGCCGTGAGTTTAATTCCTCCGTTGGCTAAGTCCTCCATCGCGACACAAGAAATATCTTCCTCTTACTGTGATGGTACTAGGATAGATATTTTAAAATATTATATGGTTATTCGAAAGCCGTGAATGTTCTCTTTATGAATGGGAATGTGGTGTCATTCATTATTAATAAAATTAATAAGACATTCTTAATATCGCTTCTGAAACATGTTTATATTTATATATTAAACTTTGGTTAATTATGTGTTAGTACTTATTTTCAGATTTATGTACATATGCACTTGTATAATAATTACCTATGTTAGCGTAACATAATTCTATGACCTAAACCCACCGTTGCTAAAGAATTTTATTCACGATGGAGAAAATTAGAAATTTGAAGAAGTAGATATCTACGTAGGTACATATTAACATTTTTTTAATGTGCACTGAATCAAATCCACCTAGATCAGGGACACTATAAAATCGGCCCTTTTCCTTGTATGAAATTTACAAAAAAAAAATAAATTTAATTACTCATTAAATCATTAAAAACGTCATTGTTTTATTTTTTTGAGGTCAAGTTAGAGACCTATTTGATTCAGTGACCCAGCCTTGTGATCTAGATGGTTTTGACTGAATACGTATCCAACGAAATACGAGAGACTTTGACTACACCCAAATTTAACAACTTAAATAGTTGCGACGAAAACAAGCGTTTGTTTAATTTGACGATAATTAATTCTTGCCATGTTCATTTAACAACTATGATGTTCCAAGGTCTCTTTGTGCGCGTAATCGTTTTTATAATACTGATTCTAGAGACGGTGATCTTTTATTTTTATTGGGCTTAAATACAGGATTCAACCTTGTTCATAATTAAAACATATTATGTAAGAACAGCTGACTCTCGATTTATCCGGTTCCAGATTATTAAGAATCATTCTCAATCATTAATAATTAATTACGTGAATGCATCATCTGTACAGTGTTCATAATGGAATTTAAACAATTTGTTAAAACGATGGACTTCTGCAATATCAGATTCACAACCCTGGCGCTGACGGGATCGGGTTATATAGGGAGTGGTTAGTAGCCGGGTGTCCAAATCGTCAAGTTTCGACCCAGGCGTTGCGGGTTCAATCTCAAATTCTCCACAAGTTCTCAATTATTGAACAAGCACCATTTTCCGCCTGTGATGATGAAAGTAGGAGAAGTTCAAATATTGCGAGATTATTCGTATGTTGGGAATTTTTGATTTTGTTTTTTTTTTTTTTTTTTTATTGCTATATTTATAATTTCTTCAATCTTTATACCATTTATAACTTAAAGGAATCTTAAAATTCTCGTAATAATTATGTAAAAGTCCAGAAAGATTAAGATAATAATAAGGGTGGTGAGGGCTTGCTAGGCGTGCTGCCAATTTAAGTAAAAATTTTCGGCTTGTTTACAAAAATCGAATATTGTGTTAAAATATTTTTATAAATGTTATATAATTTGCATACCGCAGTCAAAATCAAGTGAAATAAACGTGGACGGCGCGGTGCACTCGGGTGGTGCCAAAATGGGTGTCACGTAACCTTTGCCTCCAGCCGGTATGCATGGTACGGTTGAGGCAAGTCTATTAACTCTGACATCAATGGGTTCAGTTAAGTTCGGTTAGATTAAGTTTAGTCAGCGTTGGGTTACGTTATATCAATTAAAAAAAATTGTGAACGTTTACACAACAATTTAAAAGTTTGTAAAAAAACCCGGCTCAGAACGAACATTGTCTAATGAGGTGGGTAACGTGTATAGTAACTATAGTATGTTATAATGTAAAAAATAAAATATTTAACGCTTGCCTTGCCGACAACGAAATAGTAAAAAACAATCTAGTATTGACCAGTAAGGCCTAAAAGAATTATCGTTTTTCGAGAAGTTGCAGTAACCTTTGTTATGTAACCATTTTTGAATATGTATAAATGAATTAAATAATATACTTTGTAGTCAAATGAAATACTCAAACTTTGTTTTAAACTCATTTATTTTACACGCCTACCGGTTTCGGAACACACTTTCCATCGTCAAGGCAAGTGCATACTGAACAATATTACAAAATTATTATTGTTCAGTATACACTTGCCCTAACGATGGAACGGTTGTTCCGAAACCGGTAGGCGTGTAAAATAAATGTCGTTAAAACAAAGTTTGAGTGTTTCATTTGATTATAATGGATAACCACAATATAATAATACTTAAGTAAATACTTTGTATTCACCACTTAATTAATATAAAGATATCTACATGTTTCGAAAGCGATGCTTTCTTTGTCAGGAGTAATATAAGTGGTGAATACAAAGTATATTATATAATTAATTTATTAATAATGACGCCACAAAGTGAAAACCAATCATTTGAAGAAATTATGTATGTATATATTTGGATTAACCGGGAGATCCATTTTCCGTTTTTTCTTTTCACCATCTACCTATGCAAATCGAGAGTCTACTGTACATATAAATACCAGTGGAACAAACACGATCAGGTATTCCATCACGGTGCCCATTCAGGAAACGAAAGCCCGAGAGATCACCCCCGGGAAGGAATATCTTGTAGCAACTAAACACGTGGGGCGGCCGCGCTGAATACTGATCGCAGCTCTCCTCTCTGCTCAACTTTCTGCCCGGAGCCGGTAGGTCCTCGGCTCGTGACCGTCGCAGTCCCCTTTTATCTTTCGATTGAATTAATGAATATTTTAAATGTTGCTATGATCTTTGCTGCCCGTGAATGAGTTTAATTTAATTTGCTAGTGGATACTACCCAGTTTTAACCGAGTTTTAATACTTTAAAGAAAACTTTTTCTTTTTGTTAAAACTAAAGTAAGTTTTTTTTTTTTTGGTTCATAATTTTTTCTCTAATAAAACACGACATATGCTTATAATAACAACAAAACCTTTTATATTTGATTATTACACGCTTAGTTTCTAAATTGTTATTTTATAATACCTGCTCATAAATATTTTATATCATAGTTTAAATTTGCATATTGTATATATATTATAATAACAGATATACTATGTAGTATATCTGTTATTTTACAATTATATTATTAGGTTAGTTAGTATAAAGCGCACTTGAGGTGAACCTTCACAAAACTGCGCTATAGAAATGAACTCTTATTATTATTATTATTTTAATATCTATTAATTTTTTAATTTATAAATATATTGCCTATGCTTAAGATTTAATAATGACAGTAAAATTAGTTCTTCGATATTTCCAAAAATGAGCTTACAAAGTGAACGTATATCTGTGGCGTCACGAGTGATAATTCAGTTTAATTCACAATTCTAATGGCAGTAACAGCTACTAGTCATTTTATGAACCGTGAAGCCACACGCTTATCGGCATTCGGTATTTAAAAAAAAAATCATACATTTATAAATAACCTGAAATTCCGTTGTAGGAGACGTTGTTTGTTTGGCAATTTAGTGGTCGAAGGCTTAACGGCTTAACGACTTAACGCGCCTTCCCCATTGTGTGACCGGTTCCATGACAATTCAACACACGTGTGAATCGACAATTTTTTTTAAAGTAATAAAAATTCATTAAAAGTAAGAAAAAAAAACTAGTCCGAAAGCCTAATGTAACCTATCCCAATAATTTTTTTTTATAAAATTAAATAAAATGACTATAAATGAAATAAAATGAATAAAATAAAGTGACTCTATATCACTTTTAAAAAGTGTCTCGATTCATACGTGTATTGGATTAAAGTCAATTCACATCTACCAGAACCGCGCAGCGCATAACAGTACAGTACAGACCCGACAACTTTTGTTGCCTACATTACCTATGAACACACTCATATTACAGCGTACGTAAGCATAACGTATCTGCGCATGCGCGCGCCAGCACCGGCCGAGATTGTCGGCTAGAATATTTTGACGTGCTGGTGGGCTGTTTGTGACACCTGCGCCCGCGCAGTTAGTATGAACACACCGTTAGCACCACCATCTTCGTCAGTTGGCATCATTAGACGCGCATATTGCTAAAACCGAGAAGATAAATACAAATAGATTGAATTGGTCAGGGAATTTAGGTTATAAAATAATAATAAATATGGGAATAGGATTATAAAATCTTCGAAATATTTTGTGGCGGACGCCAACCCTCAGTTCACAGTTCGGTTGTCAGCCGTGCTCACCTCTGTGCTGTGCCTTTGCTGTTCTGCACGGTATAATGTGAATACTCACGTCTGTGCTGTGCCTGTACTGTACTGTACTGCTCTGCTTTGGGCGGTGCTGTTAGATGTGTAGATCTACTTCCGGTTAGTGGTCACCTGTGTTGTTATAGGTCAATCAACGAGAGTTAAGGTGACCAAGTCATATTTAGGATTTTTATTATTGGCGCGTATATATATATATATACGGGTATATATATGTACACTTTCAAAAGCGATATCCTTTCAAAACTAAATAATCCTCTTTCGTCGTGCTTATGTGTACTAATTGTTATTAGCGATTAAGGCGATCCACCGGATAAAATTCCAACGAAATCACGCGCTCCTTATGCAGGTGGCGACAAGGTTGAGATTCCCGCTTAACATTGGCGTCATGTTTCGATTTACGCAAAAAAACCATCACCAAAATGCGTGTTTTATTATATTCTGTAAAGCTCAGACATAATTATTAAAATGTTTAAGGGTCATATTCTTAAAAACTTAATTTACCACAATTAACAATACGACAATATCTTAAAAGGGGTTCGTAAGTAGGAGAGTTTGCGCTTTAAACATTTTTTGTCTGATACTTTATTTTTTTCTAGGCTTATAAAAAGACACACCGAACAATGACCGGTTAAACGAAAGGCCAAGGTGTGTTCTATTTGCAGTATTTAATTAAATCATGTATGATATTTCTAGGCCACCTAATTCTGAAACCGAAAACACATGATTTTGCAATACTTCCCATTGCATCGCCTTAATGAATTAATTGCTATTGTGTTCTGTTTCGGCGTCAAAAGTCATTTTCAAAAGGTGGTTAGGTCACATTGAGACGACTTATATGATTTTATTTACCGCCATCCATTTTTAATTTTTTTTATGGTGTTTCAAATGATTTATTAATATTAACGCCAAAAACACATTTATAATTAAAAATCTCTATTCTGTAAGGTACTAAAAGCTGAAATATGTTTTCACCGCTTTCAATTATGGCAACTTTTTCTTAATTGTTTTATAACGACGTGGATGCTAATAGCTTATTAAAATAGTGATAGCCAGAGTGGAAGATACTCTCAGTATCACCCTGGTGAAAGACCATCATTCAGAATTGAAGCGTTGCTTGAAATGGCTTTTAGCCGTGTTTGGTGACCAGATCTGAATAGCCAAGTATTCCCCACTTTCCTCTTCCCCTTCTCCTTCCTCTCCCCAATACCTTCAGCCTCACAACATGCCTACCGCCATAGTCTCACTGGCTCCAGATGGTTGGGAACAGTTGGGACTCTTGTGAGATATTCATATAAAAAATAAAAATAAATAAATACAAAATAAATAAAAAACTAAAGTACTCTCAGGATTTAATAATAACATTATTAAATTTGATTTACTTTAGATAAAAAAAAAAAAAAAAACAGATAAAGTTATTATCAAGACAGCTACAGCAAGTATACACTTTGATGTAACTCGAATATTTGTAAAGTATTTACAGTTATTCGATAAGTTTTACAACGTGTTGTTTTTATAAAAAAAATTACTTTCACTAGATTTTTCTCCTTTGAAGTCGAATAGCAAATTTGATGTGCTGTAAGCAAAAAAAATATCGTTGATATGACGATTGAATTCAGGACAAAAAAAGCTGTTCAATTTCCTCTACTAGACCTCATCGTTGAGACTTTGTCCTGCTTCAGACAAACAAACCTTCTTCTCATTTACACTTTAATGGCGGTAGCACCATTTCACCGAACGGCGCTCCGTGACAATGGTTTGTTACAAAAAGAGCTATTTAAAATTTGAGCATGACAAACAAACATTATCACGTTCCAAGGTTGCCATATTGACAAAAAAGATAAAAGCCACATAAAATTAACAGCAAGAACTTCAGTACTTACTCGCAAAGTCCTAACAATAATAATTGACCAATAACCAACTGCTTTATTAACATCACCACTCACTAAAAATGTCCAATGGCCTCATTATTATAAAAAAAATAAAAATATCGCCACTCTGCCTTTGTACCTTTGTACCAATGTAATGGATATTTATTGCTAACAGCTTTAGGTATAACAAAGGTTTTTTTAAGGTGCGACATGTGGCGAGGGTACTTACTGTACTAGAATCAATGTGTATACAGACTGTAGAGCATGCAGCATTACGACTAACAACATTTACTTACGTTTTCATAATACGTATTTTGTATATCTGTTTTGCTGACGTGTCGTTTTCTATTGTTTAATAAATTCATTAGATTTAACTTTTGTACTATTTTATCTATTTATGTAGCTACTAAGTAGTAATGCTTTAATATTTAGGGGATAAAAAAATCTATAAACTTGGGTAATGTTGTGAGGCTGAAGGTATTGGGGAGGGGAAGGAGTAGGGGAAGAGGAAGGTGGGGGGAAATGCCTGGCTATTCAGATCTGGTCACCAAATATAGCTAAAAGCCATTTCAAGCAACGTTTCAATTCTGAATGGTGGTCTTTCACCAGGGCGATACTGAGAGTATCTTACACTCTGGAACCTGCGCAAACAACTATATATTATTTTTAAATGAATTAATTGTGAAACAGCAAAAATTAATTAAATAAAATTTACTTACGCACGCCGGGGTTTGAACCCGCCACCTTCGGATTCGTAGTCGAGAGCCTTACCCCTCGACCATGGAGGCCGTCTAGCTGTTATGTATCTGTTGTTTTATTATTACATTTTTAATGGTTAAAGTAGTAAGTCACCGAATACTCTTCGGTATTGAGCAATTCAATTTTTACAATTGTAGCAATTAAACACTAGTTTAATCATCCCTCAAGTACCATGATGTAGTACGTTGATTACATTTTTATTAATTCAAAACTACAATATTCTATTAAAAACAACTTAAAATTATCTTAACCCCTTCAAACCTGAATTAAAACTGGCAGAAAGTATGTGTACTTTTTTTAATGCTTCTGAAGTTATCGCTTCTTTTTAAAATAACATTAGGTTTCTAAGGGCGTTTTTCACAAATTACAAATCATTCAATTTGTACAAAAAAATACAACAAATATTTTAAAATATTACAAAAATAATAAACATTAAAAATATACTACATAAACTTAAATTAACAAATAAATAGATGGGTGTGGAATTCGAGATTAAACACAAAAATCACCTTTCAAAATACAAACATGGCTACCGCCCGAACGAGTAGCTAACATCCAATGAAAAAAAAAATAGCGCGGAGAGCCAGTAATGCCAGAAATCTGAATACGAAAATTATCAATTTTTATTTGCTCTAGATAGGTAGGAAAACATTTTGAAAATTATGTATTTTCAAATATGATTACTGTACGAAATGGTTAAAATCAATTAATTATAAGAAAAAATTACAACGGCTCTCCTCAATAGCTGCCAAATTATCGTAATAGTATTGCAAAATCTATGATTCAATCGAAGATTTCAGCTGTACGTGATAATTAAGTAGGCACGTCTTTTACGCTTCAACATTTTTTATGGTCAGTTTTCCTCAAATGACTACCTATATCGCTGCTAATAGATTTCGGCCGATTGTCGATAAAAATAGTGGTTTGAAACATGAAATATCATGTTGATAGCTTATTCTCCTGGAAAATAAATAATGACTTATATTCAGTTTGTATTTACAGTCTATTCATAGAAGTGCTTTCCGCTTAAAAGTCTAATGGTTATATGGTTTCGTGGTTTCGTTTTACACGCATTTGAAACTATTTTTAAAATTATTTCTGAAAACGTTCCGAGCTTTAACCCTCTCGGTTACATAATTTATTAGGATTTTTGTTTCACTGTTTTTATGGTGATATTTTCGGGAGGTAATTATGATTCTATTAATAAAAACACGTATATTTGTGATTTATTGATTCACCGCGCTTCACATATTTTTAACACTTCATACAGGGAGTTCGACTTATTTAACTCAACCTCTCACAACTTTAAACCTAAAATCAATAAATAACAATAATTATAATAATTAAATAACTATGATCATTAAATATAAATTAATTATAAACATTTTTTTAAAATAGCTCCCTTGTGTTTATTTTCAAATTATATTATTGATAAAAATAATTTATTTTTTAATTTCTGACACAAATATGTTATTTTATTGACATTTTTGATTAATTATTACATACTTTAATCAATTTCTGTTTATGTTTACAATTTGTCTATTCTTACATTATAGTGTTCTATTTTTATCATTTGTCTATACTTGAGATTATTGTGTTCTATCTTTATCATTTGTCTATACTTGATATTATTGTGTTCTATTTTTATCATTTGTCTATACTTGACATTATCGTGTTCTATTTTTATCATTTGTCTATACTTGACATTATTGTGTTCTATTTTTATCATTTGTCTATACTTGACATTATCGTGTTCTATTTTTATCATTTGTATATACTTGACATTATTGTGTTCTATTTTTATCATTTGTATATACTTGTCATTATTGTGTTCTATTTTTATCATTTGTATATACTTGACATTATTGTGTTCTATTTTTATCATTTGTCTATACTTGACATTATTATTTTGTAGTATTCTGTATATTCCCGTTGAGGAAATCATCGCCTTCGAAACATGTTGATATGTATATATTAATAAAGCGATGGTTACAAAATAATTTTTAATTAATTTATTAATAAATAACATACACACAATTAATACATATTACTCTACATAGACTAGATCCATCTCCGTCCCCTCCCTCTCACCATCCCATCTCCATAGGCTAAACTTGTAACTTTTTCGTAATTGTATAATTAAGAGACTTTAGGGAAGACCTATTATTGGTTTAGTTTCTTTATATATATTTTTCTTCATCAATATTGTAAACTTTGGTTTTACAAAAAAACATAAAATAAAATACGAACTGGTTTGATTGTCTCACTTACTTGCCATTTTATCAATAAATTCATGCATTTATGTTTCTATATATATAACAAAAATAAATATTACTCTAAAAATTTCCAACTTCCCTTACTTTGGTATCGTTATGGTGTTCTCTGAAAGGTAAACACTGTGCTGGATCATGTTATTTGTAATAGAAATCGCTTATCATATTTTTTTGCCTTCTGTCAACAAAAATCATAATATGCTTTTGACCACAGATATTTTGGCGCCATGTTATCTACTTACGGTTCCTACTTTTTATTAATTGTTTTTGTATTTAGTTCGTAGAACTCCATTTAATTTTTTTAAATTTATTGCAAATCAAATTTAATATTGTCATTATTAAGTTCGATAAGTATTTTTAGTTTTTATTATTGTGACAGCTGTTTCGGCGTTTAAGGCCATTTTCAAACTGCGGTTAATCCACATTGTGACGACTTATTTATATGATCCGTTATAAGTCCAGCTTGACAACAACACACCTAAACCCTTACATATAGAAAGAAAGGGTCTTGGATTAAATTTACTTGAACAATTACAAATTAATAAACGAACGAATGATCCTAATACAACACAATGTGGATTAACCGCAGTTTGAAAATGGCCTTAAAGCCGAAAAATCTGTCACGTTAATAAAAACTAAAAATACTTGCAGAACTTAATAATAATATTATTAAATTTGATTTAAATTAAATAATAAATAAATAAAAAAACCTATTAAGTTTGACTCAGATCTACCGACACCGCACATTACAGACACGTAGAGTGGCAGCCACGGAAAATTAGTGGCTTACATTATATATGAATACATTCATGCACGGTGTATTGTGAATACTCTCTTCTGTTCCGTGGCTGCCACTGTACGTGTCTGCACTGTGTGCCGGTAGATGTGAATAGACCTTTAACGGTCTGCCACCAGTAGAAATAAAAGTATTGTCTAATTTATTTCAAACACCCTCTCACAATTTGTCGTAAAATCATATCCCAGAACCTACTTCAAATACGAATTTTAATTTCATGACCTCGGATAAAAGATATACTTTTTAGTTTAGTCGCAATAGGGTTAAAGTTTCACCACTTAACCCTATGGCAACATTTTAAATTGGTTCCACAAATAACCGGCTAAAAATAACCCCCCGATCGTAACTTCAGATCCGACGGAGTAAGTTAAGCCAACACTTACGGGGACTAACGGAATATTCTACTACCTGTCTTTTATATATAGCGACTCTAACTTTATCGACGAATTTAAACTTTATTCTCAATCGCACAATGGAAGGACAGTAAGCACGCTGGGTAAGTAAGTATACCTATTCTCGTACAGTATTTGTGTAAGTGGCAATAAGTTTTATAGTTTTTTTTTAATTAATACTCCGTATATAGGTGGAATAATAAAAGCAATACAAAAACATTCGTAACAAACTAACTAACCATCACGCCGTTTCTCCGCAGAGGTAGGCAGAGAGACTGAACTACAAAACGATTCTGTCTTGGCACACACTCCTTGCTTGCTTCTCTCACATCTTTTTTAATTTCCCTGTAGGCCTAGGCGTATTTGAGGATGCTGTGTGGAGGGTGTTTTGGTGGATAGGAAGGAGTAAGTCTTGAAGAGACCCATATTGTAGGAGAGAGGAAAAAAAATTAAAGTGCCTAAAATGATTTATTACTGGTGAAACCGATTTACTGAGAAAATAATTATGACAATAGATACTCTATTTATTCTGTTAATTTGAATTCTGTTTTCCCCGCATTAAATGGCAATGTTTTCTAAATTGTTTTATAATAACGTGACTGCTATTGACTTTTTTTTTTACATGAATACCACACAAGAGTCCCAACTGCTCCCAACCGTCTGGAGCCAGTGAGAGTATGGCAACCCCAATTGGGGAATGTTACGAGGCTGAAGGTATTGGGGAGGGGAAGGAGAAGAGGAAGAGGAAGATGGGAAAATACCTGGCTATTCAGATCTGGTCACCAAACACGGCTAAAAGTCATTTCAAGCAACTTTTAAATTCTGAATGGTGGTCTTTCACCAGTGCGATACTGAGAGTATCTTCCACTCTGGAACATGCGCAAATACACTATATATTATTTTAAACTTAAATTATTGTGTTATATTGTTTACGTCTTGTGAACATACTGAGAAGTGGAGAAAAATATTTTTTTTCCCTAGTTTATTAATTAATGTTATGTTAGGATCATTCGTTAATTTATTGATTTCCAATTATTCAAATAAATTTAATTTAAGACGTTTTCTTTCTATATGTAAGGATTTAGGCTCGTTGTTGTCAAGCGGGACGTAAAACATACGATTATTTATTGCGATTATGAGTGCAAATGTGTTTGTTTGTATTATTTAATAATTAACCAAAAGGCACATTTTAAATTCGTTTTTAATTTACACTTTTGTACGCATTAAAATATCGAAGGTTCAAATTACGCCACCAATTAAAAAACTGGTTTAAATTACGACAGCTGCATCATATTTTTTCATTAATGGAGTCAATGGTGTTCACGGCATATATTTTGAACGGAAGGAGATTTTTTTAATTGATTTCAATATGATTTCGTTTAGATACTGCCTTATTGTTGTTTTTATTTATTAGGGCGCGACTTATGGGTATTATTTGTGAATACGATAAATACATCAAATTTAATTGCATTTTGATTGACAGACCAATCAACTTAGCCGAGATATTATATAAATCTCATTTATCGTTGTTATATTTTTTTATGATGCTAATTGCGACTGTATGGGCATTTCAATGGTTGTAGATTAAAAAATTTCAAAATGATTAATAGTAAACTTTTTTTATAGTTCTATGATTTTAATGATAACTCCTTCGTTAATATAATTTACCTGTTCTATTTATTTTTTAATATGTTTTTACGACACGGAATTGATAAATCGATAGAAGTGTGCTGCTAGCGTCTCTGTATGCCCGAATTAAGGTTAATTTTTTCTTACTTCTGGTGAATTGATCAAACATTTTGTAATATGTAAAAAAATTTTTTTTAACAGATAATCAATTTCATTAACTCTGGGAGTCGAAAGCTCTTATTTAAATTGGCGACATAAGTTTTTTTTATAATCTGTGTAGATACCAGATAGATTTATAAAAAAAAATGAAACATGTCTTCATATCAACACATCTTAATATTGAAATATGGACTGTTTTAAGAACCCGTTGACAAACTGATATCAATCGGTTTAACGGGGACTTAACTGTAATACTTATGTAATATTTGAAAAAATAAAGTAACATAACATATTTTTTAAATGTTTCAAAGAAAATCAGTACAGGAATGCCAGTGAGGAAAACATTCCAACAACAAAAATCTTATATGTGAAGTAGAATAATTAATATATCCACAATAATAATACATTTTTTGTCAAAATAGGCAGTAAGTTTCCGAGTAAAATATGTTTTTTTAGTTATTTGAGTCAGTAAGGAGTTGTTTGAATATCGTCTAGTATTTCCATTTTAAGTTTCTGGTGTGACCCTTGTGGTTGACTAACAAACTAAACACTTATTATTTCTCGAGGGTGACCGGAAACAGCGGTTGGAACGCTTTGTCGTACCGTCCCCCCCTCGCTTCTGTTATGTTACTGTTATATTTTATAAGGCAATTTTATTATCCACTTATTGGAATTGAAAACCTTAAACAAACGGGATGAAAGTTATCGATGTTATTATTTCTCTTACAATCTCCCTACTCTCTCTTCCCGACTTCGCCCGAGTTACAACACTGTTTTTTTTACTGAATAATATTGAACGATATTGCGTCAGATCTTATTTTTGACTGTATAAAGATATTTTTGGGTTTAACAGCTTTCAGCGTCCTTGAGGTGATTTTTCACAAAAACGGCGCTATGCAAATAATTTTTAATAACGTTTCAAAGCTGATAGATTTCAAATCGCCATAACTCACAATGATATAGGAGCATATTGATCTTTCTCGCCAGTATATTATGTCGGCTTGTTTGGTTAGTATCTAAATTCAATCGTTATTTATCAAAAAAAAAAATACATTGTACTTTATTCAGAATTAATTGCCTAGCGAAAATGGAAACTTGCTATCAATCATTAATCTGATTAATTCTAAACTAGAATAATAACACATTTAGAATGGGAATAAAATAATGTATTGCGGTTTCTCGCAGCATTGCTCGACTCCCCATACTCGCTGTTATTTGTGTTAACCATTATTGCGCATTGCGCAGACCAGCGCGACCAGCGCGACGCCGACGGAGCTGGAACGGTGGTGGTGCGACTATTGTTCAACGCAGAATCCTGCTGCATGTGCACAATTGCGCCATGCGGCGTGGAATTTTGTCAGTTCGCAGGCAATTAAGCTGTACAATACTAAAATTAAGGTTTGTAAAAATATTAATTTGAAGGTAGTCTGTTCATCCAGGGTTTTCACTATTTATACGTAATCAAAATATAGGTAGGTATTGTTTTTATTTATCATTCATTTCAACCTCTCCTGTCCGATTTCGCCCAAGATCTTATCTTTTTTCTTATTATATTTATAGTTTTTATGTTTCAAATCATATGAAAATTCAATGTCTTCTGTAGTCATCTCGCAGTCAAAATAGCGCATGCGGCGAACTGTCTCGTCCCGTTTACACGACGCACTGCCGTCGCTCGTTGGTCGCGCGGGTATGCACAGTCCCAAAAGAGAGTACGTGCAGCGTCAGTCGCGCGGATTCGCTTTGCCGACGTTTCCACGTTGTTCTGCGCAATACTTTAGTGTTAGCTCACGTTATTTGTAATATTATAATTTCATGTGACTTGACCGCCCTTGTTCACAGATTTTTTTTAAAATTCTCCACAGTCTGAGTGAAGTATATTTCATTATCCACGTATTTATATATATTTTTAATTTCCTCTTTTCAGGTAAGCACAAGATTCTCCCTTGACTTCAAATACAAGAATGTACTGTGTGAAGTGGCTACGTCGCTTCCAGAACCAAGGGTCTTACACCACGGATATCTACGGGGTAAGATTTTTTAAAATTTATTTTTATTCGGGTTTTTAGATTCTCTCCCAAAAATTTACAACATGTTACCAAAATTAATAAAAAATATGTAAAGTAAATTTCATAAGGTGAAAAAATGGGAGAAGATTTTTGGACTAATCTTTTTTCGTTTATTTTTTCTTAAATGTTTCCTATGTTTTTTTTACCCTTTTTTAAACGTTTTCATGTATAAATTTTTTCATCCTAAAATATATTGTTGTATATATGCACCTATAATTCAGTATAACGACATTTTATTGTAATTATTATGTATCATTTTAAAAATAAAGGAATACTTTTTTTTATATCACACATACGCCTGAGGGATCTTATTTATACAGCATTCAGCCTACATAACCCTTGTGCCAGTTCCTTGCCTCACTGTCAAACCACTCACGATTGGTATCAGTACTCGTTGACTGCTAGTTTCGTTTCTTTGGAAAACTAGGCCATACCGATCATCTCCCCAACAAAATTATTTATGTTCATTATTTTCATTTTTCTGTCTAAAACAAACGGCATATTACACTAATAAGCTTGGGATATAATTTAACCCTTTCAGACCAGAAATAAGACTGGAAGAAATAAAAAATATATATATATATATTTTTTATATGAATACCTCACAAGAGTCCCAACTGCTCCCAACCGTCTGGAGCCAGTGAGACTATGACATTACCAATTGGGAATGTTGTGAGGCTGAAGGTATTGGGGAGGGGAAGGAGAAGGGGACGAGGAAGGTTGGGAATACCTGGCTATTCAGATCTGGTCACCAAACACGGCTAAAAGCCATTTCAAGCAACGTTTCAATTCTGAATGGTGGTCTTTCACCAGGGCGATACTGAGAGTATCTTCCACTCTGGAACATGCGCAAATATACTATATATTATTTTAAAATTAATTAATTGTAAAACAACACAAATTAATTAAATAAAAATTACTTGCGCACGCCGGGATTTGAACCCGCGACCTTCGGATTCGTAGTCGAGAGCCTTACCCCTCGACCATGGAGGCCGTCAACGCCTTGTCAACGTCAACAATTGATGCTAGGTAACGCTTTGTAGAATGATTCGAAAAATTTTTGGTGAAATTTATTTTTATTTTTTATTTTTATATCTTTAGAGGTTATTACTACATCCATTTACAAGAACATTACGTTATTAAGGGTATGTTTCACTTAAAAGGCATATCATGGCTTTTAAAGAATTTCGATAATTATCTGTAGAGGGACTGTATAAAAATAAAAATAAAAATTACTAATTCAAAAAGATGTACATTAAAATTAAACAATAAAAACATACCTTCGAAATATACATAAAAAAATAATAAAAAATAACCGATGCGTTAATCGAGATCAAATACAAACGTCACGTTCAAAATGCAAACATGGCTTCCGCCTGAACGATTAGGTAGAATCTAATGAAAAAAGCGTACAAAGTCAGTGTTGCCAGCAAATGGTAAACGAAAAAAATCTGAAAATTTATGTATTCTCAAATAAACGTACGGTACGAAAGGGTTCAGATAAAGCACAAACTACACAAACCTTCATCCATGTCAAAACCCTAAAAATCAACTAACACTATAAATTAAAGGACTTGAAGGAAGGAATTTTCCCATAAAATACATCTGTATAAACATGATCGTTAGCGGTACCTACTCGTAAATACGCGGAAGTTGGGGCCCCCTATCCCATTACAATGGGCCAACACTCCCCTCGCCTTATTCGACTATTGCTCGTGGCGCACAATGCAGGGGCTGCCGGTCACGTGTGCCTTCCACGTGTGATGTGTTCCGCTCACCCCACCTTCCCATACCCTGAAGCTATGATGACGAGCTTACAATAACAATAAATATTGATTTTTGCAGCTACTTTGCCAATAGGGCTCTGAGATTGGTTTGAACGAGTGGACCAAAAATATAGATTATATCGTATTTTTAATAAAGATACAGGGTTTCAAATTCGTCGCCTTATTACGGCGACAAAGCAAAAAAATTGATAATATAGAAACTTTTGAAATTAGAACATCCCTATGTATTAATTAATTCTAGTACATTGACGTATTTAAAAAAAATCAGTACTTCAAATGCTTATACAAAAATTCCAATTCATCACAGAATATCGCACTCGATTTTGATTCGTGTTCTCACTATATAAGGTCATTTTAACAGTTCAATGGCCATTGGGCTAGTTTTTTTTTGTACAAAATGACTTTAAATTACTTTTAAAAAGTGTGCCAATTCCATACATGTGTAGAATTATCCGATCACCAATAATGTCATGTACAGATTGTAGGTTTCAGTGCACATTCTTCATTTATCCTAATAATCTTCAAAGCAAATATCTGCAAATACTAACGTAATATCCATATATTTATTGAGGAAAGAATTTCGATTTGAATTTGGAAACGCTACAAGAACGCGCTGTTGTGAACTGTGCTGGCCCAATCATTATTTTAGGCCTAGAACTGAGGCTTTATAAAAATTCTGAAACTATCCCCAACCCGTGTCATACTCCCACTCTTATAAAAACTTTGCCCGTCAACTTACCCATCTCCTGCCCTGTTCGAATGTCAAATGGAATAGTTGATCAAACGCGTTATTATGAAGCATTTACGTGATACAAAGAGACAGGAGTTAAAAAGACATAAATTACCTGGTTCGCAAAAAGCCGTAAAATAAGCTGTTTGATGGAAAGCTTCTCTGTAATATGATTTTTTAAGAAATTTAATTTTGTTCTTAGCATGCTCATTACACTATAACTAGGGGTATGGTTATGTACTATGTGATTCTACATGATGGTAGATGTTTAAAAGATATATTGCCCTTTTAGAAATTCCGTTGTTTTTTTATCCCATACAAACAATTCAACTTTTTAACCTGAAAATTGGAATATCTACAAATTTATTTATCTTTGTGCTTGTACTTTTATGTTCGAATTTCACATATCAGAATAAAGCCGTTATCTAGGTCTGCTGATCAACGAAACCCTTAAAAAAACACCAAATGCTCTTACGGACAGAAACGGTGAATAACTTCGTGGATTTGCATGACAAAAGACATGAGCAAATTGCAAAAGATGACAGAGGCAAAACGAAGGCCGCCAAGATGAGATTCGTTCGGGCGCTGATTTTCCCCATATTCCTTTACGGTGTGTAAACATGGAAACTTAAAGCTGGCGAAAGGACACCCTCGAAATGGTGCTGGAGGAAAATGATCAGGATTCCATGGACGGTCAGGCGCACAAATATATCAATTCTGCATCAACTGTTTGCATACAGCGTATCCTCAGATTTTTTGGAGCTGTTGGTCGCCTAACTGAGAACTCCAACCCGGAGAAGCTCATAGTCACTGGCAAAGTGGAAGGCAGGAGAAGCAGACCGATGAATTGGAGTGACCAAATTTTGCAGTTGCCCGAAACGTTGATGTCCGCAGCTCTCCACGCAGCGCAGAATCGCGAGGAGTGGAGGAGCCTTGTACACGTGGGAGGTTGGAGTGAGGATCACGATCCTCAGCAATGAGGAAGCGGCTCAAGAAGAAATAATATCATCTAGAATCATCCTTTGAAGTTACTGCACATTACCACCGGGCACGTTGTATATCTGTGGGACTGAATCAGAGCGGTAGATACTCCTAGTATTGTCCTGGCGAAGACCACCATTCAAAATCGAAACGTTGTTTGAAATGACAAAATTCGTGTTTGGTGAGAAGATCTGGATAGCCAGGTACTTCTTCCCAGCCCTCTTCTTACTCATCTCCTTCTTTTCTCTAGTCTCACAAAATACCTTAATTGGGGATGCCAAAGTCTCAAGCTCCTGAAATT
Organism: Halesus radiatus; assembly: GCA_022606495.2. NCBI lineage: Eukaryota > Metazoa > Arthropoda > Insecta > Trichoptera > Limnephilidae > Halesus > Halesus radiatus. The sequence goes on from JAHDVE020008169.1 coordinate 84,525, forward strand.
TGGGAGCACTCTTGTTCGGTATTCACATGAAAACAGAAAGAAAAAAATGTTTAATATCTCGAATGGTGAGCTCTGCAACGCAGTTTTGACCAGCTCGTTACGTCGTGATTTGTAGAGCCTTTATTTATCCATTTAACTGTTAAAGCATACGACAAGACGCCATCATCGACTCTAATTGACTGACAATGCTTTTTCCTGCAAGGTTTTATGGGGGGGCTCGACTTCTTAATCGATCAATATAACGTAATATTTTACAATAATAGTATTTTTTCCTTGTCACCGCATGTTGTTTTCGTAATCTTTTTTTTTATATGAATACCGCACAAGAGACCCAACTGCTCCCAACAGTCTTGAGCCAGCGAGACTATGGCATACCCAATTGGGGAATGTTGTGAGGCTTAAGGTATTGGGGAGGGGAAGGAGAAGGGGAAGTGGAAGGTGGGGAAATACCTGGCTATTCAGATCTGGTCACCAAACACGGCTAAAAGCCATTTCAAGCAAAGTTTCAATTACGAATGGTGGTCTCTCACCAGGGCTATACTGATAGTATCTTACTTTCTGGAAGGTGGGAAAATATACTATATATTATTTTTAAGTGAATTAATTGTGAAATAGCACAAATTAATTACATAAAATTTACTTGAAATAATCGCTTTGCTTATTATAATCGACGCAAACTATTGTTTTATAAATGTATTGATCTAACTGAAGTACCCTACGTTTTCCGGGGTTATTAATTTGTTAATGTTTGGATTAAAGTTTTGAGATTGTGATGTGTTACCCCTACCCCTACTCAGATATTGTGATCATCTAGTGTGCAAAATTTAATGAAGAATTACCAAAATTCTGCTTTAAAAGGTGGGACAGGGGGATGGGGGTTGTGTTTCGAAACCTCTTGTAGACAGAGATCTTCATCTTGTTTTGAAGGTCAATTATGCAACATTTCATCAGGCTCGGAATAAAACTGTACATTTGTATGCAAAACAAAAAATTATTAAATCTACAATATAATTCAATTCTTATAACCCCCACGCAAAGTTTTTTACGTTGCCTAAAATTTAAAAAATAAAATTTCTCTCTACCCATTATTTTTACACCCAAGGCATATTTAAAAAAAAAACTGCCTTGGGTATTTTGTCTTCCATTGTAAATGGTCTCGGGAGAGGCGATATTCCTTGCATACTTAATGAGGGAACCATTGTATTCCATAAAGGGATATTTATTTGTCATGCCGTCATTTTTAAACAGGGCACTTCCTATTGTTCTTTTAATATTTTCAGACCTTAATAATTGAATATTTCAATTGTCCCTGTGATGCGTGATGCAGTTTATCTGATTCCGTATCGCGGTTTCAATACTGCATACCGTTCACAGTGCACACTTATTGCTCATGCTATTAGGATGTTTAGAGGATGCACACGATTTGTTTCATTTTTGTCGTACTGGGGTGTTGGTAGATGGTACAGGTAGAAGGGCTTGAAAAAAATATTTTATTTTATTTTATTTATTTGATTACACGCCCATCTGGGCTTTAACGCGGATTTTTAGAACAGAATATAATGAGCTGTCAACAATTATAAGTACATAGATATTTTAAACCATACAGTAACGAACAATTTTTAAAATGTTTAATACTAACATAAAATAGAAAACTAAAATAATATTATAAAACAAATCATTAACTATAATATCAAAATATTATAACACAAATCGTTAACATTAACTACACAACAATATTACAACACAAATCATTAACTATTAAACAACATTATAACACAATTCATTAACTATAAACAATATTATAACACAAATTATTTACTATAAAACAATATTATAACACAAATCGATAACTATAATATCAAAATGATATAACACAAATCATTAACTATGATACAATATTATAAAACAAATCATTCACAACAAAACGATATTATCATACGAATCATTAACTATAATACGAAAATATTATATCTTTAAAAATATTATAACACAAATCATTAATTATCATAAACTGTTTGGGAAAAATAAACGCCATTATTGAGGAACAAAACAGTTCCAACTCAATTATTATAGGAGATTTTAATGCATATGCGAGATCTCTCTTTGGACGTGACCTTGCATGCAGGGAGGAGTGTCAACATCACAATCGATGCGACGTGGTCAGATCGTCTCACACTAACTGTCGAATTAGTTCTGGATCTAATCCCCATTATATCCAACAGACAAGAAAGATCAAGGGATTTTGGAAAATGAGCGGCGAAGTAGAAAATGATGTTAAAATTTGCAACGATCTGTTAAGTAAATTTTTGTCAACAATAAAACCCCTAGATTCCATAGTATGCCAAGGACCTTACTATGGTAGCGCGGTTCACAGAATTGAGCTAGATTCTCTCTACGGCACTATCTTTAAAACACTGAGAAACTCCGCCATACAAGTATTTAAAAAATAAAAGAACAAACAAAAACTACAACACTGTTCCTGGATGGAATGACCAAGTCTCAACGCTGTTTTACCGAAAATGCCAACGCTCTGAAAACAAAACACAAAGGAGCTTTTGCCAGTTTTAAATAGAAAGAACAACAATAAAAATGTTTGCCTTTTTGAGAACCGAAACATTCAAATGTATCCAGTTTTATACAAATCTGTTTCGAATTGCCATTTAAAAATCACCATCGTCCTATGCACTTCAATTTCGAACAGAAAGAACGGTGGGAAGTAGACATTTTAGGATACATATTTATAACATTCGCGAATATACAAAATATCTGTTATCTAAATGCTATCAATATGTATATTTTTTCAAGTCATGAGTATTTTTATAGATACTACGCATATACCGCATTGAAGCAAACTCAAGTCGGGCTTTAGTTCGAAACAAGTTTTATTTCTTTAAATTTTTATTGTATTTTATTATTTTTCATACGATGGGAATTTGTACCCGTCAATACTCTTCAAGTAAGTGCTCGCCAGCAGGAGTTTATTTGAACAATATTATATAATACAACGATAAATAGATAATATATAATGTACGGCAAATTTGTGTTCCAACGTAAATTGGTCGTTTTTAATTTAATTTAAATTCCACCATAATGCTTATTTTAATATATTTTAATTTTATATTACATTATATTTTCAAAGCAGACGGGGTAAAACTATTTTTTTAAATCACCGTTAGTCCCCAAATAATTGTTAAAGGTGCCTCTAAAAGCGAAAAATCAAATCCTTTAATTGCCTATGTTTCAAAAGGTAAAACAAAAATAAATAAATTACTTCTAATCCGTACTAGATATTTAGTATACTTTTTGATTAAAAAAAAAGATCATTAGGTTTAGGTGAGTATTTTGGCCTCAAATCCAGAATTAAGTTTTGTATGAAACAGGCCGCGCAGCCGTTCCTCTTAACAGTTGGTTTTTAACTTGGCACATAAAGTGGAATATACAAAGAAAAAATGAAATTGTATTCAGAAGTTTTTGAAACCTTATCTTTCACAATATTAATGCGAACATATATTTTTTTTAATTAAAGGGAAGTCGCGTCTTTGAATTGCCCCTTTTATGGCATTGTCGTAATCTAAAGAACAAAAATTCCCAACTCTAATTTTCGTAAACAGCTTGACCACGTAACAATGAAAATTATTCTCTGTTTGCATAGTATTTCAATGAAACAATGCCACACGGAAATTATTAACCCTGTCAAAATCACACGTTGCTATCATTATAAATCGAAAACAGATGCTTTATTAGTAGCCAAGTTAATAATTTCACCAATCGTCATGAATATATAATTCCATATCCCCGGTGATTCTGCGAGCCGCCTCCAATACGGTAATGAAATTAATGCATTTTAGTATTAGCCCGATTCTCACTTATCATACAATCAAATTAATTAACATTACTTTATATGTATCTAGCATATATATATATATATCATTGCATTATATGGACGTAGTTATGCAGAAAGCGTCCAATCCACAAATTGCCAATGTCGACAGATAAACACAAGATCTTGATTTTTTTTTTATAAATTGAAATGTAAATCAAATTTAATAATGTTATTATTAAGATCTGGAAGTTTTTTCTTTTTTGTCATTGTGACAGCTGTTTCGGCGTTAAATGCCATTTTAAAACTTATAAGAGTGAATTCAATGAATTACAGTAAATAGAAATTTGACAGAAACAACTAATGGAGTTCTACGAATTAAACACAAAACAAATAATTATTTAAAAAATTACTTTGTATTCATCACTTTATTAATATACACAGATATCAACATGTTTCGAAAGCGATGCTTTCTTCATCAGGAATATATAGAATACATATTAATAATGACTCCACGGAGTGAATACTAATATTTTGAAGAATTTACGAAAACAAATAATTAACGAAATCTTTATATGCTAAAAACATCCAAGATCCAAATGCAATAGATTTTTGTTAAGTTTGCTTTCACTCCACAAATGTCGTAGAATGCCTTCGTATTGTCAAATTTTCAAACGCCTTTTCTCAGCTTACATATTTTTGGGGTTAGACGTTTTCTGCAAAACTACGTCCGTATAATGGGGACCTTAGAGGTCTGGCAGGCTTGCATAGTAATGTTAATGCAGTTAGAACATATATTCTGCTACACTGCTACTAATACAATGCCTTATATTGTGATACTAGCTGACGTGTACCCGGCCTTGCTCGGGGTTATGAATAGTTTGCAGTAAAGTTTCGAGGTTGTGAATTCTGGTAAACTGGGTGTAATTTTAAGGTGGAAATAATATTACTGTTAAGAATTAATATTGTTATAACAACCCTTACCCTTATCCCTACCCATACGACTATTCTTACCCTTACCTCTCCCATACCTATCTTTACAGCTACCCCTACCCCTCCTCTATCCCTACCCTACTCCACTCATCACAACATTTCTTCAATATCCTTATCAGTCTTTACATCTTTAGTAAACATACTTCCCTAATACACAAACTCATTCAATTGTTCCAAATAGGTATTCAAAAGTTGTCCACAAATGTTTAAAAAAAAATTAAACCATGTACATATTTTTTGGAACTTGGATTGCAGAAAAAAAAATAGCATCGGGGTTTTTGCAGTGACTTCGAAATTTGAACGTTTTACAGCTGAAGTCGAATATTCCATTTACTTGCCAGTACATTTAATTTTTTAATCATATATTTAACCCTTTCCTCCTTCCGGTGACCTCGAAGACAAGTTATTGTATACCATATTGTTACTGTTAAAAACAAAAACAAAAAACATTTTACATTTTACTGCCCGCCCTCAGATAATGCTTAAAAATGAAACAAACTTACTAGACTCAAAATTTATATACATAAATATGGTATTATGTTGGTTTCGTTGTAAAAATATGCCATTGGTTTATTAGTTACAAGGAGAACAATATCGTTCTTCAAGTTAAGTTCAAACTGTTATGGTGTTTATAAATACAAAATAATACAGTATTATTTTTCTCAAGTTTTTTGAATTTTGAATTTATTAATTAAGGCTATTAATAATTTCACAAAAGCAGTGTGAATAAATATAAAATTCTACAATCTTATCGTCACTTGACTCACTAGACTATGCGAAATGCGGGACCGCAAAACAGAAATCTACAATACCGACAGTTTAATGACTACAAATATAGTGACGTTTGCTGACCCGTGTGCGAGTCCATGCAGCGAGACGTTAACGCATTTTTGGTACACTCCGTTTATGTCGGCTCCTTACCGGACCGTCAGCGAGCGACCTTAGAATAATGAACTTCCATTCTGATTTGCAAATATATTTTTGTCCTTTAAACTTTTAGATCAACGTCATAATACCACAATCCTCACTCACTTTTTTCAACATTAACTCCACGTAGGAGGCCCCGAGGAAAATAATTTCCCTCAGAGTCTATATCTTACAACATTAACATCTTTCACATGTCGTTTCTGTTTACTCAGCCTCGTAACCCCCCCCCCCAAATAAATCATTTTCAAGTGTTTTAAGTCGAGAAAGTTTCGTATAGTTCTGAAAAAGTGCATGGTTTTTATTTGCGATGATTTGAGCATGAATAAAATGCCATCTTCATTTTTTACTCCAAATAACCCCAGGAAGTACTGGTTAAAGTAAGTACATAAAATAACGTTTTTCGCTATGATGGAAGTCGAACCCACAGAAATCTGACTCAAAATCAAAAAAGTTGACTATTACAGTACGGAGGGTTCATAGTAATATCAGACTCTCAGATGGCGGAAACATATAAGTCGTAAAAAGTTAAATCGTGTTTCATTTTATTGAATTCTGTGCAATGTGTTACCAAAAGTGCTTTCCTTTCTGCATCAGAAATTCATATATTGGCTTGACGCTTATGTACTGCAATCACCTCCCCCACCCCTAAGCCAGATTACCATACCTTCTCACCTGACATTGTTGTCTTACAATTTAAAATTGTAAGGTGAGGGTTTATTTTTTATTTATTTATTTGTTGTACCCGTAGGGCTTTTACTAACATAATACATGTCGTACAGTAATATGATAGAGTAAGAGTAGGTACATTAATTACTTAACATTACCAAAATAATAGTAGGTCCTTAATTTTTCAGAAGTACATATCAGATACGCACAGAATTAATCATTTTTTTATCAATTTAATTAAACACCACAAAGTGAATACCAATCTTTTGAAGAAATTATAATATTATCAAATCTCAAATGAAATATGAAACAAAAAATACATAGAAAATGAAAAGGTAGCGGTCGCATCTGGGACTCGAACCCAGGACCTCTTGGCCTATCCATGACCAGCTCTCCGTCATATATTACTTCAATGAATTTATATCATCTTAAATTAATTCCTATATATTTTCGGATGCTATCATTCTATATTGAATGCACGATTTTACCCGAATTTATTTGCAATCCAGATAGTGTCTCGGATATACCTATGCGATTTTTATTTAAATGGGACATCTTTTTTTATTTTAATTTTTTTTATTTAATATCATAATTTTTTTTTACAGAGAGTATATAAATAAGACATGATTCATATAGTGTAACAAAAATATAATATAGCTATTCCTCACCATAAAGAAACAAGGTTCTTGTGTTTGGTGAGTGATTATCGCTTAATTAATCAGATCATAACTTAAAATATTGTACAATAGCAGGAAATATGAATTTGTCGTGTAAATTTTGTAATTTATCACAAGTAATAGTATTAAAGAAAAAAAAAAAGAAATGAAAAGAAAGTAGAAGAAAAGGAAGAGAAGATAATAATAAAAGACAAAAAAAATCTAATAATAATAAAAAAAATTAAATAAAAAAAATTGTTGTTATTGACCTTTTATTCAAGTTTTGGACTGATATTCAATTTTTATTGTCATAACTTATCGAATACTATGAATCACATTATAATACAATTTTTGTAATCATTAAAGATAATATTGACATACAGGTATATCAAATAAAACAGAAAAGACATAGAAAACTGACGATCGGAGAGGCTATCTAGATTTGCAAATAAAAGTGCTGTGGTTGTCACAGTGGAAAATATGGTGAAGTCGAGTAGATCTAACAGGAACACAGATATTCATAGCACATAAGAGGAACGGCTGCGCGACCTGTTTCATACAAAACTTAATTTTGGATTTGAGGCCAAAATACTAACCTAAAGCTAATGATTTTTTTTCATCAAAAAGTATAGTAAATATCTAGTACGGATGAGAAGTAATTTATTTATTTTTGTTTTACTTTATGAAATATAGGCCATTAAATGAATTGATTTTTAGCGATTTTAGATGCACCTTTAACAATTATTTGGGGGCTAACGGTGATTTAAAAAAAAGTTTTACCCCGTCTGCTTTGAAACTGTAATGAAATATATATATTTTTTAAAAGTTAAAATAAGCCCAAGCAGGCAGCACAGCCGTTCCTCTTAACATTTAAGGGCAGTCTAGTAATTTCGAAAGTATAAGAATATCATTAAGCGTTAATATCTTGTGTGAATTAATTTTATTAGAGAGGAAAATATAATTAATAACAATATATCGTAACTTCCTAATAGCAATTATTTTGATCTGATAATTTGAGATTATCCTATTATGTAATAATAATAATAATTGGATGACTTGTATAGGGCCGTTTTTGTGAAAAATCACCTTAAGGCTTGTGCATATATTATAATGCATTTTTAAAACACATTTCCTTCTTTAATTTATTTTTTTCTGTAAGAAAGTTATGAAGATTTTCTCGCTCGTACCTAATGAGACTGCTAGCCGCATCTTGTTTGGATGGTGTTCAAATAAAGATATGTTACCTAGTTGACGAGTAAAGTATGTGTGTCCGTTTTTTCCTTTCGGCTATTTGCGCAACTCTTTTGACTGCCTGCAGAGATAAATTTGTACATCTGTATTACTATTATGCATCGCGGTAAGTACCAACCTATAGTCTGCCTCATAAAGGGGAGATCGGGGCACATCCGAGCGCAAAGCTACCAGTTTGTATTGGTTTTATTGAAACGTCGGACGTGAGCCCATTTGAATTTTTATGACGGAACAATACATACGCAACCACCAGACTGTTATTATTATTATCTGCGGGGAAATTATTTACAGCCTAACTTAGATGGAAGGAGGGGAAAAGTTTAAAGGAAAGCGAACACCTGGGCCATCGCCTTTATTCAAATAATATCCAATCCCTTTACCGTGGAGGCTACAGGGAGTTAAGCATTCGGCTGAGAGATTGAAATGTTCCAAATTGACAATTTTTTAAGAAAACAAAAAAATAGCACATTTAATGCAGAGTTAACTTTCAATCCCCCAAACGGCGAAATCTGTTTCTTTTTTTGCGAAGCAGTATAACATCTTGATAGTTAACCCCTGGTGCAGCTTCTTCAGATTATATTCAAACACACTAACGTTTGTAACCACGTGTCAAAACATAGCGAACATCTCATTGATTCGATACAAAACTTATCTCGACTAAATATAAACCATTTAATGATATAACGCTTAAAATCTTAACTAAATAAATCTGTTTCCGTTCTCGTTTCTGAATCATTACCCGATGAAATGTTCAAATATTCAACTAATTATCTTGACTAAATAAATCATTTAATGATCTGACTTTTAAAATTTAAATCCAATTTTTAATTTTTAATTATTTTTATTGAGATTTAAAAACCTCATTTTAATATTTAATCATTGTAGAAAATAATATTAACAAAAAAAACAACAGAAAATAAAAAGATTGACACTGTCTAGGTTACAATTGTGTTCCTTAGGAACATTGTAATCATTATAAAGATAGCTGCCAATAATATGGGATTAAAAATGGAGAATAATATTAACAAATCTTGAATTTGAGATATGATATCGATGTATATGGCATAAATTGAACTGGTCTCATTAGCTAAGTCGGTTAAGCGGTTGCCCCGGATAGGCAGAGATCCTGGGTTCGAGTCCCAGATGCGACTGAAATCTTTTTATTTTCTGTTGTTTTTTCCCCTTGTCATGTTTCATTTAAATTATGTTAATATTATTTTCTACAATGATTAAATAAATCTCTTTCTCTACTTGTTTCTAAATCTCTTCCTCATAACATGTTCAATTTTTAACTTATTATCTTTAACAATTTTTGCATTATAGGTCAACGCCACAATTTTTTTCACTTGGTTTTTTGATTATAATTTCCAAAAAAATTTTATGTCCATTTATCTGTAAAAAATAAGACAAGATTATATACTACTTTTAAGTAAAACAATTCGTGTCTGAATGAAGGCGAAGCTTACTGAAATGAATTCTCAGTTTATATGAAGAACATGATATTTTATTTGAATTAAACTATAAAGCTTAGCTTTCATACAGCATTTTCAGAATGTTTTAATTTACCTATTTTAACTTTGTTGTTATTTGTAGTATTCCTACGCTTTGCCTGTGTACGCTGACATTGTGCATTCCCTTTACCAATCGTTCGTACTCGTGCGAGCTAGTAGAAAACATCGTTTCAATATGCAGCTCGGAATTGGAGACCATGACAAGCAATCGATTGATAAAAATGGATTGATTGCATTGCACATGTGCCTGTGCTTGTTTGCTGGGAATAATATTCATGGTATAGTAACTGTAGAGTTTTTTTTAAATTATTACTATAGAAGCAAAGCCATGTTCCCTAAAATTCAATACCAACAGCGAATCTTAGGATGGTTTTGTTTGCTATACTACACACTTATTTTCAGGTAGGTAGTTTATTCGTACATTTATTTTATTACTTACACGCCCAGAGGGCTTTTACATAATTTTTAAAATCACATAAGAAAAACAAAAAATAGAAAACGTTCACAAAAGTTAAAAATACAAAACAAAAAAATAGAATAGATACACTTGAAAAAAGTTAAGTTACACTTGAAAAAAGAAAATTTATAAAACTGCACCAAAGATAAAAATACACAGTAACAGAAAAAAAATAGTGCAATTCCACAAATTCAATATTAACATTAATAACAAATAAGAAAAAAATGTGAAAGTTATAGTTTACAATAATTTATAAACCAGGCAGAAACAATTCGTACATCCTCCATACATCCATATCATACTCATATCCATTCATATTCACTTATATCTTATATTTAATTTACCGCATGGAAAGTAAGCACAGTGACTTTGAGGTGATTTTTCACAAAAACTGCGATATACAAATCTTCCAAATATTATTATAATGAAACTTGGCTACATTTTAAAGCGCTTTTTTTTAATATTAAACCTAGGTCGCTTTTTCATTGTTAGGAAATAACTTGAAATTATAGTACCTGATAGCGACTTATAAAATATTTCTAATCAGAATAAACAAAGTTTTATGAACTTCCAATTTTTGGTAATTGCATATTTTCAGAAATTGCGGTATATGCAAATTTTCGTACTTGTAGATTGAACTGTCTTAAAAAAACGCATCACATTTTTATACGAAAATGCAATTAAAACGCTTTAATTATGGGCTAGCTCTGAAGTAAGGTTCTCAAATATTTTATCTGTTTATGAATAGTAGCCGAATATGAATTGTTTGGAAGAAATTGCTACATGGCAAAAATATCGCCTTTGTGCTATTATTTGGTTTGCTGTGAATAAAGTATTACTAAAAAATTACAAAAGTAGGATATTCTGAAGTTATTTGTTTGTATGAGTTTTGAGTTTCACGTCTTTTTCAGTAGCGATCGTGGATCAATATTTTTTTATTTATATCATTTGTATCACCGTCTTACCGTATCCTCTTTAGTTAGAATTGTTGATATAAAAACATATAACATGCAGATTTCCTGTACCGACGCACCCTCGTGTTTGTTTAAGGCCGGTCTCCCCATGGCGAAATATCTCCATCCCTACTTTCTAGCAGCGCGCCGCGTGCAAGGGCAAAAAAATAACAAAAAAATTGCTTTATCAGCTGTTGTCAAAAGGTGAACTTGAAATCCAGTTGACATTTGGGAAATAAATAATATCGGTGTTTAAATGCCTGTATGTTGTAACTATAACATCTAAAGCAGGGTTCTAATGATACATTTCACGGATATATATCACGAAATATATCATGAAATTTATTGCCCAACGATTCCCACCTTTCTCCATGTTTAACTTTTCTGCAATTTCTCGGGTACCATCAAGTTTCTCTTGGCCATCACTTCAATTTGTGAGCAATTATAAACCGGTCATGCAGCTACAAGAACCCTAGATAGATACATTTTATTTTAACTGTATTTTCAACGCCTGAATCCTTTTAGAAAATAAATATCACCTTTTGATGTATATATGATATAAATTGATATATACTTATATTCGATATTTTGATATTTATATAAATATCATGATGTTTTTGAACCCTGGTTTACTGATTATATTTTCTTTGATAGTGAAAATGAAAAACCTACGATGTGTCTAGTTGTATATATTGGTGACCCGACAGTTGCCCCCCCCCCCCCCCGACAGTTGATCCCCAGAAGTTGATCTCCTGGACAGTTTATCCCTTCGATAGTTGATTGATAGTTGACTTGAACAGTTGATCCCATAAAAGATTATTTCTGCTGTACGTCCTCATTTGTAAAGTTAGGAGGGATCAACTGTTCTTGGGATCAACTGTTGGCGGGCCAACTGTCGGCGGGCCAACTGTCTGCATGCCAACTGTCGAGGGGCCAACTGTCGGGGAATCAATAGTATATATTATACAATAGTATATATTATATTCCCGAGGTGATATCATTAAAATACCCACTAGTAAGAATGATGGTTACCTTTTATAAATTTCGATGTTTTTGATCGCATTATTATGGAAATAGTTAAACCCATAAACCGCGATCTTCACGAAAATTTCGGTTTCAGGAAAAAAATATTGATAGCCCTATCGTACAGAATCAAGTCACGAATTTATTATGCGACCAGAAAATTGTATGCATTAGGATATTGAAATTTGCTGATCAAAACCGTGAAACTTGTTTCAGGAACCGTTTTTTTGTTTCGTTTTGATGGTTTCTAGGAATTTGGTGCGACTTAAAAATATCTGAAACCGAAAAAATAATAATCACGCGCTTTTAATAAAACTCGCCTTTACTAAAAAAAGGTACCGCTCACGACACCATCCATATGACTTACTTATAACCGCTGATTGGGAATCAGAATAATAGTGTTGGTACAAAGTAACCGATGACGACTGGATCCTTTTCCCTTGATCCTACTTAAATACTCGACTGATCGCTTTATATTAAACATTTTAATAAAGTTCACAAAAAATAACACAAGTATTTTTCTCTTCGTCCATGTTTTACAATATTTTTAAAGTTACAAATGTCAACTGGGTTGTGCACAAAAGAACACCCTGTGTTTGTTTTGAAATGAAATATCAGTGGAGGGCTGGGCCGAGACCTATCTTCTATCTTTGTGTGACCCAACTCTATTCTATTCTTCAGGTAAAATGTACAATTTTTTTCATGAATTTTTATTGAAATGTAGGTATGTGTAGTGTGTTTAGGTGTATTTCAAGGGTCTATTTGATAGTTAGGTTATGTCACTATATTTTGTCTGTGGTTCAAATAAAACAATTTTTTAGTTACTCCCCAATATGCTTTTTTTTATTTAAAATAAGACATATGAGTACAACGATGTTGTACTCCCATGAGTTATCAATTCAACTCATTATAGGACTGTTAAATATTACGATATATTATTCGGTTTTACAGAGTTTTTAAGGCAAATATTTCAATGAAGAAAAAAAGCAACAAAACAAAAAAAAAACAAACAACAGGAAAATAACATAAATAAATGTACAGACTCGATTCGATATAAATACATACCAATATTTTAAATACCATAGAAATACATAAAAATGATTTTTTTTTAATTAAAAAACCTTTGTAACTTTTTTCCACTTATTTATTTTCGACCGGACCGGTTTCACCCTATCACGGGCAACGGGCATCCTCAGACTGGTACAATGAATACTAAATCTATGGTGTATATATAGCATGGATGTCGGGAGTGAGTTCCCTGCTTTCTAATATTGTTTTTATTATTTGAAATTTATTTTATTGCTGACGGTACTGTTTATTATGTTTTTAAAAACTACCTTGGGGTTGGTTTATTACCCTCTGGAAGACGGATTACATTGTGGTTATTTACCGAATCTATGTTTTTTTTTTTTTTTTATTATATAAAGTCATTCGTCAGCTTTTATTCGAACACATGGTTTTTTCTAGTTTTGTCATTTCCCTGTGATTTCCGTCTTGTTTTCTAAGATGAACTTTTATAGCAGTTTTGTCCCATAGTCACATGAACTATGGATAACCAGGTACATTTATTTTGGGTTTTTAAAATATTTTATTATGTTATAATAGGTACACATCAGGGTAATATCTTCTTAGAGTTCGCCTTGAATGTCTGCGACAAAAATTACCAGTTCCATTTTATCCTGGTATTTAAGTATATAGTATTAAGTATAGTAAGTTACAAAGGTAAAAAAAAAATTTCACCATGAATTGACAGTTTCAAAATTAGAAATGTGAAATACATAACGATATTTTAAAAGACGGCTATCATAACAGGGTTGGTACGTACAATAAATGGTTTTCCAAATATCATTTAAAAAAAATAAGGTTTCGGAACACCATTTCGAGATTTGTCCGAAGCACACACTTGTCTCAATTCCTGACTCAACTTGTTATAGCTGGTGTAAGAAATGTATTCCAATGATTTCAGCCCGTATTTTGTCGAGTGTATATTTGATATGTGTTGTTTGTGGTGTTGTTGTGTATTATGTTGGTGAACGTTGTGATTATTGTTTAATTTTGTATTTGTCTGAGTATGGCATTGAATCATATATATAATAGTGTTTGTTTTCTTATGGATTGGAATAACGCTTTTTGTTCTGTGGAATTTTTAATATTTTGTAATTTGAAATTTTTTGTGCAATATTACACCACTAACACTTTGAAATACAATTATTTTATTTCAAACTAAAATATTTTGTTAAATGTATACACGTTACTTGCTTAAATTAAACATTGCCTAATATTATGTAGCATGAACATTATTTTGTTTTTATATTTTAAAAATATTATACAAGGTGTATCAGCAACGACTTTAACCAGCGATTCCTGAGAATATTTGGAATCCAAGTCTGTCGGGCATCACTAATCAGTATTTTATGAAAGAAGAATATTAGATTGAAACAAACAAAAAAAGTGTGATTTCCCTAAATTGTAATAATTGTAAATGATTATAAATGAGTTATTTTTGCTCTTTTAAAATATTTTATATTACATAAAATAATGATATACTTTTGTAGAAGATAATATTAACAAATCTCTACGAAACACGGGAAAAGACATAGAACATAAAAAGGAAACGGTCGCAACTGGGACTCCAACCCACATCCTCTAGTCCTGGTGTTTCTACCAATTGAACTATTGAGACGTAATTATTTTACATCTTTTTATCGAGCTCATATATTTATTTAATATTTATTAATATTATATATCCTTAATTAATTCCCATATTTTCGGCTGCTATCTTTTAGTATGATAAGTTCTATCCGAATATATTTGTTACCTCGATACTATTGTCTCGGATATACCTATCCATTTTTTATTTTATTTATATGGGACATCTGTTGACTTGTAAGTAAGTCTAGAACGATTATTCAATTTATTGGAATAACTTTTTGAAGCTTTTAAACTTCATTGTAATGTTTAATCATCGAAGAAATTAATATAAACAAAATAACAAATCACAATGAAATACGAAACAGTAAATGACGCAGAAAATAAAAAGGAAATGGTGGCATATTTCTGTTGCTATCTAGTGTCGTCACTAAACTTATTCGTAACATTTGTAAATATCACATTGCTTGAAATTAAAATATAATGTACTTGTATTGCAGGAGTTAAAGGTAGATGTGTGAAATTAAATTAATGGTTATGATCCTCCACCTGTGAGCTCCGATGTAACCACAGAATAGATAATATACACACTAGAAGTGCCTTCCATTTAGATTTGAATGGAAACGTTGCAATGTTGCAAGTGACTTAATACATTTTGGTTCTAGCCGCACGCGTTCTGTCTCGCCTACACTTGCTTGACATCGTACCAGTATATCGCCATCAAATTTGAATTTCATAATTGTAATGAAACATAGTTCTGTATTTGAAATTTACTTCCAGACTTTTGGATCATGAAACACGCCCACTTGGCATTCCTTTTATTCTTCTTTATTGTATTGTTGTAACCCATTTCTCTTATGTGCGTCGTTTATGAGAAATATTTCAGCGGTGACTATGCTTTTATTTGTCATGCTACGTTTATTATTTAGTTTTTTTTTGTAACTTAGTTATATTTTGACAGCTTATTAAAATATATATATGAATCTGTTTCAATTCGTCTATCAAACTCTCCGCTCATTACATTTGCTCGGTTATGGGTGAGTTATGACGGTGAATTAAAATAGGTGTATTTCCAGCAGATAGGGCGGATGAAAAACGAAATCCTCCGGAGAGATGGCCTACAAAGAGCGAATTAAAAATGCCGAGCCCTTACATACTCCCACCGTTTCATTTGAAGGGAACAATAAATTCAAAAGGCTTCTGCAATCATTTTTGCAAACAGTAAATTTTCCCGGGTGGGATATTTTTATTTTAATAAAATGTTGTTTTTGGCGAAAGGACCCCTCCCCCGCGACGTTCGTTCATCCCTTTTATATTATTCGGAAATATCCCCTTTTTTCTAATTAAATGATAAACTTTTTGTGGGCAACGGCGCCGGCTCTGTTTGTATGTAAATTCATTTGGATTAAAAGCGAGCTAAATTAATTATGTCAAAATTCATTTCGATGATTGAGGGTCGTGGCTATTTAGCAAATTGTATTATTTGGCAAAAATATACGGAATATCATCGTTGGGTAGTTCGGTGGGCACTAGGGCTTCCGATCTCGGAGATTTTTTTCAGAATCGGGATTACAGTGCTGAAAATTTTCAATTGCTGGATCCCGGTGCCAGCACCGGGAATTTAAATGTTTAAATTATTAGAACAAATAATAGTTATAACAGACTTAAAATGCGATCTCCACGAGATCAAAGCGTCTAGGGTTTCATTAGTGATGATCTTGTGCAAGACGCTTTTTCCAATAGGCGCATGGTAGTTTGGTAGGTACTTTATACAATATATACATATATATTTTTTACTGAGTTCAGATTACATTTTATATATATATATAAACGAATACGTACATGGTTACATTTCATTATTTATATAATTATATTTTTACAGTAAGCATAACAAATATTTTTAAAGACATAAATGAATTAAAAAAAAAAACTTCGTATTCACCACTTTATATATATACGTAGATATCTACATGTTTCGAAAGCGATGCTTTCTTCATCGGGAATATACCATATGAATACTATATTATTATTATATTTTACTATATTATTATATAGTATTCATACATTCCCGATGAAGAAAGCATCGCTTTCGAAACATGTAGATATTTATAAAGTGGTGAATACGAACTTATATTTTTAATTAATTTATTAATAATGACGCCACAAAGTGAATACTAATCGTTTGAAGAAATTATTTTTATTCTTCCTTCATTCTTCAGACATTCAGGCATCTCATCATACCTTTTCAGTCCTCTATACATGAAGCAGTTCTGTGATAATGTTTTTCTCATATGTGGTAATCTGATTCTATTTAGATTCCTGATTTCATAATTACGTACATTTTTATTGAAAAAAAAAATTCGTCCATAAAATATTTTGTATTTGGTTATTCAGAATTTTATATATAAAATTTAACACATTTTAAAGCAGTTTCTTTTTTATTGGAATCTAATCAAGCTCTTCTCTAATGTGATTTTTCTTTCGTATTTGCCTTTCCCTAGTATACATCTCACAGCTCTGTTCTGAATAAACTCTGGCTTCTTTAGATTTCCTCCACTGGCCAAATATAATATCGTGGAGCAATTGTTCAAATGTGGAGCAATCGTACTTTTATAAATTAGATCTGTATGGAAATTCGTTATACAGCCCTCAATACTAGCTACCAAATTCTTGTAAAAGTGTAGTGCAATCTAATGTTAAATTGAAGATCACATTATTAGCCTTACATTATTTGCGTTATTTTCCTATTGTTTATAAGTTTTTTTTTTTTTAATATTTTCATTTATATATTTATTTGCCTTAATATTATGTAGCAAAAATGAACATTCCCAAAATGAGTTTTTTTTTTAAATAAACACCCTACAAGAATCTCAACTGCTCCCAACCGTCTGGAGCCAGTTAGACTATAGCATCCCAAATTGGGGAATGTTGTGTGGCTAAAGGTATTGGGGAGGAAAAAGAGAATGGGAGAGGAAGGTGGGGAAATACCTGGCTATTCAGATCTGGTCACCAAACATGGCTAAAAGCCATTTCAAGCAACGTTTCAATTCTGAATGGTGGTATTTCACCAGAGCACTGAGAGTATCTTCCACTCTGGAACTTGCGCAAATATACTACATATTGTATTTAAATGAATTAATTGTGGAACAGCATAAATTAATTAAATAAAATTTACATGCGCACGCCGGGATTTGAACCCGCGACTTTCAAATTCGTAGTCGAGAGTCTTTCCCTTCGACGCCGTCAAAATTGATAACTCATATCTTTAAATAAATTTTAAAAAAGAAAATCGCCTAAAAACGGTATGAAATACGTACTGGAAGTTTAGGTAAAAACCTCTGAAATGCCTTCACTGGTTTTAAAACTGCACATATTTTCAGACATTTTGGTGTGTATTTCATAGAATTTAGAAGACTACAGCTTGACGATCTTCGTCATTGGACACCTTATATTTTCCTAACAACCCATATAGAATTCGCAGAAACAAATATTCGTTGTGTTAACCTGTAAAGTAACGTTTACCGCCTCATTTGGTTGATCGCTAAATACCTTTTAGTGTATTATCTATTTACATTGGGAAACTTTATCGATGTCGTGTATTTTTACATACGACTGTTTAAGCCAAAGCCATTAGTGAAATCATTACTTCGATTAATGTTTACTATGAATCGGCTTACGTTATGAAAACCAAAAAATATGCTTTAGATAAATTAAAGTTTTTGCTGTAGCTTTTAATGATTAGATTAAAAAATAATAATAATTAGATTATGAAATAAAAAAAAAGTGTAAACTACCAAATATATATTTTTTTCATTAGAAAATTATAAACTGCTTTACAGCTAAGATTATTTGTAACATAAAAATAAAACAATAACTTTGTTTACATCACTTTTATTTATACTTTTGCCGACCGGGTTTTAGCTTCTTCAGGGCAGTATACAACTAAACTATGAACTAAGATACACATGTGTTATAGATTATTAAAACAGGCGAGTGGAGGGCCAAGGGTGGGAAATCAGCAGGTACCTGCTGACCGGGAAGGGTGTATATTTTGTTTATTGGAAATAATTTAAGAATTGGACTTAGATTATTAGTGTTTTTGGCTTTCCTTATTTCTAACACTTTTAAGTTATCTAGTCTGATTCCGGTTCCATTTTTATGCAGTAAACTAGTGAATGTAACAGTTTTTGTTGATTAATTTATTTATTTTTTAGACTCCGCTTCAAGCGATTTTTATTCATATTACCCATATTCGCTTTGACATAAAACAAACAGCTTGTAGTAATATTTTTGCTTGTATATTCCCCTAACGAAAGCCGCGTACTGAGGTAATAGTATCCCAGTGTCCTTTTCTAGCCAATTATAATGGTGAAAAATGTCGCCATTGTTATCACAAAGTGCTGCCATTGGTCAACCTGCAAAAAAAATTGGCATTTTAATATTATGTCCCACGCATATGGCGTGAATGCGGCTTTACTCTTGCGAGTATTAGTGACAACTAGGTCTCTGATAGGCTCACCCCATTACACACACAAACATACATACTAGGATAGTTTTTAAGTACCCGGACATCATTCTACCTGATCTAGTATCCAGTCATAAATTAATCCACGTACAATATAACTTGGCTGTTTTAAATGTTTCACCAATGCCGTTTGTTCGCCCGTTTCCGATCGAGTGGGTAGCTTTTATTTCATCCAGAAATAATATCCAACTCGAAGCGGAAATAGTTAAACAACACAACGTTTGCCGCTACTGTTGATTTTTATTTGCATACTAAACAGGGCTGGGTGAATTCTACGGTCGTTCGCGGAAAATAATACCAACTGCTTTGAGATATTTATTTATCAAGATAGTGCGATTTGTGCATATTAAGAGGAACGGCTCCGCGGCTTATTTCATACAAAACTTAATTTTGGATTTGAAATGATATTTTATGGCAACATGCTGCACTAGCGGTCTCTAGCGGTCCGAGTTGACAAAGCTGCACCTGTAATCAAATATAGACGTCAAAATATTGCCAACATGTTACGCTAGCGCCTCTAGCGGCCCGGGCTACAGCGATTCCGGATTGTATTGCTATTATATTAAATATTTTGTTGCCTTTTTAAACAATGTAGACCGTGTGCAAGCAGCGAGGCTTTAAATGTTAACACAATCCTAATAGCCTCTTTAAATATATATATGTAAAAATATACACTAGCAAAAAAAGGATTAAAATCATATGTAGGTTACCTCATATTTCCTTTTTGAATTTAAGAACCTACATTTCAGAATAAGTTCTTAGTTTGGGTTTTTTCTTTCTTAATTAACCCAAACTAAGAACCTTGCAACGTATTTTTTAAGTATACATTTTATGCAGTTTGCACTTCCTACAAATGTCACATAATACTGACATTACAGATGGCATCAATTCTCCTCAATATTTACGGGTATATATAATTTATAAATAATAATGCGGAAATACAAAACCTAAAAGAGTTTTTTGTTTTGTTTTAAAGTATGAGCTTTTGAACTGAGTCCCAACTGGAAATATTTACCTTGGACATTATTTCGAAGCGGTGACAAATTTATTTTGCGATTCGTAAAAATTCGTTGTCCTGCTAAATAGAATGCATATGCACTTTTAAGCGCACTCATATTTTACACTGCAGCGACAATGCAGCAGTTGTTCGGTGCATAATATGGATGTACTTATATCCTCTATTAGCTTTTTGTGCCACTCGACTGAAAAGCTTTCAATTTATTTATATTGCCTTATTAATGCGGCGAGTTTACTGGCGCTGGACTAATGGTATTTTACGTTCCCATTTGTTATTTTTATTCATAGATAGATGAGGTGATATTTCCCAAAAGTAGCGCTATACAAATTAGCCAAGTGTTATTATTATAATCGTCAATCGATTAACTTTCTAACCGAACAGTCTGCACCCAAAAATACATAGTTTGCAGTCTGTACTAGAATTTTAGGTAAAAAGTTTAAAATTGCCTTCACTGGTGGCGAATATACAAAACACACAGCACATTCACTCATACTTTTGCTCTAGACACATATCTTGTTAGTATTTTTTGAGGATGTATGCTATTATTATCTACTAAATCATAAAAAAAAATTACCTTCTGCAAGAAGTACTCATATAGGTTCAAGCGAGTTTTTGAATGACTCAGTCCTGAAATTATTGTTCCAGTTGAATAAATTTTTTGATCGTGCAGTTCTAGTTGGAATATTAAAGTTAATTAAGCTAAGTACTTAAATCAGGGCTATTCATAATAAAATTAACAATTTTAAAAATAAAAGTTAAGTCAGAGACAAGTCTTCTCTGAGAGTTTTAATAATTTTAATTATTTCATTAAGTACTTGTTATTTATCTTTTTAATAGGCAATACGAGTTTATAGTTAACATATCTTATCCTTTTATGTCTAACTTTTTCAATGGAAAATCGGAGTGGATTTTATAGAGAGGGGACCTTATAGAAGAATTGTATTTAACTTGACTTCGAACTAAGGAAAAGTATAATAATTTTAGGGTTGACATATTTAAACCTTCATTAGTTAATGAATTAATTTGTGTAAGAAAATTAAATTTAGAATATAAAACAATGCCAAGATCATTAATTTCGTTAGCAGATGGGAGGGAAATATTCTTGATTTTTATATTGAATGTTGAAAGAACGATTTATTCTAAAAAATCTGTCATTTATTAATGTTTAAAAAAGTTTGTTAAGTTTATACCAATCTTCTAATTTATTTAAATTTAATTGAATGTGAAAACAATCTTCAATAGTTTAAATTTGTTTTGTTTGTTTTAGAAAAGCAACTCAATAACATTGGTATCAAATACAGTTATAATATCATTAATAAAAAGTAAATTGAGCCTAAATGTAAACCTTGCGGTACACCATTTGTAGCCACGAATGTATTTCATAGAATTTAAATGATTATAGGTTGAGGATTTTTGTCCTTTGAAACATTATACATTTACCTAATTATCCGTGTAAAATTCTCATATGAATCATTTCTAGTATTAGTAATCATTTATAGTGATGTTTAGGGCTATTTGTGAGCCATTCTGTTCTTTGAGGGGAACGGCTGCGATGCCCGTTTCATACAAAACTTAATTTTGTATTTGAGTCCAAAATACCTATCCAAACTGAATGATATATTTTTTTAATTAAAGGTTTAGAAAATATCTAGTGTGGATGAGTATTTTTTTATTTATTTTTGCTTTAAATTAAGACCATCTCACCTATAAAGTTTCAATTCTTCTTGCTCCCTAGATTAAATAAAAAAATAATTGTTTTCTATTTAGTCTTTTGAAGATATTATAAATCTGTGGCTCGGTCATATATAGTTGACCTATTATTAAATGCAGATATAATCGTATTATTGTAACTTTATTTGAATTTGAACTGAGTAATCAATATTTTTACCTGAGATCTGTGGTTAAGTTCTGATCGTAATGGAATTTCATCATATACCAGAGATTAGCGATCTATCAACAACAGATGATTCGGCGATTCGTTAAAGCGTCTGCGGCTAATAAATAATATAATATCGTGGGTTACAAAAAATAGTTTTAAATTCTAAAATTGCATTTTGCATGAAACTTTTCTTTTAACATAAAAAAAATTACATCTTCAGTAATGAACTTACTTTAATGACAACTTGAAATACGATAATCGCTGAAAAAATCTATTGATTCATGCAATGTGCTATTCCGTACAAATTTTGTGTTAATAAATCTCAGTCGCTGGGCACCCGGGCTAGTAATAGATTCTCGGGGTTCGCGCGCTCGCACTACCGCTGAAGTTTTTGTATGAACTACATATTTCTTAGGACAGAAAGTTCCATAGTCGCTGAATTCAAACCGCACATATGGAATTCATTTCGAACTCGGTCTCGGGCGGTATTACCCATACGGACGGGTGGTTTTTTTGAACTGAACCCTTAAAGTGTGGAAAATTATAATACAAGGCTGCCTTATTTTTTAATATATTTTTTATGGGAATTTACTACACAAAAGCACTTCAGAGAAAACCGCCACTGTCATAAACTCTTGCTTTGCTTTGAACGTGCTATTTTTTGTAACATACTGATGAAATGTTTTTCTTTGTTTGCAGGTAAGATCACGTATTTGACTTCTGGAAGATCACACGCCTTTAAAATAGGGTTTGTGAAAAATATTCTTACTTACTTTTGGACCAATTTCTTCGAAAACATTACCTGCATTACTTATTGTTTATTATCTATAAAAAAATATATATTAAAAATATAACTGATAGTTACAAGATTTCAATAAATATGTCAACATTATCAACAAACTCTTCTGTTGTCAAATGTGTATTTCAATTTCCTACCCACAGAATTGGGTTGGCATGTTTTTGTAATATCAATCTTCACACAATGAGCCAACGTCATATCAACAAATCATCCATTTCTCACAAAACATGTCTTTCAATTACCCTCACATGCTCACGTCTGCGCAACAAAATATCAAGCTTTAAATATTATAGGGAACGTTATATCAACAGCTTTAGAATAATATCCATACCAACTACATATTATAAAATATTAAATAATATTGCTACAAACGTTATGTCAATAAAGCTTTCTTTACAAAATATGCCTTTCAATCAAAAATTAAATATTATCTGCAACTCTTTCATTGTAAACATGCATTACACTTATCAACGTAATAATTTTTGCATGAGTATCAGATATCTCTATCTATAACAACATTAATTGTTGATGCACGTCATCAACCTTTGTATTATCAATACAATAACGGTGCATTACCGATAGTTACAAGATAAGGAACTCCAGTAAAAATATCATTGCTTTCTTATTTCTTATAAGTTACATTTCAGTATTTTACAATTTTTTTTTACGGCAACTTCACACAGGAGACCCTGAAGGAAATAATTTCCCTCAAGGCCTATATCATCTTTGGGGATGCTGTGTGGACGGTCTTTTAGAGGATAGGAAGGAGTGAACGGGGGTCTTGAAGAGACCCATGTTGTAGGATGGATGAAACACAGAGGCAGATCGTACCACAGCCGAGCTATTGAACACAGAAACGAGTCGTAAAAGCGACCCGTTCTCATATGACAAATGTCGTCATATGACAAAAAATTGATTTTAAGAGTATTGTTGGGTCATGCATCATGAATGACGGTTCCAGCAGTGGTAGATACTTTCAGTATCGCCCTGGTAAAAGACCACTATTCAGAATCGAAACGTTGCTTTAAATGGCTTTAGCCGTGTTTGGTGACCAGATCTGAATAGCCAGGTACTTTCTCATATTTCTCTTCCCCATCTCCTTCCCCTCCTTAATACCTTCAGCCTCACAGCATACCCTAATTGGGGATGCCATAGTCTCACTCGCTTCAGGCGATTGGGAGGAGCTTGAACTCTTGTGTGGTATCACTTAAAAAAAAATCAAAAAAAATGTGTACCTTATCAGCAAAGACGAGTTCTTGTGTTTGATAAGGAGCCACGATTCTTACTTTGGTAGGTACACAATGTTTCATTTGCTTCTATTTATAAAATGTGTACCTTATCAGCAAAGACGAGTTCTTGTGTTTGATAAGGAGCCACGATTCTTACTTTGGTAGGTACATAATGTTTCATTTGCTTCTATTTATAAAATGTGTACCTTATCAGCAAAGACGAGTTCTTGTGTTTGATAAGGAGCCACGATTCTTACTTTGGTAGGTACATAATGTTTCATTTGCTTCTATTTATAAAATGTGTACCTTATCAGCAAAGACGAGTTCTTGTGTTTGATAAGGAGCCACGATTCTTACTTTGGTAGGTACATAATGTTTGATTTGCTTCTATTTATAAAATCTTTCGTATAAAATATTTACTTATAAGTTTTTTTGAAGAGTTAATTTTATTTATTTGTTCTCGTAGATCAACTAACGCCGATTATGAATATGTAAGTTTTATTATATGTAGGTATATAATTATACATAGAATAAAACACCATCTCATTAAAACGCTCTGTTTGGTTGGTATCATTGGATCGACGTCGCGCGACTGTTCGCGCGCAAAATCTTTCTGCTTAAATTCATTTCGTGTGATCCTTGTGTAACGTCACGCACCCTACCCCCTTCCATTTACCGCTAGGATTTCGATCGTTTTAAAAATCTAACTGAAAATTCATTTAACTATTAAATGTAACTTTAAAAAAATATTAAGAAATGCTGGTATTTAAGTTAATAATTTAAGAGGTCAACATTCATTGATAAATTTTTTAAATGGACCTGAGTTCATTATTTCTATAATGATGCCAACGTTACCAGAAACTCTTTAGTTTCAAAATATGCATTAAAAATTCCGTACAGTGCACTTGGGCCGGTATTTCAGTATGCTCAGGAATTTTATCACTAGACTTATTTTGTCAGGGTTCCTATCGGAAAGCATCATACAAGCCCTTAATATATTATCTTTCACAGTTGTTACAGAGAAATGATCTCATCTCTTGTCAGGTTAGAATACAAACTATGTTGAAGAGAATTTTGTTTGCCCTTGTTTATCGGGTTGTATTACAAATACTTTCGTCATCGTCGCTGTTCACACGATAAGGGGTCGATAAATTAGCTAGGGGTGGGTGAGTAGTGGGTATGCAGCAACCACAGGGCGAGATGACTAACAATATAATGAAACAATGACTTAATGCTGATTCATGATCCTGTAATAGTCAAAGGAGAATACAGCAAGATTTTTTTAGAACAAACGTAGTAATAAATAAATCTCATAAAGCAATTATTATGCGGTTTTGCATAATATTATATGAACTGAAATAATTGTTTTATTTTATATGTTGTCTCACTCTTAAATTTGTAATCTATCTCCGTCTCGCTGTTCCTTTTGTCTGTTTTATATTCTACTAGCTAAAGTATCCGGCATTGCCCGGGGTCATATACGGTTTTAAGTAAAATTTAGATGACGTATTAACCCTACCCCTACCGCCCTATTCAGTATTTTTCCTCTTATTTTGAACGTCAAGTCGGCAAAATTTCATTAAGAAATACCAACATTGTGCTTTAAGGGTAGGAAAGGAGAATGGGGGGTGTTTTTCGAAATATCATATAGACAGTGACCTTCCTCTTGTTTCGAATCTCAAGTGTGCAAAATTTCATTAAGCTCGGAATAAAACTGTAGATTTGTGTACAAGGCAAACACTCACCTTCGGCCCGGGACATTTTTCTTTGTATAATAGAAGATAGAAGATCTCTCTCTCTCTCTCTTTTGCATATTATATAGTGCTCATTCTTTATATTTTTGTTCGTTTTAATGTAATCCTGACGAAGGTGTACCGGTTGTTTATTAAAAATAAAATTACGTGTTAAAAACAAAGTCAATGTTTCATTTCATAAATGCTTGGCCGGTCAGTGGCTGAGTTGGCATCGCGTTTGGGCACAAGCGACACAAGCAACATCTTCCGCTTATTGTGATGGTAGTAGGGGATTTTCAAATATTGTCAGGTTATTCGTAACCAGGGAATATTTGTCTTCCTTTAAAAAAAAAAAAAATTCCTGGCGGTTTTTTTATGGGAAAGATTTTTTAAAATGTTGACTGAAAAGCTCATGCTGAAACATTTTATAATTATCATCCATACCAAAATCGAATACTCAATTGTCCTAACCGAAATAAATTATCCACGGAGAAAAATGGGTAAAAATATGGATTTAATTGTTAAATCGGGCTTAGAATCAATTTCATTCGATTTATCGCCATCTTTGAAACTTTCATCTGATTGGATTTCACTAAGCAAATGTAGAAACGCTGACAAATCCAAAGTTAAATCATTACCAATATTTTTAGCAGAATTTCGATATTAGAATCAAAGAACATCTTGGATGTTTAAATAGCCATTGTTTTTCGGAAATCGCCAACCATTTAATTTCAAAAGATCATACCTATAATTATAGTACCGGCGCTAATATTTTACACACAAATGGTTTTGGCATTAGATAAGACAATTTAGAAGCATTAGAAATAAAGAAAGCCAATAAAATTGATAGCATAATATTCTTAATAATAAACTTAATTTGTCTTACAGTCCCATATTTATTTATTCATTCATTAACGCCCCAAGGGGCTTTTACATATTTTAACATTAAAATGATTATGTGTACAGAACTTAAAAAAAAATAACATGATGCATAGTTGGTATATAAGTGTAACATATTTATAATATATATGAAGGTATAATAATGTATAAGTGCATGCCACAGAGAAGTTACAAAGGGAAAGGTTTTTAATTTGTAGATACTACTTTTTTATTTTTTTTTAATAAAAAATATTAATAGCCTGATCTACATGATACATAATACACAAGTGCATAATATAATACTCTTATAATATGAGTGCATGACATTGTGAAAAAAATCATTGTGTTTTTATATTTCGGATGATGTAAAAATGTATGAAATTGCATAATACATAATCTGGTATATGATACATAGAAAGAAAAAAAGAGGAACAAGTTTTTGGATTGTAGATGAGTATAAAGATAATATATATAAAAAAATAATAATTAAGCAATAGCTCTTATACGATGCTCTTATAATTGTTGCAACATGAAAATATCGTTCAGGTATCTTTTAGATATATTAGATATATTTCCCGTTAATTCAAAATTTCCCACTTCTTCTTAATCCCTCCCTCCTTTGACGTTTTGTCGCTATCTTTTTATGTGTTGTCCCATTCTGTTACATGTAAGCATATCTCCGTCTCACTGTTCCATTGTTTCATTTTATGTTTTGTCTCCTTCTTTTTGTATATCTCAACTATGTATTTTTGTTTAGTTTTAAGTTTTACCCTGAGATAAGCGAAACCGGTTGGTGTCAATTTAAAAATAAATTGGCGATTGAGGTGATTTTTCACACAAAAACGGCGCTATATAAATCATACATATATTATTATTATTACTGTTACGGCCAACTGAATAAGCTTATGAGTTTTTATAATTTTTTTAGAAATTTGTCAAATTTTAAAGGCAATCCTATCGTTAAATTTCTCATTATAGTTCTTTGTTTTTCCTAAGGTAGACAGCTTTATATCCTTTATAGATAACAATAGCTTAGAGAAGGTATAAAATAATCAGAAGCAAAGAAGCAGTACCATTTAATTGTAATATTTGAATGAGTAATTTAATGATCACCATTAAATCCACGGAAATATTTTTGCCATACCTTCGTAGCATAATTTAATTTACATAATAAAAATTAAATAAGTTCCAAGCGGAGCTAGGTAAATTATATTAAACTGTTCAGTTTTGTTAGTTATTCATGAGTTATTTTTCTGGTACATTTATTTACATCAAACTACCATATGTTTGATAAAAAAATTACTTGAAATAATCTAAACATCTTTAGTTTTTTCATCAGTTTTCAAGGCAAGGTCCCAGACAGGGCCTTCATATATTTTTCATGAAGCTTTTAGTCGAAGTAACACCTCATGTGAAGTGCGGGGTTTTTATATTTTAATAGGCTTGTCCAATGTCAATGTCCATGCGTCCGAGTGTTATTTGATGGGAAGGTCTGTAGGTCTGTACTGACCTCTATGCTGTTACATTAGGCCTATGAGCTATGCGTTATTTGAATCACATATCTGCTATATAAGAATTACATTTTTAGCTGTGAATGTAAAGCTGTAGATTTCAATTGTTTAGAATGCCATAATTCATGTTAAATGATACTTGCTAATAAGTTATACACAATGTGGTTCTTTTAAAACTGGTTTATTTTACTATTATTACATCATTTTGGCACCCAAAATGATCTTTTTCACAAAAATCTGGCTGTGCGACGATAATTTAAAAAAAATATTTTTTAGTAACCAGAACTGAATCGCGAGATACTTTGCTACATTCCCATTATTCCTCTCTCTCTCTTTCACTTCCTTTAGTCTCATACAATTCCCATATGGGCTCTGGGTAGTTGAAAGTAGTGTGCTGTATTACATGAAATAAATTTAGTTATAAAAAAAACATTTAAATTACGTACATGAATAATAATAATAATTGGATGATTTGTTTAGCGCTGTTTTTGTGAAAATCACCCCAAGGCCGCTGTGTCTGTATTTCCAATCCACCCAAAGCTACATAATATTATTAGAGATATGTTTAATAATTCAAGGTATCTTAACGCCCAGCTTTAAGCTCCAGACGCTGTGTTTTCAGCAAACAGAGCATTATGGATGTATGAATATTCTTGTTATGATGGTGATAAAATGGAGAAAGGGAAAAGTTGAATTGTTGTGTTTAGTTTCGGAAACTCAATTTCCTTACCTCGCTGTGAGTGTAAAATAACTATGTTTGTACCTAACGACGATACCGTCGATGTACCAGTATTAATCTAAATAATAATATTATTCAGGTTATCGTATTTGCCAAAGTTTCTGCTCGAATGTGTTCCTATGTGCCTACGATTTACGCAATGTCAAATAATTAGGTACATGTATCGAGCAATGATTACCTACATTTCATGATGCTGAAATTATTACGGAGAATCTTGTGTATGTCAAATACGCGTTTATTAATAATCCACCTAAGAGTCTATTTCGCAACCTCTTTGTTAGCTGTTCAATAGCGTTACTCATGAGTAGCGCTCATGAACAGCTTACTGAGAGGTTGTGAAATCGCCCCAATTTTGAAAATTGTCATCTATGCCCTGCTCTGTTCGTATTAGGAGTGCAAAAGCTCAAGACATCTTCTTTATATCACTGCCAGCTGTCAAAATGATCAATTGAAGTGACGTCAATGGCGACCATTAGTGACACCTTTTAGAGGTTGCCATCGACTAAATAAAAAAAAAACGTAACTTTTTTTATTCCTGGTGTAAACGGCATCACGTTTTTAAAATTAATTATTTATTTATATAATACCAATAACTTTTTGTTTAAACCACTGTTTTTAATATATAAATATATGCAAGTTTTATTAGAAAAGCTCCCCTCATCAGGATAAACAATATACTATTCCTTTTTATTATTCTAATAATGACGCCACAAAACCATTACACATCTTGCGAAGAAATTTTTTACTTCCTCAACAAATGCAAATTCACTTTGTGGCATCATTTTAAAGTAAATATTAAACATTACTTTGTGTGAACCACTATGTAATAAATTAATTTCTACATGTTTCAAAACTAGTGGTTCCTTCGTCGGGATACAATGAAATTTATATATATAATTTTTATTATTTGTTAATTATTTAATTTGTCCATTTCAAAAGTTGTACTAATGACGTTAATGTATTGCAATTATTTGTTGTCATCGTATTAATTTGTAGAAGTCCATTTAATTTTTTAAATTTTAAATAAATTAACTTTAATACTCTTTACTTTTTTTATCATCGAATCAGTCATCGAACCGCTGTTTTTGACAGTAGTTACAGCTCTGTAAATTGCTTAGCTAACCTAGCCGGTTCATAGTTACCTAAATTCTCTAAATAAATAAAATAAAAAAATTCACGCACTGTAAATAACCAAAGTGTAAAATAAATAAAAAGTTAATGTTTATTAAAATCTTCATAAGCTTTTTAAGGTAATTTTATAGATATTTTGAGTTCTAAAATTCAATTTATGAATACTTTCCAGTCCTAAAAATTATAAGTATCTCAATAAATACTAACTCTTCTTGTGCCACCAATCTTCTAATAAATGTAACATTAATAGAAAAGGAGCAACAAATAACCATGTAAAATTATCATCTCTATAAATAAATTTTCTAATAAAAGTGTGTTCATCTGAAGCGACCTGCGAGGTAAGTATGTTTTTCTGTATCTGTTTGCACATAATTAGTTAAGAAATATTTGTACAGCGCCCTTGAGGTGATTCTTCACAAAAACGGCGCTATACAAATCATCCAATTATTATTATTATTATTATTATTCCTCAACAAAACTTTGGAATGAAACACCACTATCTATTCGAACATCGACGTCGCTGCAGTGCTTCAAGAAGTTCTGCACCAAATGGTTGTTGTCTGCACAGTCAGCCGCACAACATCATAGTTGATACACAATGAAATGTCTACTTGTGTTAGTGATCTTGTAATTTTTATATTTTTACGTTTATAATCTATTTAAGCATAGAGATTTTTAAGATATTGTCTAACTGTAACTTCATCTGATTTCTGCAGACACTGCTTTTTGTCAATTGATAAAATTAAATATTTTGTTAAAATAAAAATATGTAAAATTACTTATTGACAAAAAAATGTTTTTAGTAGTATTATCATTATTATGTACGAATAATAAATAAATAAATAAAAATGTAGAACTTAATTTTAACAATATTAACTTTGGTTTATTTTGCATTATAAAATGAAGAAGTGATTTAGGTGGTTTAAATAATAAAAATAGATAAATTTGAGTCTGCTGGTATTACACTGGAAATTTCAGTCAATTGACCAACTGGTGTCCGTTTGGATGGGAAAGAGTAATAGACGCTTAGAGTAATAATATATTGTTACTCTAAGAATAGACGTCACCCAAGTATGAGATGGGCTGTCGACCAAAAGAGACATGTGGTCTTCGAATGTCTAAAGCTGACTGCCGTGAGACTCGAGGACAAGAATATTTGACTACTGCAATAGTTTGTATGCTGGTCTGCCTAATGTGCATTTGAACTAAATGCAACGGTAATTTAACACAGCAGCTCTTCTAGTATACGGTGCCATCAAATAGTGTCATATCACTCTTCTACGCGATTGCCCGCACCGGCTTCAAGTCACAGAAAGACTTCAGTTTACAATTTGTCTCATGGTAAAGGCACTGAGCGGACTGGTACCATCTTGACTGATCTCTGCGGGAGAGACAATCTTAATCACAGGCAACTTATAACTCAGGTCGGCCAAGTCTGATGTGTCGAACAGACTGGTTGAATCCTCTCGTAGGAATTCTGCTAAATTTGGAAACAGCGCTTTTAATGTGCTGGGTTCACATTGTTGGACCGACCTTCTATTTGGTCTAAGGTTAGAAATTTTTTTTGAAATCTTTAAAAAGATTCTAAAAACGTATCTTTTTAAAAGGGGCTACAAACTTTAACAAAGTGTAAACCGCCATTGAGGTGATTTTTATCACTAAAAGGCGCTGTATTGACGGCCTCCATGGTCGAGGGGTAAGGCTCTCGACTGCGAATCCGAAGGTCGCGGGTTCAAATCCCGGCGTGCGCAAATAAATTTTATTTAATTAATTTGTTTTGTTTCATAATTAATTAATTTAAAAATAATATATAGTATATTTGCGCACGTTCCAGAGTGAAATATACTCTCAGTATCGCCCTGGTGAAAGACCACCATTCAGTTATCGTTTTTGTGAAAAATCACCTCAAGGGCGCTGTACAAATATTCCTTCATATTCTTTAACTAATTATGTACAGACAGATACAGAAAAACACCATCAGCCTCACAACATTCCCCAATTGGGAATGCCATAGTCTCACTGGCTCCAGACGGTTGGGTGCAGTTGGGACTCTTGTGCGGTATTCATATATAAAAGTATAAATTTGACCATGTATTATATAAAGATAGTAAGTAACCCATCGAATAGAGCTTAAAAAATAAATTAAAAATAATAAAACACCTTACAACTCGATAATTTGATATCCACCACATATTTGATTCCTTAGAACAGGCAATATGTCTAGCTAGGAATTAATATCGACAAGGCAAACATAATGCAACTTCCACTTACATGTACCTCAATTGATGATAAATTATTATGTTTTTCAAATACAAATGTTCCCAATGTAAATTAATATATAAATAAAATAAAATAAATAAATACGTTTGGCTCATGCTGTGTTTTTGTCATTAATGTGCTGCATGCCCGCAGCTATATGATCCTTGGATACGTTTATTGCTGTATCCAAATCAAGTCAGATCTCTTCATAATAATATCTCTATAATTCCGGAGTTAATCAATGTTGTGAATAAGATGATCCTCATTGTATTGATGGATAACGTATATAGTAATAAGTCGATTATAGTGTCGCTTCACTACAAACAAATTCATCTGTCTGAACTTTTGAAAGTACCTCAACCATAAATATCTATGCTTATTTTAGTGTTTACTCATTTATCAACTAAGGGATAATTTTTTTTAATAAAATGAAACACTCAAACTTTGTTTAAACCACATCTATTTTACACGCCTACCGGTTTCGGAACAACCGTTCCATCGTCAGGGCAAGTGGATAACCACAAAGTGATAGCTTCATACAATAGTATATATATTTTCTTGTTTATTTCCCCAAATTCACAAGATGCACTTTTTTTTTTATTCAGATTTAGACAAATGACAAATTTCAGTTATTTTGATTCCTCTTTATTTATTTTTATATTGTTAAGTCGACCTAACATTTTTTTAGAGTAGTGGGACGACAATGATGACTGATTATTATTAAAAGTTTTCCACTAAATCAAAAGACTTCTTGGCACCATTTGGTAAAAATATTTTCCCCAAGAAAACTACGCAATTTGACACCATTCTGTATATGCTTTGTCTATGAAATAATAATCGTTACGTTTTTTTTAATCATCTTCAAGGAAAATCGGTTACGATGGACGCGAAATAAATGAAATATCGGTTGCAACGACAATTGAAAATAACTGGTTGCAAACGATTGCAAGCTACCCGAATACTCCCCTAATAAAACATGAACGAATATAACATAACATATTAATCCGTACCATATATTTCTTCTCGGAAAATTCTTTAAAAGTTAATTAAATAATGATAAGCATACTGCAGCTTGATATTCTTAACTTTGTAGGCTGCCAAAAGAGGAACAAACGATCATTTTTTGTATCGTAAACTGAGATTACTTTATTCCAGTGGAGGTGAGTGTACCCCACACGAGAAATTAGTTTTGAAGCCATTTTATGAAAAAAAAATCGCCCGTAATTTAATATGCCTAAAACAATAAACTGTAGGATGTCTGGCAGTCTCCTGTTTCCAGAGGGCCATCAGGACGGACTCCACCCAGGCAGCCATGGCAGTATTGATGGTATTCTTGGATTGGCGTACTCTGCACTATAAGCTTTCCATGCGATGGCGGAGAAGTGCCCTGAAATAGTGCACCCCTACAGTACACTCGTACAATACACGAATTGATTAGTACACTCGTAAATAGGAACATTTCCGTAGGGCTGCATCTCGGTAGATGGAATATTTGGCGATATGCATTATTGTAGGTGACCTTTAGCTTATGCCATTGGGATACAGTATAATCTACTCACAGTTCTGACGTATTCAGAGATGTGCAGAATGCGCTGAACAGTATTCTTTTGACGTTTGTGTTGCAAAAGTAAAAATGCCTTGACGGCATACATGCTCTAACGGACATCGCTCTTCTTTGTCTCTCCATATTATCCTCAATGTCCTATAGGTCGTTTGTGATATTACGTCCCAAGTGTTTTACGATACGAACAACATTGATTTTCATTCCGTTTAGCCATTCGCGTGTTTGCTTGAGTTCATTCTTACATTTGTAAACCGTGACGTTTGATTTGATACGTTTCGCTTAGAGGGAGATGTTCTAACGAAGCTATCAGCGGGTCGCATTTATTTGTAGTATACTCGTATCATAATGTCTTAGTTTATGCGCCTCAATCGTAATTTCTCTTATTGTTCTGCATCCTTTCCAGTAAATCCCGTTTTTTACGGCCGTGGATCGCAGCCACTCCCCGAATAAAAGAATATCGTAATTTCCCCAAAGTATTGGTTCCCCCTACTCCCCCAAAAAGGTTTATAGTTGCACTCGGGTGTGTTTTTTATGTCCAAAGTGATGACTTACACTGTAACTGATGTCGGTTTACGTGTGTAAGGAAAATCATTATTGTTTATAAGTCTGTCCTTTGTTTAAGGGAAATTAAAGTTTTCTTTTTGAAAATTCGTCCTTTGATGTAATCAGACTGTCTGATGTGAACTAAGCTTTATTATTACGACGTATAGCTTTTGGAAATTATGAAGTTTTTTTTTTAATTTTTCGGCTTAACCCTTTCGTACCGTACGTATGTTTGAAAATACATATAGTTCAGATTTTTTCCTTCCTGTCTAAAGCGAATAAAAAATGCCAGTTTTCGTATTCCAATTGCTGACATTACGAACTAATTTTTCATAAGATTTTAGCTACTTATTTAGGCGGTACTCTTGTTAATATTTTGGAGGGTGATTCTCGAGCACTCCACAATGAGTGCAACTGGCAGAGAAAGGATGAAAGTAGACTGAATGCTGTAGAAATGAGATATTTGAGGCGAATA
Organism: Halesus radiatus; assembly: GCA_022606495.2. Lineage (NCBI taxonomy): Eukaryota > Metazoa > Arthropoda > Insecta > Trichoptera > Limnephilidae > Halesus > Halesus radiatus. The sequence goes on from JAHDVE020008169.1 coordinate 119,715, forward strand.
TGTGGTAAAACTATGTATAGGCTGATGTAAGAGTAATTAGTAAGATTAAGAAAGGGACAGTCAGATGGCTTGGGCATGTAGAGCGAATGAACGAAGAAAGGAGTGTAAGGAGGAAATATGACACGAATATGAATGGAAGAAGAAGCCATGGATTCCCGAAGAAGACATGCCACGATCGAGTTAGGTTATCTCCGTCACCGACAGCATAGACTGTTTTATCTCCCGGCCTGCAGGACCAACTTGCCAATGGTCATGCCGGTGGGGAGGGCGATCTTGCTGTTAAATAGAATCACTTCGGATATCGACATATTTAGCTTCAATGAAGCTGCATTTAAACGTAAAGCTTTGTTGCTACTTGTATAATACTAGTATGCCTTGTATACAATTTACTGAGATTATGTATGTCTAACTTTTAAAAAAAAAAAATTTTGTTATGTAATTATTTTGGATGTTGTACACCCTGTATCATCTTTAAAAATGCCTTAAAATGTAAATATTGTAATTTTTTTTAAAAGAATAAAGAATTGAATTGAATTGTTTTAGTCAAATACTTGAGTCAGGTGATTCATCATTTTCGTTTGAAAATATAATGAAATATAAAATTAATTTTATTTTTAATGTTTTAAAATAAGCATTATGGTGGACTTTAAATTAAATTAAAAAACTACCAATTTACGGTGGAACACAAATTTGCCATACATTATTTAAAATATCGACCCGAAAAAACCTTTTTTTTTAAATGTTTTATTTTTATATTTTTATTTATGTAATCATACTTACATAAAAAAATTGATGTATTTTTTAAAACGTACGATAATCCCGCAAATATTTTTTAAAGCTGCCTCTTAATTATGAAAATTGATTTTTTTTCATGGCACATTCTTAAAAAATAAAAATAAATAAAATATATTTCATCCGTACTAGATATTTACTAAACCTTTAATTAAAAAAATAGATCATTCCGTTTGGATGGGTATTTTGGCCTCCAATCCATAATTCAGTTTTGTATGAAACAGGCACCGTAGCCATTCCCCTTAATAATATGAAATAACAAAAATTTCGGCTCACAATCCTTGCTTTATCCGCATTCATATATCGTGTTGTATGTACATATTCTCCCGTTATTTTGACTTAAATATTTCTTTAATTTGATCGTGCCTCATCCTAGTGCATATCGAATTCTTCGTTCACTCATTCACCCGTCATTTTATCTACCCTTGTGTTCTACTTGCAATCCTTCCTGCGAATATCGACCTTCGTGCAATTATTTAGCTATTTTAGTATTTGTTATTTATAGTTGGCGTCTAATGCTGTAACAATTCATGAACAAAAACTGTGCTTTCATTGTCTTATTTATCGTACCAAAAAAAAAAACAATTCATCCCTTATTCCTTCAATAGAAAGCACAATGAAATATAAAAACAAAATTAAATAGCACAGTTTTGTGCCATTAATCTAGGAATAAACTACAGAACAAAGCAACTGTGAGGAACGAAATAACAATGGATTAATAATGAAATTGTCTTGGCCAAGAAAAAGCCCCCACCGAGCGGTAAAATCAATAGTTATTTCCAATCTCCCTTTGGCAATATTGCCCTGCCTGATTACACCATTCACGAGGAAGCAATTCATTAGAAAAACGTCAATTAATAAAGAAAACACGCTTTTATCGATAGCCATACAATAACAGAAGTCTTCAGTTTCAATTCGTCAATGGGCCTCAACCATAAACCACAAAGTAAGGAAACATACACTTCGATTTTTGGAGAAGTTTTACTGGATTTATGACGTCATCATGCCTTGGGGTTTTAAGGAAGTCTTCGATTTCTCCGATCAAATTGAGTTACCACTAACGCTGCTGGAACTCAAACTCAATTTTTTTTAGTTAGTTAGTAACGATACCTATTATTATTTAACTTTAAATTAACTTAACTTAAAATAGAACACATGTACATTGGTTACACGTATTATAACATGAACATAATATCTACATACAATTAAGAATTACAATATTTTTTTAAAATTATGACATTAAAAATTGCAATTATTATTTTTATAAACAATAATTATTAATCTAAAACACTCATCCAAATTGAAAAAACCTTCCGAGCAAAGATAAATGTCGCCGGCAGGACTCGAACCCGACCCTTCTAATGTCCGGTTGAGTTGCTGCCGGCTTATCGCAAACCCGCCAAGTTATTGAATGGAACACTAGTATATATTGATTAACTTGGCGGGTTTGCGATAAACCGGCGTAGCTCAACGGTAGAGCATCTGGACATTAGAAAGTGCGGGTTCGAGGCCGGCGACAGCTTTTCAATTTGGATGAGTGTTTTAGATTAACAATTATTGTTTATAAAAATAATAATTGTTACCCTTTGCACTATGCACAAAAATCTTGTCTTAAGTTTTAAAGAACTTTAGTTTATCAATTAATTAAAAATTGCACTTTACGTATTTCGTCACTTCTTTCTTAAATTTCAAAACATTTTCCCCTTCTTTTATTTTGGCCCGTATTTCTTGGAAGACCTTCATGGTAATGGGTTTTGCGATTTTGTTTTCTTTCGAAAGGGAAGTCTTATTTCATTTCTTCTTGTAGAGTGGTCGTGTCTGTGTTGATGTTTATTAATTTTTCTCTACAGTTCATAATTTTGTCGGCCGTTAAACATTTTAAAGAGAAAAACTATTACATTTAAGTAAATAATTTGCTTAAAAGAGAGTATGTTTAGATCCCTTAGCATTTTTTTAAACTTTGGAATATTGTTTCGTCTTAAAATTATTAGCATGGGTTTGTTTTGCAAAACTGTTTTGGGTTTTCTAAAATTCTCCTCTTTTGATAAGAACAATACAATTTTTATTCAATTTTTAAACGGTATTTATAAAAAAGGTAATTATTATTACGCGTGATAGCTTTTTCGCCTTCAGGGCATTTTCAACGAAATAAACTGTTTTTTTATATTGAAAATATTTAAAAAAAAAATAAAACTCTTACAATTTTTTTGTTGTTGCAAATAACACAGACATTCTGTGAAGACAATATATTATTGTTCAAAAATAGTTATAAAACAGAATACGACACTACAAATGCCCGAATTTGGTTCTAATTCAGATGATGGCATCTCTAAATATGGGAATATTATGAGGCTGCCAGTAGAAAGTGTGGAGGGGAAGTAGTGGCTGAGTTGACAGATGGGTCTGTATTCCCATCCAGCCATTGTGTGTTCAATGTTTCTCCTAGCTAAGACCTCCATCATTGCACAAGCATCATCTTACGCTTATAATGACGGTAGAAGAAGTTTTTCAAATATTGTCCGGTTATTCGTAACCCCGGAATAATTGAAGTTCTTAGCTATTTAGGTCTATCTAAGTAATCGGTAAACAGTGCCAAATCAATCAATTTCAAATGACGTAACCGAAAAACATCCGACTATATTATTTCTTTGATGCGATATATCGCTATCACAGTTAAGAAATTTTTCAAAAATTACGTCCAAATTCGCTAATATCTCGATGTATACGTCGACGATGCCCAAATCCGAGTAATTATTTCAAACATCAATTTATTAATTAATCGAAATTTTCAAAGATCCAATATTTTGATTATCACCATCTTTTGATTGTGCCTTCATAAATTCGATAGGGTTTTTGTTCTGATCATTTCTGAAAACTCATCAACCAGTGTTTTCTGCATCATTGTTTTGACCGGATAAAGGCAACGTTCTTTTGGAACAATCACTGTACGCAGAAGCTTAACGTCTCTGGTGACTTCAAGTATTAATTAGGGGTAGAAAAATATTAAATTTCACTCGCAAACAAGATATTGATAATTTAATAACTTTGTAAAGAACACGAGGACTTTTTTTGTTTGAAATGAATCCCGATATAGCTACTCAAATAATTTATTACTTTATTAAAAGCTTGGGTTATTATTATACTTCCTCTTACTAGAATGATTATCGGGGAGAGGGACGTCGGTGAGTTATTATTAATTAATTTAAAATAATGATAGTATTATTACGCAATACGATATACATAATGTTTTTAAATAGAAAAATATTTAAAAAAAAAAATCAATGTTATTTTTTTTTTGTAATGCGAATTACAAATCTTTGGTTACGTTTATTTACAAAAACCTAACGATAAATGATTAAACATACTTTTCTCCAGTTTAAAAATAATATTTGTATTTTAAATATTTTGTAAAACATACAATGGGACGGTCAGAAAAAAGTATTTTTTCTGATTAGATTTTGATAAATGCTAAGTCTATGTATATTTATAAAATATTTTTCTATTTAAAAACATTATGTTTATCGTATTGCGTAATAATATCATCATTATTTTGAATTAATAAATAATAACTCACCGACGTATCTCTCCCCTTTTTGTTTCAGTGTCGATAAATCGACGTTTATTGAAATAACATTCTACAGTTTCACACAATACGGCATTTTAAATTTAAGTACAATATATGTTACATAATTATATTATTGTATGGTTTACATTACCTACTCACTATCTGAAACCTGTTCTGAGGTAGATGTATTACATCAGGTTTTCTATTATTTTCTCACACGTATCCTTTCGTAATGCAACCTACAGAATACACGTTCCATTACACTGGGAGTGTGGTAAGATTTTACCATTAAATATCAATCATTAAAAAATCAAGATTTAGCTTTTTGGGCGGCCGTAGAAGAGCGGCAGGAGTTGAGGAGTTCCAGATTCTCCAAGGGTTGAAGCAAAATAGTAGTCTAGGCGCCCCCGTGGCTCCCGGCTGCGTTTTATAGTCGCTCCTGATTTATCTTGGAAATTTTGGGAAGTTATTAATTTTACCGGTGCAAAAATAGCATAAAATAACCGCAATAATTTTTAGGTTACATTTATAAAAATTACATGATTTTAGTGCTGTCGTTTCGAGCTTAAATCAAGTTTATAACAAAAACCCAAAAATTTAAAATATTTTGAGTTGAAATCTGCTTCGTTCTTCCGAATTAACGCATCGGGCATCGGTCACATCTGGCGGTCGGTCGTCACGACATGTACTAGTAAAGTGCTAAAAGTTAATAGAAATGGCGATTCGGGCTATTAGGGCTACGGTGGTTGTAAAAAATATTGTATACAGCCGGGAAGTGGGCTGCTGGGACCCTAACAAGGACACCGCCAGCTGGGGCGAGAACGAGCCTTTACCTTCGTCATTGACTTTTATTATTTTTTTTATATGAATACCGCACAAGAGTCTCAACTGCTCCCTACCGTCTGGAGCCAGTGAGACTATGGCAATCCCAATTGGGGAATGTTGTGAGGCTGAAGGTATTGAAGAGGGGAAGAGGGAGGTATGGAAATACCTGGCTATTCAGATCTGGTCACCAAACACGGCTAAAAGCCATTTCAAGCAACGTTTCAATTCTGAATGGTGGTCTTTCGCCAGGGCGATACTGAGAGTATCTTCCACTCTGGAACGTGGACAAATATACTATATATTATTTTTAAATTAATTAATTGTGAAACAACACAAATTAATTAAATAAAATTTACTTTCGCACGCCGGGATTTGAACCCGCGACCTTCGGATTCGTAGTCGAGAGCCTTACCCCTCGACCATGGAGGCCGTCTTTGACCGACTTTGACCTGATCTGCCGGGTGCATCAGGTGGTAGAGGACGGGTATGAGTTCTTTGCCAAGAAGCAACTAGTACTGCGGGGAATTCGATAATGCAGGAGCAATGATGTCAGTGGACGACACGCTGAAGTGCTCCTTCCGGATCCTGAAGCCGGCTGACAAGCGCCTGGCGTACGTGCAGACCAACACCAACCGTCCTGTCACGCCGCCTAGGGGCGTCACCAAAACAAAGAAGATTTTGAGAGCCCTCTGGATCAATCCCACCGGCCACCATCCTCCCCCGCCGCTCCACCCTTTTAAGAGTATTCTGTGTTATTTATCCTAAAAAATATGGATAATAATTTTTTGTCTTAGCTTAAATACATTCTTGAATATAATGGAAACAATCACTTTGTATTAGCGTCTTGCAATATATCGTAAGGAATAAATACAGTTACCTTTTTTTTCAGTTTAACATTAAATTTAGTTTTGATAATTTAACTGCATCTCTTTATATGGTCTATAAATAATGTGTAATGATAGCCTGTCCAAAAAGAGAAAATAAATGTAAAAAAAAATAAAATAATAGTAAATTCGTAGAATAGACGTAATATAAGAATAATATAAGAATAGGAAGTAATATTTGTACAGCATCCCTGAGGTGTTTTCTCACAAAAGCGGCGCTTTAGAAATGGTCCGATTATTATTATTATTCAAATATAACACGGCACCCCTGAGGTCATTTTTCACAAAAGCGGCGCTATAGAAATGGTCCGATTATTATAATAATAATAATTATTATTATTAAAATAAACATATTTGTTTAACAATTATTATTTTTATAAACAATAATTATTAATCTAAAACACTCATCCAAATTGAAAAAACCTTCCGAGCAAAGATAAATGTCGCCGGCAGGACTCGAACCCGCACCCTTCTAATATCCGGTCAGATGCTCTACCGTTGAGCTACGTCGGCTTATCGCAAACCCCGCCAAGTTAATCAATATATACTAGTGTTCCATTCAATAATAATTTTATCTTTGCTCGGAAGGTTTTTTCAATTTGGATGAGTGTTTTAGATTAATAATTATTGTTTATAAAAATAATAATTGTTACCCTTTGCGCTATGCACAAAAATCTTGTCTTAAGTTTTTAAGAACTTTAGTTTATCAATTAATAAATATTTGTTTAACCCTGTCCAGACAACCCATCAACTGGGTCTTATGTGTGAAATGTTGCAAAGCATTCTACGAGTAACTCCATCATCTCTGCTTAACTCTCGATGATATATTAAACAAAAATCATAAACTCTTCTTTATTATCTGTGCAGAAACATTTTCCCTCATTTACGGGTAATTCGTTTTCCCTCAATGCGTCCGGAGTGGAGGGATTCGTAACTCAAAGCACGGGGTAGATAGAGTATTATTTTCGTGCCTACTCGGAGTACTAAAGAAGCGAGTTTAGTACGGCCATTGTTTGGCCGGTCGGGCTTTATTAAAATCCGTCGAGGGGAAATTTGATTAGTTTTGTAAATACCCGGTTCTTTGGTGTGATACAAGGAGAGACGGAAGTTTGAAAGCGCGCGGGAAGCACGATCACGTGCTTAAGTAACGCCGAGAAAGCATTGGAATACGTAGAATCGTGGGGTTCCGAATAAACTTTTCGCTCGCATGAATATTATAAAGTGACCTTAAAATATAAGATAGTAAATACAAGGCGTAGGTTACTGTTTCGTTTTGATAATCCCCTACCATTTTTTTATTTGGGCTGATTGATACCCTTCACGGACTTGACAATGAATATGATAAGTTAGACATTTTTACTGCAACATTTTGAAATTACCTCGTGTACAGAAATTATAAATGTCTGTTATTTTGTTGTTCTTATTTATTTTCAAATATGGTGAGTTTGTCTTCTTGTATTGCACAAAACCTTTTGAAATCCGTAATTAATTCATGAAAAATAACATTTATCATGTTTTTGCATGCGCACCACTTTACTTGAAACAAAAATGTTGAAATCCGCAAAGAATGCAGTAATGCGTAAGATTAAGAAAGGGACACTTTGATGGTTTGGGCATGTAGAGCGAACGAACGAAGAAAAGAGTGTAAGGTCGAAGTCTAGGACGTCCTAGGATGACATGGCACGATCAAGTGAATCAAACACTCGAGTCTGGTCATGTCAGAAGTCAGAATAACAGAAGAGAATGTATGGATAATGTGAATGAAGTAAGAAGTGCATGCCAAGATTGAGTTGTTTGGCGGTCCGTCCTCTCTGCCTACTGTTAGTTAAAGTATAAAACACAACTTCTTCACGGCAGTTTTTTTAATATTTTTATATGAATACCCCACAAGAGTCCCAACTGCTCCCAACCGTGTGGAGCCAGTGAGACTATGGCATCCCCAATTGGGGAATGTTGTGAGGCTGAAAGCATTGGGGAGAAGGAGAAGGGGAAGAGGAAGGTGGGAGAAATACCTGGCTATTCAGATCTGGTCACCAAACACGGCTAAAAGCCATTTCAAGTAACGTTTCAATTCTGAATGGTGGTCTTTCACCAAGGCGATACTGAGAGTATCTTCCACTCTGGAACGTGCTCAAATATACTACATATTATTTTTTAAATGAGGTAATTGTGAAACAGCACAAATTAATTAAATAAAATTTACTTGCGCACTTCGGGATTTGAACCCGCGACTTTCGGATTCGTAGTCGAGAGCCCTACCCCTACCGAAAGACCATGGAGGCCGGCAGTATAGCAACTAAACGATTTCATTAATAACACGTATAAATAGTGTAAAATGTGTGTAATTTTTTGTTCCACAATTTCGCTCTTGTAATAAATAGTGAGATTAAAAACCTTTTTTTTTTACGTTAGGATAATGTTCCAAAAACAGAATTTTTTTAATAATTATTTAAATAAATAAAACTATATTACAGATATTAATTGAAATCTTTTGAATGTTTGATGCGACGTACTAAAATGGATTCACAGCTGTCAGAAGCTGCATATACAAGTAAACATCAACCTTTTTATGTTCAATACTTCCTAGGGGTCAGTAAAACACGGGAGCCCCATGACATTATGTATTCACCCCATTTTTAACATTTCATATATCACATCTGTTGTAATAATTTAGTAATAATTACCTTCGTATGCAAAGAACATCAATATTTCAGCATTAAAACGAGTTATTTCACTGGACAACGTAAAAATGAATCCTTTTAAATCGCCCCAAATTATTTTAAATTTAAAACATTCTGATTTAGGGGCCCTCAAAACGAATCTAAAATAAATTCTTTAATATTTCATTCGGTCAATACGCGTACACTGATGTGAAAATGTTTGTAATAAGGGAATAAAGCGTGTAGGGTTGGCTGTTATAAAAAATGTTAAGAATGTTTTCCTCTGCTTGTATTGTGGAAAACTTAGTCTTTATTACGCCAGGCCGTATGGTGACTTATGTTTTAAATAGTTATGAATTATTTATACGTTATATCTGCTGCTGTCATAATAACTAGAACTACGAATGAAAGTATGTAAATATCTGTTTTTTTACGAGCTTATGTAAATATTTTGAATGTATTAATTTTTTTTCTAGCTTAGTAAAGCGCCTTTCTATTTGTATGTATGTACACTTTTGATTCAAATGAGTAGTTCATTTCAGGGGACAAGACACCTGTCTATTATATAATTTCGGAAGATTTCGATTGAAGTTTCTACAGTTTCATTATCAGTGCTTTTGAACATAAAACTGCAAAAATTTCATATTTTTAATCATTGTAGAAAATAATATTAACACAACCCAAATGAAACATGAAAACGGAAAAAAAACGACAGAAAATAAAAAAAAATTTCAATCGCATCTGGCACTTGAACCCAGGACCTCTGCCTATCCGGGGCAACCGCTTAACCAACTTATTTTTTTAAAGGTTTCAAAATTGCTTTCTGACCTCAAACCAAATGGAAGTCATTTGTTTCCATTCTCATTTGTGTCTACTTCCCATTTAAAATAAATAATTGGTAAATAATCGAATATTAACATGTTTTATAGTATTCGTGTGGAAAATATTATAATAATATTTTCAATATGAGTTACATCTACCTAATACTGCATTTTCTTCATTTTCTGAAAAGTATTTAACTATATGAACTACTCAGTAGGTATATAAGGCTATTTGACTGTAGTTTTAAATTTCGTTAACAGTCCTTAGGATATATCTTTAAAAATAAACTAAGATCAATAATACTTATTTATGAAATGACTACCAATTTAACAAACTAAGTATGCTGAGTTATTAAGTAAGTTTAAACATTTGAATTTTGTGTTAATGGATGATGCTCGCTTGGTGTATTTAGGACTTATTCACATTACGGTACCTTTCCCCCGAAAGAGTGAGAGGTTACATTAGGCATCCCCTAAGTAGAGTTCGGAGTTCCAATCATTTTAAAACGTTTAAATTCATATGTAAATAATGCAAGAGATTTAAGTGTGTTGTAACACCCCTCTACATTCGATAATGTATTCTTCCCTTAGGCTTATATTTTTCAGTATGTGCTGCCGCGGGGAAGCTTCCTAAAGGGGTAGTTCATGGATTATATAACTTCAGAGAAGGCTCGAAAGCGATCGAAGGTCGACGTATTGTTAAATAAAACACTGTTTTAAATCGCAAATTTATTTTTAAATCATCACCAACGGGTTGCTCTTACCCCAAACTTCGTCAGAGTAAAATTTAAAACTAAAAAAAAAAACATGCTCTGAGGATATATATAGGTGAGATATACAAATATAATATGTATCAGAGAGACTGATACATATTAACGCTTTTTTAGAAGAAGAATACGTACGTTTTACGTTGGTGGGATGTCTTTTAATCTTTAATGTCTTAGGTTTTAATTAAAATATAAAATTTAACGTAGGCTCCGTAAATATTGGCGTAAAGTTACTTGGTTGGATTGCTATCTCTTTTTGTGGGCCAACGCTTAAAAAAGGCTTTTGAAATTATCAGCAGAAACTCTCATAATTCTGTAGAAATTACAAGTACGCCCCACTGTTGAATTAGGCAGACACCTCTGGTCTGGAAACCCAAAATACCTGAATAAAACCCCTGACTCTGTACAGAAACGGGCGGTCCATTTGATACATTGGCCTATTTTAACAAACGGATTGCAATCTTTGGAGCACACACGTTAGTTGGGAATTCTGTTCTTGTTCTAACGGTATTTCAATGGAAGATGCTTCAAGGAACTAGCCTAATTAATCCATTCGGCATCGGTGTACAGTCGGGAAACACGCCCACCATTTGTACACGGTTGTCATTTGTCACATGAGAACGGGTCGCTTCAAAAGCTCAGCTGTGGAATAATTTGCCGACCTCTGCATTTTCTCCCTCCCGCAACATGGGTCTCTTCACTGTCCTCCAAATAAATATATACACAGTATCTCCAAAGATGACATAGGTCTTGAGAGAAATTATTTCTCTCAGGGTCTCCTGCGCAAAATTATTAATAAAAAAATTTAAAAATCAAGAAAATGCGTTTCGCTCCTCACTATACAGATATCGTCAGTAACATAATAATAATAGTAAGTAGGTTGGTATATTATTTGATTTATGTAGATTAGGAGTATATTTTATATTTTGTAATAATCTTTACATCGTTTACATTTTGTTAGATATTGTTCTTTCCGAAGCAATGTAAGTTCAGCCTCTATGCACTGGAATTCGCCCTAATCTGGTTGGTGTTTTCTAAATGCACAACAGAGGTCAGTGACGTGCCCTTTGTCTGCATATGTGCTGATGATAGGCCGTTAGAATATTGATTATTGCCTTTTTTCTTTGGAATTATATCAATTTCTCGGATTCTTACCCCCTTGCATCTGGCTGATTAAAATACAGCTGAATTTATGCGAATTGAATACTTATTCGATGACCCGTGCTGTGAATTTTATAGTTAAATCAACAATTGTGACCCCGAGAAGTGGACCTTATGGATGCAGATGAGATCCCTGATTCAAATGAGTGGTGATTTTCCTTGTTGACAGTTCTTGCAGTTGTTTTGGAGAGAGAATCTTTATTGTTTTTTTTTAAATTTTTTAAATTTTTTTTATCATAATTATTATCAGGGTATAAAGCCAAATAATCGATGTTTGATATTTACACTCCATTTATATAGTGCCGTGTGGGAAAATCAACTCAAGGGCGTTGGTGAAATTCACTGACATCAGAATTGATAGACTTTCCCTAAGTACGATTTCGACGACTGAGGCACCAGCTTAGTTCTCTGCCATCCACGTTTGTTTCGCGTGATTTTGACTGCCGTAAGAAAATTACAAAATATTAGAAAGGGCCAAACTAAATATCAAAAAATTCTGTTTTTGTAAACAAGCCGAACCTTTTTACTTCGTTGCTATTTTACTTAAATTTGTCGGACGCCTAGTTCACTCCCCGCCCCTCTTGTTTTGCTTTCTTCCGCTTGCGTATTGGGGAATCTCTATGCATTATTTTCTCTGTGGTGAAATACATATACTATGTGATCGATCAGTGGCTGAGTTGGCACCGCATGGGGTCGCACCAAGGCGTCGTGAGTTTAATTCCTCGGCTGGCTAAGTCCTCCATCACGATACTAGCAACATCTTCCGCTTACTGTGATGCTAGTACGAGATTTTCAAATATTGTCAGGTTATTCGTAACTTGGGAATGCTTGTCTTTCATTTAAAAAATAAAAAATAAATCCAGGAAGTTTTTTTTCATTATTCGTACATGTAATATAATTTAAGTGGTATTCTTTATGTACTCTCCTGATTATTTTCAGATACCTCGAAAATCTAGACTAACCATGCTTATTGCCTATATCATATGTTTCTTTAGTTGTCATTATTGATTGTTTTTTCGAGTGGGATTTACAAATAAATAATATTTGTGTACAATTAAGATCAATTGTTAGTAGATTATTTAAATAAAAAATCTTTGTTCCAATCTGTACACTTACAATAATTTATTTATCATTAGCCGAATCTGTTATAAGGTATGGAATTACAGCCTGGGGACTTTCCTGTAAAATAAACATCAACCATGTTCAATCAGTACAAAATTCATTGGTTAAATAATTAGCTCATAAAAGTTTATACGAACAAAGGCATAATATTCCATACTTTTATCAAACTCTCAAAATTCTTTCAGTTAGATTAATTCTGTGGTACAAAATTATATTTCGGCACATTAATAACCCTATATTTAATACAAATAGACTAGAGCATAATTACAATACTCGTCTCAATTTTAATGAAGGACTAATGGTTCCTAAGCATAAAAACAAATATGGACAAAGAACTTTAGAACACATGATTCCTAGTTGTATAAATATGTTACCCGCTGAAATAAAAAAAAAACTGTATTAAAACTAAACCATTAATAAACACATTGAAAACTTGGCTTGCAATACGATTTCACGTAAGTTACAATGTGACATATCTTCTAGTAATAAAGTTCCATCATTTTGCTTTAGGGGTAGTTTTGTAAGGGATTCAGTAACGGAGTGCAAAAAAAGAGATATGATAATACCGGGAAGCCATTAAAATGATTGTGCCCACTATTTGAAAATATAAAGTAGGTAAGTATAATGTACAATTTGGCATATTGGGTTCGATAAGGACCCCACTGAGTGCGGTGCGAAGCTGTGGCGGTATTGAGCGGGCTTTGCGAGCGTGAGGCGCTTTTTGGAGCTTTTAAATTGAGTGGTCCTTATAAATAGCACATATAGCACTTATATTTGTAGCAAGCTCATGTCTATTGGTTCCAAAACATCATTCAATATGCGCGTATCCCAATTGATCAAAGGTCAAATTGAAATAATATTAATAATAATCATAATAAATGTTTATTCCGGTATGTGGGGAGGTTAGTGCACTCCCTCACATTCTATATATAGTATGGAATGTGTGGGACTGCACTGAAGTACGTTATAAAAAATATTTAAAACATGTACAAAAATTAAAAAAATAAAATAATAATAAGATAGTAGGCGAACGATACATCACACATAAAAAAAAAAAAAATAAAAAAATAAAATTTATTACTTATTATATTATACTTACTTATTATTTTTTGCGAGGGTGTTCAATTATTACTCAGATGGCCTGAACAAACTTTGATACTAACAAACCATCATGCCGTTTCTCCGCAGGGGTAGGAAGAGAGGACAGACCGTCAAACAACTCGATCTAGGCTTACGCTTCATACGCGCTACCGGTTTCGACACATTCGTGTCAATTAGTGGTGGGCGAAGCGGCTCGGTTTACTGAGCCGGATCACTAAATCAGCTCTTTGTAGTGTACCGGTTCGGTGAACCGGTTCGATTGAACGACGGTTCGCGTCCCCCCGTACCATGCCCTCTCCCTCCCACCCTTGGCCCTCCTAAAGACGTCCTTAAGACGCTCTTACACGATACTTTTTTGGTCCAGTTTTAATGTGGATTGTCTTTACAGAAAGCTGATTTAGTGATCCGGATCACTAAACCGAGCCGCTTCGCCCACCACTAGTGTCAATCACTGCAAAGTGGTTAAATAACGAATGTACATAGTAGATAAAACTCTCAAAACAAAATGTTAATAATTATCATTGAAAATTTTACTTAAAGCTCGAGTAGATTTTTTTTATTTAGCTTTTTTCAGTAATTTTAAAATCCTAAATTCAAAAATAAATTATAATATTAAAAATAAATACCGTCTCTTCTTTAGACTCTGATTTTCTATTAAATATAATATCAATAACACATTGAATAAACTGCAATATCATGCAATGTTCAGTGTTTTATGCTATTGTGTCCTATGTGACCTGCCAGGTAAGTATGCGTCTGTATCTGTTTGTACATAATAACATAAACCCTAGCAAGTAATATTTGTACAACGCCCTTCAGGTGTTTTTTTTTACACAAACGGCGTTATAAAAATCATCAAATTATTATAACATTAAGCGAACCTCCCGTTTACGCTTACTTTTTGAAATTCTAACTAACTAAAAAGGTGATTCTAAAATGTATTTACAAAAAGTTGTTATTCAATAACAAACAGAACATGAAAAAGCAACACTTGAATACTAAAGCCTTAATTTTGAAAGGGCCCATTTGTAAGGGATCCAATTAGTATCCATTTCATGTGATGTGTGTGTGTGTTTTTTTTATATCTTCAAGCCATCTTTGTCACGATTATTGTAACATCCCGAGACAGGGCTGCTGCGGTTAGGCAGGCCAACATTATATTTATGAGTAGGGTGGGTTTATGAAAGGCAGGGGGACGCCATATTTGGTAGGCGAACCGATAGTGCTTCACTAGTCACTCTAAAAATAGTAATGAGTGCTGTGGTTTTGATTTCTTTAAGATTTAATTTTTTATTCTTGTAGAGTGGGGGTGTTTCTGTTGATGTTTATTAATTTTTCGCATAAATTCTGAACTTTAGTGTCCGTTAAACATTGAAAAAAAAACCTTTACAAGTAAGTGGATATGAGCGAAATTAAATGAGTGAATTAAATTACTAAATTCAATATCATGACACATTCGATATGATTCTCAATTTAACACGGAATTGTTTCTTCATTCCTTATCTTACGCCTTGCAACCCTACGATTTTAACGCGCGGCACCATCATTACGCCACGGATACCAGGGCGTCATTGCAAAGTCGCCGGAGATATTCTGCAGTGTGGAGAACTCCATCGAACATATGGAATCCCGCGTCGCATTCCACAAAAACCGTCATCGTCCGCACTAGTTCTTAGCTGCAAACCACCTCTCGTCAGTCATTTAGTATTTCCGAGGGGCGCGTATTCGCGTTAGCAGTCTGTATTCAAGGAATTAAATGTATTCCATATCCAGTTGTATCGTCGTCAGGCGCTTAAGAAAAACATTCTTGAAAAGTGTGCAATAGGCCCAAAAAGGTTGGAATTAATAACAATATATTAATTTTATTAATAAAATGCCTCATCGGTATTGTGGCATTAAATCCAAACCAATATTTTGTATGAAACAGGCACCTCCTGCGACCCTCTAATAGCACAGTTGTTGCTTTGAAAAGTTTGCGGTCCCCTTGACATCTGACGTAGGGGTTTTTTGATACCGAAAAGAGTCAACGAACCCGCAGCCCTTAAACTGGGGCAAATCTTAGACGTGTCGAGTGGCGCATGCCGGGCGGGGTTGGCGAATGGGGTAGCGGGGTGGAGGGTGAGGGGTTTGGAAACTAAATATTTGAGCGGACATCCCGAGAGTGGGAAACGCATAAATAATAATCACGTCCTCACCATGTATTGTGGGGGTTTGCATTTTAATTATTTTGTGACGCGTAAGAGTTTGAGCGTTTTTTGTGACTAACAATTTTGCATTATTTATAATTCTGGCTATTTATGTTGTGCCATCTATAAAACATTTGTGGCAAAATTTTGTTGGAAGGTTGGCACGTGAAAGGCATTATTTATTTACTATGCTTTCGGGATCGGATGTTAAAATATCAACATCCGAGTTTACTTATCGATCGACTTCTACAAATTTTTATGAGATTTTTTTTTTAGTTATTTTTTATTTCTTCCTATCTGACAATTTGTGAAGTAAGGTAAGGATAGGAAATACATATATAATACATATTTTTAAATTTAATGTATATCAAATTTAATAATGTTATAATTAAGTTCTGCGGGTATTTTTAGTTTTTTATTTTATTATTGTTACAGCTATTTCGGCGTTTAGGGATATTTTCGAACTGTGGTTAATCCACATTGTGACGACTTATTTATATGATTTTATTTACTCCCACCCCATTCTAATTTGGACGGGTTTTTAAAAGTAATAATGATTGATTATCGGCAAAACCGATTTTGTTAGAAAACAATTAAAATTCTGAATTCTGTTAGGTGTTCACATTTATAATGTGTTTCCTCGTATTTAACTGATAATGTTTACTTAATTTATTTATTTAAATGTGTTATATTGTTTTGATAATACGAACATATTGAGAAGCAGTGAATATATAATTTTCCTTACTTTATTAATTAATGTTAACACCTTTGCATCGCGGGGGGAGAGACCACTTGAATGCTAGTACCTAATTGATGATTATTAACGTCGTTGATGGATAAAACCACTTCACCAATCAGCAGATAAGTTCTTTAGGTTACTATGTTTTACTTATCAACTATACAAATACCTCTTTCTTACAGCTTTTGTTTAGAAAACAGTCTCATTAATATTGAGAACTGTGTTCCACGACCATTGCCACCGAGCCGAAGGCAGAATTGTTACATTAATGGAGTCAGGCTCTACTGCTGCCATCAAACTAACCAGAGGAACTTGCTTGTGTCGTAATGGAGGAATCTCCAAAACTAATGAGAACTGAATAGTACGAAGATCAAATGCTTTGGACACATGGAGGGACAGGAACGATCTAGCACGGCCGTTTGGAACTTTCCTCCGGCAAAAAGCAAGAAATGAGAAGTATCGGGAAACGGGAAGTAAGAAGAAGAAAACAAAAAGCAGCGGGAAGCACGAAACAGGAAGCAAGAAGCAGCGGTTGCGGAATGCCTGAAGCAGCGGATAACGCGAAGGAAGAAACAAAGGGAAACTGGAAGCGTATAGCGAAAAGTATAAAATAATGAGAAGCTGAACATAAAAAGCAGTGGGAAGCAACAAATAACACAAAAACCTAAAACGGGAAAGCTGGAAGAGGGAAGCAAGAAGCGAGAAGAAGCAGGAAGCAAAAAGAAGAAGGTAGCGAGAAACGAAATACCAATCAATTCCTTTATTCCAATCCACCCTAAATTCAAATATCCGCTTATAAGGTCGTCATGTATACTGGTCGATTAAACTCCAACCTTCTTCCCATCCACATAGCACGTGTTACAAGTCCTAACAAATCAGTGCCCCCTTGTGAAGCGGTTTCACCGGGACAGGAGGGCTCCTGGCTGGGGTGGTACAATCGTATAGTATCGAAATACGCACACACACATATATATATATATATATTATAGATTTTTTTCATAATCCTCCTTACCGGGAGATCCTGTGCTGAGGCGAATTAGGTTTTCAGCGACTTCTATATTTGAACTTCAAGGTTTGGGTAGGGTATTTTCAGTCATTTCTATGACGTTGTTGAAGATTAGATACCTATTAAATAACGTCGTCTTACAAAGTTATTTAAAAAATGTGTTATAATAAAGGTAATAATTAATCCGGTTGCAAGTGAATAGGCTTTCTACGAGGCGGGAATAAATTCGCTCTTATCCATCTGGCTGCAACCACATTCGCTTGATAAAATTTGAATCAGTGTTACAGTAGAATCGTTTAAAAAAACTCTTGCTTGTGTAGTGTACTGTATTGTATGGCTTCTGCGGAGACAACAGGGGACTGCTGAAGAGTGTTCCAAACTACTTCGAGCCAATTTGAACCGCTATCAGCATGCACATGTACATTCAAACCTGCGCTCTTTAAAAATATTTGCCTCTAACTATCTAACTAACCATAACACGGTTTCCTCGCAGGGGTGAGTGGAGAGGATGGACCGCCAAACAACCCGGTCTTGGCACACACGCCCTGCTTCATTCACATTCATGCTTCGTCTCTAACATACCCTTCTGTGATTTTGTCTCTTGACATTTGGTTCACTTGATCATGCCATATCTTCCTGGGGTGTTCGAAATAAATTATTTGCATTGTTATATTACGGTGGATTTGAAGATTTCTGCTTTAGTCCAGTGGTTTAGAGCCGACCAATCGTTCAAATTCCGATGAATTCGAATTAAACTAACCAAATAACCATCACGCCGTTTCCCCGCAATGGTAGGCAGAGAGGACGGACCGCCAAACAACCCGGTCTTGGCACACACTCCCTGCTTCATTCACATTCATACATCTTCTCATACATTCTCTTCTGTTATTCCGTTCTCTTTTGTTATTTGAACTAGGTTGGTAATTTTTAGGTGAATGATTTTGCGTACGTAAAGGGTGTCCGATGGCAGAATAAGAATTTAAAATTTAAATAAAAAATAAAGTGCAAAGGATGTACATTTATTTCAATAACTATTACAAAGAAGAGAAGTGCGGATTTTATTTTTTAAAAAAATTTTCGTCTAAATGTAGACCGTCACTTCGGACACACTCTTGGAATTTGGCCTCAGTATTTCTTGCCACTCGCTGGAGAAGCGACGTCGAGATGCCATTAACTTCGCGAACGATATTTTCTTTTGGGGCATAGATGGTTGCGGGGTCGGTTTCACAAAGTGACGGTTTGGTGTGCATTGTCAAGCAGTGGAATAATCGGTCCCTATTTTTTTGAAAATCGTCGAGGGCAAGCCATTACTGTGAATGAGGTTTCTTATCGGCGCATGCTTAACGATTATTTTTTGCCAAAAACGAGAGAACATCCTCAAGATGGTTCCAGCAAGATGGTGCCACGCCTCACACTGCTAGAGAGACGTTGGCGCTTCTTCGTGATTTGTTCCCTAAAAAAATGATTAGCCGTTTCGGTGACATCCCCTGGCCACCCAGGTCGCCAGATCTTACTGTGAACTTTTTTTCCGTGGGGGTACCTCAAAAGTAAAGTTTATGAAACCGACCCCGCAACCATCTATGCCCTAAAAGAAAATATCGTTCGCGAAGTTAATGGCATCTCGACCTCGCTTCTCCAGCGAGTGGCAAGAAATACTGAGGCCAAATTCCAAGAGTGTGTCCGAAGTGACGGTCTTCATTTAGACGAAACAATTTTTTTAAAATAAAATCCGCACTTCTCTTCTTTGTAATAGTTATTGAAATAAATGTATATTCTTTGCACTTTATTTTTTATTTAAATTTTAAATCCTAATTCTGCCACCGGACACCCTTTACATTATCTTTTATAAACATTCCGTTGAATTACGAATACAGATATCAATCCGATGAGAGGTATGTATGGTCTTTCAATAATATGTATTAAAACGACTAAAAAATCTTTTTCACACATGCTGAATTCACAACCCACTTGGAAGCAAACATCACTATCGCACACAAATGAACCAAAAACCTGCAAAAAAAATCTACTAGTATCCATTGAATGCGCCTATGTTTATCGAGATTAACACACAAAAATACAAACATTCCTTTGGTGAACAAAATAATGAAAACCCATTCCGATTTTTTTCTATCGAGCTAGCCGGATACGAAAAACCATCCATAAACTCGTTATCCTTTCATGACGGGAATTTCTCCGTGTAACACAAAATACCGAAAACCGTCCCGGAAAATGGGGAAAAATTTAGGCAACATCAGCGCAATTTTAACTATTTTTTAATCATTCTAAAACCGTATAATTTTAGCGATTGCAAATATATGCTATATTGACTGTCTAGGGTAGGAAATCTTGTATAGATACTGAAACACTGAATATCTTTAAGGGGAAAGACTTTTTGGCCTTTCTCTTCCTATGTGGATGCTTCAGACAGCCTTGCAGTGCCCTTCGTGCCTTTGATAGCGATCTATATAATGTACAGTCGATTACGCTTAATCGGGACAGACGTTTAATTATTCCAAATCCTTAAGAGGAACGGCTACGCTGTCTGTATCATACATAACTTAATTTTGAATTTGAGGCCAAAATACCCATCGAAACTGAATAATTGTTAAAGATGCCTCTAAAATCGTAAAAAATCAATTCCTTTAATGTCCCATATTTCATAATTTAAAACAAAAATAAATAAAATATTTCTCATCCGTACTAGATATTTACTAGAACTTTAATTAAAAAAATATGTATGGCAGTGAGGCATGGAAATGGCAGAAGAAGGATGAAAGTAAACTGAATGCCGTAGAAATGAGACCTCTGAGGCGAATGTGTGGTAAAACCATGTATGATCGTGTGAAAAATATTGAAATTCGTAAAGAATGCAAGGCTGATGTAAGCGTAATGAGTAAGATTAAGAAAGGGACGCTTAGATGGTTTGGGCATGTGGAGCGAATGAACGAAGAAAGGAGTGTAAGAAGAATGTATGACGCGAATGTGAAAGGAAGAAGAAGCCGAGGACGTCCGAGGAAGACATGGCATGATCAAGTGAATCAAATACTTGAGTCGGGCCATGTCAGAAGTCGGAATAATAGAAGAGAATGTATGAGACGATGTATGAATGTGAATGAAGCAAGAAGTGTATGCCAAGATCGAGTTGTTTGGCGGTCCGTCCTCTCTGCCTACCCCTGCGGGGAAACGGCGTGATGGTTAGTTAGTTAGTTAGTTAGTTATATCCTTAAGTTTAGGTGCGTATTTTGACCTCAAATCTAAAATTAAGTTTCGTATGAAACAGGCCGCGCAGTCGTTCCTCTTAAGAACAGAAACCAAGTATAAGAAAAGAACCAATAGTAATTCACTTCGGTTTTCTTTAACATTGTTCCGTTTAATTAGGAGAGTAAATTTAGAACTAAAATAAATGTGTATTTGTAAAACGTTTGAACAATGATGTCTCACGATCTTGGATGGGGTTTAGTACGCACCAAACTTAAATTCCGACCTGAAGTCAATAAGAAATAGATTACTGCGTTATTTTATTCAAGTAGTCTATGACGGGACCCAACAGCCGCACTGAATATCTGTTCTGATTTTGTACAATAATTACTATTCAACAAAAACACAAGATAAGCTATAATTAATGATTTTCTTGTGCTGTTTTTTTGGGTTTCTGTTATTATAAGTGTTTGTTAACGATTTTTTGTTTCTTAGTATTTTTTTGTAATTTAGTATTTTTTGAATTTGATATTTTAAAATTTTACCTTAAACTTCGTTTATTAGAAATAGCCTCTTATTTGGGAAAAAAATGTTTGAGACCCGATGTGTCTCAGTCTTAGAGTAATATTGTTACTCTAAGGTCTCAGTTAAGCGGAATCGACTGTATATGATTCTATTATCTTCCGCAGTGATGGGAAACCTTTTTAGCCGGCGAGTCCATTTATTAATTTAAAATATGTTCGCTGCCGCGGTAGAACATGGTTAACTTTGCAGTTGATGGCGTCGCCAGCGTAGATTAAAAAAAAATTATGTACCGTATTACTATCCAAAAATTACTTACCTAAAATATCGTGTTAAATAATAACTCGATACTAATTCATTAGATGCCATATCACAATATATATTAATTAATTTTCAGGTATTTCAAATAGTATTTGTTCGGGAAACCTTTTTGTATTTTGTAAAACGGTAATTTAATAAAACAGGCAAAAAAAAAACCGCCGGTTCTGCATCGCTGATCTACCCCGATTTTTCTCTGTAGCATTGTTTCTCAAGGGAGCCTTGAAAACTCAATGGTTTATAGCAGTCGCCGGGAGTTCAACTCGCAACAACTGACGTTGAATAACCAATGTTTAATTCTGTAGATTTTTTAAATTGTGTATTGATTTTAATACCTAACTCTGGCTTCAAACGAAGGAATTAAAATAGATTATCTCTCCAATTTTATCAACGTTGATATTACGAATCTTTACATTTCCTTCATTCGACTTTGGTTCTCTTTGTAATTTACGTGAACCCAGAGTTTTCAAGAAATAATAATATATCTAAATAAAACGTGACAATCCAGCAAAACTGATAATGGATTCAGCACGGTTCTGAGTGGAAACTTTCCAAGTTCGAATCCCCCAGAGGTCAAAATGTGGCCGGGAGATGAAATATAAGGAAGGAAACGCAATAAGCCAAAGTTACAAGGCCGAAGTCGGGAGCTCTTTGCTTCGGCCTTATTATATTAGTTCAAACATATGTGTGATTCCGTGTTTGTATTCCGAGCGAATTCCTACTTAGTACTTTGTGCGAGGAAAGGAATAAATCTCGCAGAGGATGTTCGCGGTCCATCGGAACGTCGCAATTTTGGAAAGTTAGCTCCTTATTTTATGCGTGTTATTTGACAGATCTGAGATGAAAGATGTGGAAACGATCTCCGAAGAGAAAGAAATGGATTTCATATCAAAATTATTATAAAAACTATTTAATAGCTCACGTAAATTAACCTTTTTTTTTCTTTCTTTTGGCCCAAGAGTTTCCATTTTAACTATTGCATCCCCATTCTGGGAATGTTGTGAGGTTGAAGGCAGTGGGAGTAAGGAAGAGGAAGATTGGGACCTGGTTATTTAGGTCTGGATACCAAAAAACCATTTCAAGTAGTGTTTCGTCCTGTATGGTAGTCCTCGCAAGGGTCATACTGAGAATTTCTTCCACCCTGGAACGAGGTGCAAATACGAGTTCAGTACATAATTATTAATTTACATTCATCTCGTCTAAGCTTCTTCAAATCGAAGGGAAATCTTTGACAGGCGCTCGAAGGAGTACCTGCCCCGTGTTATTTCGACGGCCTCCGTCCATTGGTGGTCCAGCCTCTCCTCGCAAAGTTGCAGTAGACTTTCTGGCATTCTGAATACAATAGCCGGGGTTTGACGTGACACACATCTCGTATACTCGTATTGACGAACTTCTCACTCGATTGCAATGTGTTGCCTCTTAACACTCAACAATCTCATTTCGGCAGCTTGGGCCCAGAACGCACTCTTTCGTTTATTATCCAGATTTGGCGACAAGTTTGTGTGACCTATACCACAGTTTATTTCCTGTCGATGTAGTAAATATTTAATTTTATATATGAACATGGACGCTTTTAATTAATTTGCTTTTGAGTAAATTGGTGATGTTTCACTATTTATGTCCATCATTTCCTGGTTCTTCATCAACACAAATAATTCACTATATTGATTCAAATTAAAACATTTCGCATGATCAGCTCGATTCAAAGGGTGTTCTCCGGCGACTGGTGCTCGGCGCCCGGCGCCCGCTGCCCGTGCATATTTACTATCAATTACTGTAATATGTTGATTCCTGACCAAACCGCCAACAGAGCAATCCAATTCCGGCCGCCGCGCCTCGCTGCCCCTCTGTACTCTATGGCCGCGGCGAGCCCCGCTGAGTCGGCATTACTATGTACGAGTAGATACTATTACGGGAATTATTGCGCGCCAAGTACAAGCGCTGACGACAAATTGAACGCCCTCCGAAATGCATATTGTTCGATTGGCTTTCAATGTGGAAGTGAAGTTTTTGCTGATTTTGATAGTTTTTTTAACTTTTAAAAAAAAAATTGGAATATACGCCCATCTGGCCCTTTACAGGGATAAGTACATAGAGATTTTGAACCTAGAGTAACGAACAGTTTTTTTAAAACTTTTAACGGTAACGTAAAATAGAAAACTAAAACCAACCTTTAACACTACATTTTCCAATGTACAATAATTGGTTGTAGGATTCATCAAAGTGCTGGTATAGATGACGCTTTACTTTATAAATGGAGTCGGCAAATACATCAGCAATATCTCTAAACTTGTTGCTCAGAGCATGCATTCTATTGGTTACTGAGTGTGCCTGACAAATGGTTGAGTACGGATTGCAGAAAAATGTTACAATTCATGTTTTAGTTCCTAGTCGGTACACTTAATATAATAGTCGCGACGATTTCAGTTAGGCTGTCAATTAGGTGGTTAATGATTCTATATAACACGACTATGTCGAAAATAATTCTCCTGTCATACAGTGTAATCAGATGCAATAGATTCATCAAACTTACATAAGGTTTTCAATTGGAATTTTGAGTTAAAAATTTATATACTTAAGAAATTTGTGCTGAACGCGTTCTTGTTCTATTTGTAACTTTTATGGTTAGTTTGAGCGCCCTTGAGGTGATTTTTCACAAAAACGGCGCTATACAAATCATCCAACTATTATTATTATTTGTAAAACTGCATTACATTATTTAAAAACTCTTTTAACTCAGTCATTTGCTCTTTGAAAGCACAAGTAATTAATTTTGTGATATTATCATAGACGTAAATTCTATGTGCATGCCAAAGGTATATCTAACACAGACCGTAGTGGGTGTGCGTTAACCCGAAATTAGCTTTATTTATATAAACTAAAGCTTGTCATTTTCCTCTTTCTTCCTTTTAAAAGCCATCAGCAATGAACAAGTTCCTTTTGTGTCCATCGGGGTGGGAGTATTTGGGATTATAGCTTTATTATCAGTCTGTAGTTTTTTATTTGTATCTTGTGTTGATAAAAAAATTAAAAATCAGTAAATTCACACGTCATCATTGAAAAAAATATTTCCCGAGAGACGCCCCCAAATCATTAAAACATTTGGAAATAGAAGGTGACTTTTACAATAACATTGTTTCATTATTTTAATATGTATGTAATCAAATTCTTAATCTCCTTTTTTTAACGAAACTACTACATATTTAATAATTCTAAGCGCCCTCGACTATCCCTGCGCAGCACAAAAATTATATGTACATGTGAATTCTTTCCCTGACCTCTGTTTGATATAAAGGCTAGAGGATAGATAAAAAAGATACAAAATAGTAAAAAAAATGGTGGAAAGGTAACAAAAAGTAAAATAAAATTATTATGTACCAACGTAATATTTACATTTCTTCATTATCATTATAATGAAGGGTTTTAGAAAGAAAGGGGTAGTCCAACAGAGAAAACACCCTGACACGAAAAAGCGCGTGTTTCTTTTCATCGCTTTATAATCAAATATGAGTATAATAATGGTAAATTCGAAAGTTAGGTCACGCGCGACTTTGGTGCCCGTTTCCAACATTTCCAACATTTCCAGAATTTCCAACATTTCCACCATCTCGAGCAAAGTTTCTGAATTATTGTTGCGCCCACTCTACCAGCAGCCGCTAGGGCATTTCATTTGTTGGTTGAGATAAATAATAGTATCTGAGAAACTGCTTCAGGGGCCGTGGAGGTCGTAAGGTCGCGACTCTGCAAGGGCAACCTGTATCGGACGAGTATCCACGCATTTGTGCTGTCAAATTAGATTTTATGTTATGCACAACCAACAAAATCGAATCCTACGCGTTTCAGTAGGTACCTAGCTTGAATTTGCCTCATTACATTCAAACTAATCAAAAGTGAACCCCTCCATTTGATTAATTCATTATAAAAGCGGTAGATGAATACACCAGCGACCAAATTCTTCTAAGAGTCTTACGAAATCTGAGATTACGAAAGCTGTAAATCGCAAACATATAAATCTGAGATTCAAGCTGTAAATCGCAAACATATAAATTAGCGGATCTTTTATAGCAATATATTTTTATAAATATATTACAACGAGGTTTATAATCTTTAATTAAGTTATTCCAAAATTGAATATTGATTCTAGACTTTTAGAAAAAGTCAACAGATGCCCCATATAGGTATATCCGAGGCACTATCTAAAAATATTACAAATAAATTCGGGTAGAATATTGTAGTCATGATAAAAAAGACAGCAGTCATAGACATACGAGAATTAATTAAATATGATGTTGACAGTTACAAATCGAAGTATGACACCTATAAAAATGACAGATCGTATAGGGTAGCTGTAGCTCAGTGGATTAGAGCGTCAAGTTCTGAATAGACCACGAGTTCCTGGGTTCGTGTCCAAGTTGCTACCGTTATCTTTTTCTTTTTTGTGTCTACGGTGTCATGTTTCATTTTGATAGTTGTTAATATTATCTTCAATGATTAAAAATATTTTTTTAAATCAATTTCCATGTTTGATATTATAATAAACATTTTTACGTTTCCTGAGTACCTCGGAAAGCCGACTCAATTATTTGTGGAGTGTTGAAGCTTCCGTTTAACTGTCAAAACCAGGAC
Source organism: Halesus radiatus (assembly GCA_022606495.2). Classification (NCBI taxonomy): domain Eukaryota; kingdom Metazoa; phylum Arthropoda; class Insecta; order Trichoptera; family Limnephilidae; genus Halesus; species Halesus radiatus. The sequence goes on from JAHDVE020008169.1 coordinate 146,008, forward strand.
AAGGAGCTGTATTGTTCGTTACAGAAATGTTTCAGTTTCTCAAAATTTTCGATGAAAACGTGATAAAAAGCTCAGGTGAAGCCGGGTTGGCAGGAAAGCTAGTCCTTAATAAATTCGCAGTGGAAAATCTTTTTGAATTCAAACCATTAAAGAAATAATAAATTTTAATTTTCATATTTCGACAAGCGTTGTTTGGAAGAAAATCTTAAGGAAAATGGAGAGCATTTCCTGGAAAAATGCACCTGGAGTTTAATTACGAAAGTTGTAGTGAAATTTCTTTAGAATTATCATTATTATTTCAGAGGAAGTAACTTGGAACACTCTGAACCTTATAACTAAGTGAACTAATATATTATTTGTCTTGTTTGCGAAGTTCGCATATTCCTCGCAAGAAAGCACTTAAACGATAACATTTATCCTTGAGTACTATTAATTTTAAACTGGTGTTTGTTTGTATAAATTTTCAAAACGTAAAAAAAAATCTGAAAATTCTTGGAAAAACTTCGAGATTCAACATCCAGCAGTCATTTCTACCATGAAATAATGAGCTCTGAAATATCTTTTTATTCTCCATACTTTTCAATGTCTCATAAAGATGATAGGATATTTAAATAAAACGTGTTTAAATTCGGGTAAATTCATGTAGTAATTCATGTAATAAAAAACCATACGACAATTTTTTTTTATCAATTTATTACTTTTTGTGAATACTTATTTAATTTTTAGATTTTCTAAAGGGAAGAGATCAGGATTAAAGCTGAGTGCTACCTTTTGCTTTGCGATGAATTTCAAATAATAAACGCCATTTTACTTATGTTTTTCACTGTAATTATTTGGTGACTTGTACATTTGTAGGTTCAGTGGCTTTTTACTTGAATCAAATAAGATCGTACTGTCTGTATGTTTTTTTTTATCATATTTTTTGTATTTTTCAAGTATGACGTCACTTGACCTCTTGTCGGCAATATTTCAGCCCTTTCTCCCCACCCTTCTCATTTCCTGGAAATATTTTCTTCCCTTCTTCATTCTTAACCCCTTGAGTAGGAATCGACAACCCCGCTGTAAAAAAAAGTTAAAACGGTATAATACATATTTTGTAGTAAAAAAACAAATAATTCTGCTGTACATAAAAGCACGGCGTGCGAAAAAAAAGCGGTTTGAGTGGAAGACACTTGTATGCTCGCAGTATTGTCCTCGTGAAAAACCATCATTCTGAATCGAAATGCTGCTCGATATGGTCTTCGCTATGTTTAGTGAACAAATCCGAATAGCCATGTTAATTTTCTTTTATGAAACGTTCCCCGAATCGAGAATACCATAGTTCCTTATAAAAACCATTACAAACCAATAGATTACCTTTGTAGATAGATTTAGATAGATTTACAATAGATTTTTTGTAGTAATCAACCTCCGCTTATCGGAGTTTGATAATATGTTGCTCAAATCCATTTTCGTGAAGCACCAACAGCTCTAATATTTAATATCATCAGCAAATTTTCAATTCTTTTGTTCCTTTTGATCCATCTAATATAACCCTTTTCATCTTAGAACTCAAATATGAACAAACATTTGGATACCACTTAGTTCAGCTTAAAAGTCACGGAAAGGTTGGCGACCGCCCCGTTTCAGGGTTGCCACTTGTTTTATAATTTTCCGTCGGCCCAAAAAGTTTTTAATTGTTTGTTACTTAAGCGCTGCCTCGTTTTGCCCGGGGCTCTCTTCAAATTATTAACGTTTTAGTACAACTTTGTTTTAATGCTGGAGAATTTTTCTTCTTTTCTTATTCTGACAGTAAATATGCAACGTCATTTGTTACCGCCGGGCGTAGGAATGGTTAATAATAATCAAGAATAAAAGTTTTTATACGCTGTATTTGAAAATAAAAGTTTTTTTTAAGATTCTTTACGACATTGCTTAGTAACAGCGTACATATTATTAGTGTTTTTTTTGGACTAAGCTTCGAGTTTTTGATATCTGAACAGTAGAGCCGTAATTCAGTTATGGATTTTTTTGTGTTATAACGATTCTTTAAAAAATGTGCTTTTAAGTATTAAATATATAATTGCGTGAGTGGTTGGCGGTTAGAACTTTCTTGCAATATGCTTTTGGATCGTATAACAGAATAAATGAGTGCAATTAGTAGTTACGCGAAAATATCTCATCTTAATTTTTTGTTGTTTGAAATGGTTGCTTAGCATTGTACTTTAAAATGGTTGCTTAGCATTGTACATTGAAATGGTTGCTTAGTATTGTACTTTGAAATGGTTGCTTAGCATTGTACTTTGAAACGGTTGCTTAGCATCGTACTTCGTGTTTTTTGATCTCAGGGTATGTGTTGTTTTTTTTAAATGAATTATGTTTTATACCCCATACACTGGAAATCATTAAAATTTTTGAAATGTTTTAAATCTTCTTCTGCGCGTCACAGTGACGTACAAATGAAGAAATGCAAAGTTACGCACAATTGTCTTTACAGGCGGTCAAAGGAGAAATTAACGAACGAAATTACTATTTTTAATACCACAAATTTGTTTCAAAATGTGCACTAGCGACGCCACCAATTGCGCCGAATGCATTAAGCATTAAAACGGGCTTACTTGATTGGATAAATATGTATTTAATTTTGTACGTCCATATCTGTAACTGATTTTATCATTATCAAATGACTCGTGCAGTGATTATAAATGGTGTTTACTTTGGCTGGTACTTTGAAATTACAATAATGCATTCTGGTCCGTTCATTTCCACATGATTTATATCACGGGCGCTGCACACCGCGGCGTCGAATTTAATTATCTAAACGTAATGCGTGCTTGTAATAAAATTACCAGTACTTTATTACGGGTACTGTATATAGTATGGGGCGTAGATCAGGGGTCTTGAGCCTTTATTTGGGAACGTTTTAGTTATGGCCCTGCGGTAAAAAGTCACAGATAGCCAAGATGGCCGCCGATCTTATTCGAGCATAATTTTTTACATGCTGGATGTTTATTTATTTTCTCCAGTTCTTATAATCAATAATAACCTAATGACCAAATACGAAATTAATCTTTGGAGTGCGGCCCAGCACCATCGCGCTGTAAGCTTTAGTTACGTAAATTGCGACGCAGCGCTCTAGCGCTTCATTTTTCAGTTTGATTTTTGTCGTCCTCGGGAGAGCACATGTTCAATTTGAGCATGGTATATTACGGTTGGCGCGTGCCTTGATAACTATATTTATTGTTTATCCTGTTAAAATAAATACACCCTAAAGTGAATAGATATTTTTCACCATGTCGGAAGTAAGTTTTATTGCGGATGATCGTAATGTTTCAAATGACAGAGGCACTACGGATGACGAGACCTTTGTTCCCATAAATGAATTTGTCCAGCAAAGCAAATGAGATAAGGCGATAGAATCTCATATGCGCTCGCTGTAAAAATGGACTACATGGACTTTGCGCGGGAAAACACAATTGTGATGAGAAATAATCTTATATTTTTGTATTTTTTAATATTTTTTGTAGTTGTGAATGTGTAGTTTTTTTTAAAATTAGAACTATAATGTTCGTAAAATTTCATTCTTTATTTGTATAACTTCAAAAAAATCATTAAAATTCATTGATATTTGTCCAAGTTATTGCATTTTTATTAAATTTCATATTTTTCTATTTTAAAGCACATAATATCTATAGAAATTTATATACATACTTGTAAAATAAGCATAGCACTAAAACGGTTAAGGATATGTAGCGAAAAATATATATTACTTTAAAAACATATTCTAGGTTCAACAACGAATGTTGATTCCGATTTTATAAGTTTTAGTTTGCCTATTTGGTTTTTGAATTTTGAAAAATGCTTAAAAAAACACAACCTCCCTGACGTCATCCCATACCGATCGGGACGCCATTACGGATTAATGCGGAAATATTGACAACGATGGTGACTCATACAAAATCGTGTGGCGCGTTTTTACACTTTTAACGCCTTTGACACAAATCGGATCCGTTTTACGAAAAAAAAATGGGATAAAGTTAGACGCTGAAACTACTTATTTTTTTAAGTTGTCTTATGCTCTAATTATGCAATTGTTATATTCATTTGCGTGCATTGCTCTATGATAAAAGGTGGGTCGTGTGTAGTTTTTCGAGTTCGAGTATGAATTTTGCATTGAATATTTGAAAATGGCCATTTTACTATGGTCTACCGGTGATTATGGTGTCCAACTGAATACATGAGCGTACAAGTTCCTTACGAAATGAATGAAAGAAAATCATTTTTTTAGAAATTCCTCGTGTTTTTTATAGCTTTTTATGGTTCCTTTTTACTAGGTTAGGCACAGATTTTTAGCCTTTATGAACTGCATGCACTGCTCATTTGGCATTAAACAATTATTTTTCTATAAAATCGTGCTTAAATAATACAGAAATTACAGTTGTTAATTATGTACAGTGGGAACTTATATCCGCTAAGCCACTGCAAGTATCTCAGCAGGAGTTTATTTCAACAATATTATATAATACAACAATAAATTACAATCATCATACAAATGTAGGGCAAAATTAGGATATAGAGGCGCATGCACGTTGTGATCAATGTACATAAGTTGGAAAAAAAATTAAAAGGAAAAAAATAATGGAAAAAGCATTACAGTTTTGTTATTGAGATACTAGAGTCCAATTTTATAACACCGATTTAAATAATATTATAAAAATATCAGTATTATTAAAAATATCAAAATTATAAAATTACCAATATTATAAAAATATCAATATTATAAAAACATTAATATTACAAAAATATAAATATCGGGAAGTATTAAATAAATTTAATACTTCCCGATATTAAATTTATGCGGTGAATGTATCATTGAATTGAACAATATTTTACCTCAAACTACTACTATAGTCTTTGATTTGATAAAATAAGAATATTTTTTGTCTTTTTCTTTTTCCACAAACCTTGCGTTTTCTTTTCTTTAATTATTTTTTAATATTATTACTATTTACAACTGGTAATTCGTTTTACACGATCGATTCATATTTTTCTGCTGTACTATAAACTAAGCAATGTTTTATGTTATGATTTTATTATTTAAGCGAAATCCCCTCTCCAAACACAAGCACCTTTTTTCTTTATTATTATTTTATTTATTTATTTTTGAATCATTAACGCCTTTCGGCTTTTACATAGTATAAAATAAAGTACAAGACATAGACTACGATGTGAAAAATATGTAAGCCGTAAATACCGCCCATGAGCGTCTATAATAAAAAAGCTAAATCTCAAAAATATCTCCAAATAAGAAAGTAAGAATAAGAGTCTATTTAAGGTTATAAAAAAATAGGACCGATGAAAGAAAAACTATTATTAAAATAAAATAAAGTTAATAATTTTTCAAATTAAAATTATGGTGATTAACAGCTATTTTATGTTTAATTTGTTACGCTGTGTTAATCATGTAATATTTATATACTTATCTCTAAAAAAATACACATTAAATATTAGGCTAAGTTAGGCTAAGAAATATTTTAAATGTGAAAATAATGAAAAATGTGTATTATGTCCCTGTTCACTCTTTGCTTATCTACGGCATTGTTGGTTGGAGAGGATCTTATAAAACTAATTTAAATTCAGTACTTTAAAAAAATCCACCTTCTCAACGAAATCACTTTTCACACTATTTCCAGGACCTGTTGAAGCAAGTTTATATTATAAAAATTTTTAAAGAGAAAAATCTTAAAATTAGGAATATTGCAAACTTATGAGAAATGGACATCAATTTATAACATCTAATTTTAAAACAACTCAAATGCAAAAACCGTTATATTTATGAAGCCTTAAAAAATGACAATACCACGACCTCTCCATGGAAATGTGCCGTATTAATGACCAATCAGAACAAATAAATAAAATTAAACTCTTTTATAAAAAACTTGCAAACGAAACATTTTATAAATAGAAGCAAATTGAATGCTACGTACCTACCAAATTAAGAATCATGGCTCCCTTATCAGACATAAGAACTCCTCTTCTGATAAAGCATACACGACCAAGAATACCCTTTAATTAAATATTGTGTTTTTTTATATATTTTTTTATATGAATAGCGCACAAGAGTCCCAACTGCTCCCAACCGTCTGGAGCCACTAAGCCTATGGCATCCCCATGGGGAATGTTGTGAGGCTGAAGGTATTGGGGTTTAGGAGAAGGGGAGGAGGAAGGTGGGGAAATACCTGGCTATTCAGATCTGGTCACTAAACACGGCTAAAAGCCATTTCAAGCAACGTTTCAATTCTGAATGGTGGTCTTTCACCAGGGCGATACTGAGATTATCTTCCACTCTGGAACTTGCGCAAATGTACTGTATATTATTTTTAAATGAATTAATTGTGAAACAGCGCAAATTAATGAAATAAAATTTACTTGCGCACTCCCGAATTTGAACCCGCGATCTTCGGATTCGTAGTCGAGAGCCTTACCCCTCGACCATGGAGATCGTGTAATGCAACTAATAAGAAAAAAAAAAGAAAGTTAAATTAGAAAATAACATTGAATAAATTGGCCACCACTGGTACTGAGTGTATCGGGTAGGTATCGAGCACTAGTTCCGGTGTTTTGGAATCATTTCCACGTCGTCCCGCCGTTTACAATGAGTTTGATGGAGTGCCCGCGGGACTGATCACGCGTGCTATTCCACAGGGCGTGACGAATAATAACTAATGGCCATCGCTGGCCCTAGGAGACGTCAAATAATAATTATTCTGCTAATGCTTATTTCACTGTCAATTAACATAATGCCGATGCATACTCAGTACGTTATGTGGCATCCTGTTGTTTGTTTTCAAATCCACTGGTAATGTGCATGTTTCCAGAAACATCAATGCAAAACCACCCCTGTTGCCTATTTGTTACTTTTAGAGTTGGTAGTTAAATGTTTTGAATATTAATTTTTTTCCTATTTTGGATTTATTCCTGATTTAGGTTATCATATACATATATATGTTGAATAATTTTCTCGGTTTGCCCGCGTAATGTAGTCCGTAGAAGGATTTTTTATCTCTTGACGTTTCGTACAAATCACACTGTCCATCTTCAGAGGCCTTATGTCTTGAGTTTTGTTTTGAACTGATCCCGACACGTACCGTATTTTTAATTTAACATCTGTGAATGTAGAAAACTAGTCAAGCGTAAAACAAATAATAATGGAAACTGCGTTTGGATCGTTCGCTTTCCCATTCATGTGAACTTTTTACACCCAATGTTCTAGCGCTGTTCATATAAAAATCTCCCTTCACGTTGTTAATATTGTTTTCTATAATATGCCTTTACTAATTTAGTTTTAAAGTGTCCATCGAACCCTTCCCCGCTTGAATGAATAATAATGACGTAGCGTAAACTAATTCTACGACACGCCCCGCCGAATGCGGGCTACGGAATAGTAATAATAATAATTAGTATCGCACCCCCCGCCCCCCTCCGCCCCTGGAAAGGTACTTTATCCGACGGACGCGTGGAAGGATTATCAAAATTATTATTAATATTGTCGCCAAATTCCTTCCACATTAGAGCCAGGGTCGAACCGGGTCGAAATTATTTAATCTTGCTAAAAGTTTAGCAAAAAAAATCCATGAACTCTTGTGCTACATGGGTATCTGTAGCAGAAGTTTTTTTAATTGCTTTTACTTGAGACCTGCTTGGAGTGGACTAAGATTGATAAAATGCTAAACAAAATTCAGAACTACATTCAAAACGCATCTCTTTCGAAGATTATATTGTATCGATAATTTGATAGCTTTTCTGGATAACCATATACCTACTGTTGAATAATGGTGTCAAATTCTTTAAAAAAATAAATTATTAATTACCTACATTTTGAACTAACCCGTAATATGAAAATCAAATTTGACTGAAATAGAATCTTTTCATTTAACCACACAATTTCTATTTCGATATGAATTTATCAATGCCTCGTTTACACCTATTAAAGTATCCACTATAATACGTTTTATTGCATTATCATGTAAATTTTGATTATTGACAATTTTACATCGAACTCAAATTTGAATCCTTTCACAGACCGTTATTGTTTTTATTTTAATTTTTATTGTTCTTCAAAGATATTATCCCGTTTAACTACTGTTAAGCAATTTGTCAACAGAATTTTCAATGACAATTGGATGATTACAGATTATTACACTAATTATACAGTATGTGCTACACAGAATACAGACGAAAGATTATACGTGCCTAATTTGAGATATTTTTACTTTGGAGCCATTTTTTCAGCATATATCTGACTCTTGCTGCCAATTCACATTTTAATTTATTATTGATTTCTTCTATCATTGTTAAAAAATAGATTTATTGTTTTTAATATAGTTTCCCTTGTTCTCGATAAACGAGGCGCATCACTTAAAAATATTAGTAAAAAAAATCACATATTGCTTCGTAGAACGCCATTAAGTTGTTATTTCGTGAAAGTGTGCTGTAAAAATCGACGACGTATTTTTTTGGTACTATGGGAAGTTTCAAAGGGGTATTTTTTTATTATTATTTTGGAGAGTCCAGTCCTGGTCTCGGCTCTCAGCTTACCGCCATCCACGGCTATGGGGTGACTTTGCGGGAGCCAAAGACGGGGTTATCAGTGGAGATAACGCCGAGGCTTCGGGCAAATTATCACCCACTGTTACTCTGTAAGTATAATCGGTAGACTCTGTTCACTGTACCCCGGTGATGCATAACCCAAGGCTCGCGAACTGCGTGCGGCCCAATTTCGTAGGTCAAAATCAAATTATTTACTGTCACTTCTTTGAAAATTCTTAAGAACGAAATTTTTAACAGGTTGTATCAATGGAATTTTATGTATTGCCAGTTTGATGAACAAGTAAGAAAGATATTATCCGATGGATTTGGCATGTAAAGCGTATGGACGAATAAATGAGTGTCTGTAGAATTTATTTTTCATAGTATCCATAAAACAGTTGTAAACTAATATACTACAAAGATTAATATACATTACAATAAATGAGAAATGTTAAATAAATACATTGACAAGTATTAGGAATACCAAATAGTAAAAGTCAGTAAATATTTCTATATTAACGATTTTAACAATACTGAAGCTGATAAACTGTATTTGACGGCCTCCATGGTCGAGGGGTAAGGCTCTCGACTACGAATCCGAAGGTGCGCAAGTAATTTTTATTTAATTAATTTGTGTTGTTTCACAATTAATTCATTAAAAATAATATATAGCATAATTGCCCACGTTCCAGAGTGGAAGATACTCTCAGTATCGCCCTGGTGAAAGACCACCATTCAGAATTGAAACGTTGCTTAAAATGGCTTTTAGCCGTGTTTGGTGACCAGATCTGAATAGCCTGGTATTTCCCAACCTTCCTTTCCCTCTTCTCCTTCCCCTCCCCAATACCTTCAGCCTCACAACATTCCCCAATTGGGAATGCCATAGTCTCACTGGCTCCAGACGGTTGGGAGCAGTTGGGACTCTTGTGAGGTATTCATATATAAAAAAAATCAAACACGCAGGAAGTGAAAGGTTGATAGGAAAGTATAAAAAGTCATGCGGCAATTTTATGAATATCGGAAATAAAATAATACATTTTAATTTCAAATTTTGACGGCTTCATTATTTATTTGCTAGTTGAGAATGTATGCTGTGCGTTGTGTGGACATAAAATACAATCGTATTCACGACACGTTCTGGTGCTAAACAAACACGGCTGTGAAATGACGATGTGTTGATTTTCATTTTTCAACACGGATTTCGTCAAAAGTCGGGTTTACGTCTTCCTCCGCCTAAAAATATCAAAATATACTTAGCACAGTATCCCCAATGAGCTTTAATATAAAAAAAATGTCTTTTGGGAAATTTCCTATCATCTAATTATTATTAGAAACATTAGAATAATATCTGTTTTCGTGGATACATATTTATGCAATACCTCTGAACCGGGGCATGCAATTCTATAACTATTCTATGTCTTGGGTCAAAAGATAGTCATAAAGATGGGATAAAGCTGTAAGTAACATTGAAAATATCAACTCTAAATGCAGCGTCATCAAGCAGTTGAGTCGCTCTGCTGATTGGCGAGATTTAGTAAACAGAAGTGTCATATCATCTCCCACGAGTATATTTGTTAGGATTATGTATGGTTCCAGAGATTAGCTTAAAAATATTTTTCGGCGGGCTTCTAAGGTGTTGAAATCAATCATTCCTGTTAAGAACAAGGATGGATATAGGAATGAAATATATGTAATATATACTCATATATTCTCTCGTATAAAGGTAACGCAACTAATAATATTAAAAAAAAACATAAAGGCAATTCTTTCTATTTCGAGAACATGATTCTGTTCAGAAGGGGTCCAGATAATGGAACTGTACTCCAAGATGCTGCGAACAAGTGCTTTATACGTTCTCCGTATTGCGATATAACGCATAACTATTCGAAGTCAGCCTGTCTATGCCATCCCCAATTTGGGAAAATGTTGGTAGAGAGAAATGTGAATAAAGAGAGATAGTGGGAAAAGGTTATGAACCATCGGTGTTCCCAATACCCTCTATGTCAGGGGTCGGTGAACCGGATTAAATTACCCCAAATGGGCTAAAAATTAACTATCGGAGATAATGCTTAATAAACACAACAGGTATGTAGTAGGTCGGGTTATATGATAAATCAACATACGTATGAATCGGCAAACTTTTCAAAAGTGATACAAAGCACGAAAGATAAAAAAAAAGAAGAAAAAAACTAGTCCGAAAACCTAACCCCACATAATTTAATTAATAAAATATATTTATTTAAAAAACACACATACATACATATATATTGTTTAGGTTAGGTTAGTTTACATTTTCGGGCTAGTTTTTTTTTCTTTCGTACTTTTAATGACTTTATATTACTTTTAAAAAGTGTACCGATTCATACGTGCATTGATTTATCCGGTCATCAGTAGGTAGGTACTGTAAAATCTCAACAAAAAAATAATTTTATTACATAGACTAATTATTATCAAAGTTATATTAAAACACATATGTTTTATAACACCAAAATGAAACAACAATCTGACGGTGTTTTATCCTTCCAAATGTTTTAATGAAATGTATATTTTTTATTTGATGGCTTTTGCGTTCTTCGTATTCCTTTACCGGTGACCTTTATATTATGCTAAGCTTTGAAAGCTAGTTTTTTCAAACTCGATTTGAAGTGGGTTATATCATCTTACAAACAAATATTTCGTGGTAATACCCAAAAAGCTCCCTACCCCTGCCCTATGGGCATGTCGGGGTATGTTGGTTGGGTTATGTTGGAGTGTGTTCGCCGGGATGTGTTATGTTGTGTTGTGTTGAGTTGGGTCGTTGGCCCGATAAGGATATCATAATACACGCGAAAGACAGAGGTTAATGAATTACATCGCAAGGACGCTGATTTAATGAGTTGCCGGGGCTTATTTATGGACATCATCAGTGATAATCTTGTGGACTAAGCCATAAAGATAGTATCGTGCGAGTTGTAGGAAGTGGCGGAGCGGATTACCTATCCTTCATACCCTGATATTCCTATTATCGTTATGTTGCCGTAGGTAAAGAAAGACTGAGTGGATTGGACGCCACTTAAATATGAAATGTTTTAATAGTATCATTGATTTTTTTCAAATGTGTACAGATCGATACAGTCGGTTGCGTCGCGGTTCCTGGATATGGCATTACTAGAATAAATATTAAGTATGTGAAAATACAAAATATGGTGCAAGTACAAAAATGTTTACAGAATAACAGTTTAAAATAAAAAATTGTATACTAATAATACGTATTTGATCTTTTTGTGTTTTTTTAGTCCTCCACACTCCGCACTGTGCTGAGGCGGACTAGAGTTATTTACTTTAATGTCTTTTATGTCGTTTTTAGTGCTGTTTTTAAGGTTATTTCATTAGCCTCTTTCAGTTAGACTTTAATTCTTGATTTGTACTCATTCAATTTTTCTATTCGTTTTATATCTGGGAAAGCATGTTGTGGAGTTTGTTGTAAACTAATGTTGTTTCTTTCGACATGGAATGTTTTTTTACGTTATTTTGATTCGATCCTGTGTCATGGATACGTGGTCTTAGTGGGGGTTCCTTATTTTTAATAGTTTCAATGGTATATTTGGTATGACAAACTTTTGAAAATTTCCATCGAAGACGTTCTTATGGTTACTTTAATTATGGTCATTAATAACATAAATCAATTAAAAGTTTTGAAAACAACCATAGTTAATACTTTAAACATTAATAATGATTTTTTTTTCGTTGTTCTCTATTTGTCTAAATTTAGAACTGAATATTAAATAAGTGTCCAATACTGAAATAATTAAATATAATAACTTTACTCGGGGGTAATTATTTAATTATTTACGCGACTCTAACTGCTGGCAACTCGCCCTAATGCTGGAATCATCGGGACATTTTATTGGTTATTAAAGTCCATGAATACCAAAACCTTACGAATAATGATTCGTGAATCACTTTTCATGGGTTTGTCATTTTTGCCGCATCATATCACAAAAAAAAACAAAAACAAAAAAACGAGGAAACCGATCGAAAGTATTTTGACGGTTGAATAACAAAAATACGTAATATCTTAAAAATCATATTTAATAATCTTATTATAAAGTTCTGTAAATATTTTAGTATTTTATTATTGTGACAGCTGTCTCGGCGTTCAAGGCCATTTTTAAATTGTGGTTAGGCCACATTAAGACGACTTCTTTATATGATACTATTTACCCCTACCCAAATTCAATTTGATTTTTATATGGTGCCTAAAATGATTTATTATCGGTGAAACCGATTTACTGAGAAACCAAATGTGATAATACTCACATAATGGATTTACATTAAATTTTATAAAATTTAAATTACGAATTAAACATAAAAAAACAATTAATATGATGATCAGTTTGACCACCGGAAGAGTTAACTATGTTGAGGTGTAAACAACTTTCAATTCCCCGAATATCCAGTAAGTTGAAACTCTTGGGCAGTGAATAAAATAATATATGCATCCATGGAACGGTTTTTTCGTTAAAAAGTTAAATCTACTCTGTTTAACACATAATATTACCATGTATAATATTTCAGCTCGACATTTGATTTGATTGATGATTTTTATTATTGTTTTCTTGTACAGTCATACTAATTTATTTATTTATGTTCCTTGTTCGCAGGTAAGCCAATAGACCCCAACGGAGAAAAACGAGACATCTTTAATTATTTGGTCACTCTATCGGTATTTATTACACATATTTTATTTATAACCTCGCTAATTCATTATCCTTTGCTATCGGTTACTTCTAATATTTCTCAAAAACGTTTAATTGGTAAAGGAAGAGTGTGCAGGAATATCTCGGGTTACGGCCACTTTACGATAAAACAATTCGCGTATTTGACCACCATATTTGACCGTACGCTATATTCATGATACGACCAGCTTTGCCGATATGATCGAAACTTCGTACACAAATTTCGCTTTTTAAGGATATTTTACGTCTTATTAGCAGAGTATCATTCTTAGAAATTTTACAAAATTTCAGTCCATTTGGTCCCATAGATCATATCGCCCATGAATTTAATGATTTTCCCCAAAAAAATAGTTTTCTTGTAGTTTTTCTTTGAATCATCTTCAGATGATAATTTTTCGTAGTAATCCAAACTTTTGTTCCCATGGAGCCTGAGAAAGGAATATTATGTCTTTAATTTGTTTTTCTTTAAAGCTTTAATAATAATGTAGAAGAATTTATAACTTTTTATCTTAATAAGCAGTCGTTTTGAAGCGTGTTATTTTGATAGTTCGTATTTTTACCGCCATGGTGATCTTACGAAAGTAACGAAACTAGGCGGCATAGTACATAACAAAAATGAACCTGGAAAGTGATTAAAATTAAGTAATTTTATTAATAATAATAATAATAATCGGATGATTTTTATAGCGCCGTTTTTGTGAAAAATCACCTCAAGGGCGCTGTACAAATCTTACTTCCTATTCTTACATTATTCCTACATTACATCTATTACATTTTTATTTTTTTTTGGACAGGCTATCATTACACATTATTTATAGACCATATAAAGAGATGCAGTTAAATTATAAAAACTAAATACGGCTTGATCTAAGTTTTCATACATGTTAAATTGAGAGAAAAAAAATGCTAACTGTATTTATTCCTTACGAAATATTGCAAAACGCTAATACAAATGAGAGGGGTCATGTGAAGTTGGGCGGCGGTGAGGACGGGGGCCGGGGGAACTGATCCATATCCATATCCAATCTTCTTTGTTTTTAAATATGGTTCAGAAAGTAAATAGATTGATATATACTTTTTTTAATGATCTACTAAATAAAATGAATAAGAAATGTTTTATATAAATCACTAGATTATTATTCATTTAATTGAAAATGACGACAAAATAATTTTACATTTATCGAAGACTAATAAATAGTTCACTATTAAGAGGAACGGCTGCGTTGCCTGTTTCATACATAACTTAATTTTGGATTCGAGAACAAAATACCCATAAAAACTGAATGATACATTTTTTTTTAATTAAAGGTTTAGTAAATATCTAGTACGTACGAGAAGCGTTTTATTTATTTTTGTTTTAAATTAAGAAGTATATGCCATGAAAAAAAATCAATTTTCGTAATTTTAGGGGCAACGTGGAAAATTATTTGAAGGTTTATCGTATTTTTTTTTTAAATTTTCGTATTTCCTATGTAAATATGATTAAGTAAATAAAAATTTGAAAACAAAACGTTTAAACACAAAGGTTTTTTCGATTATTTCAATATTATTTTGTCGTTATTTTAAATTATGTACGGCGAATTTGTGTTCCAATGTAAATTGGTCGTTTTTAATTTCAATTTAAAATCCACTATAATGCTTATTTTAATATGTGACATTTAATTTTTTTTTTATTATTTTTTGTTTCATTATATTTTCAAAGACGACGGGGTAAAAGTTTTTTTTAAAATCACCTTTAGCCCCCAAATAATGGTTAAAGATGCCTCTGAAATCGCGAAAAATCAATTCATTTAATGGCCTATATTTCATAATTTAAAACAAAAATAAATAAAATACTTCTCATATGTACTAGATATTTACTAAACCGTTGATATTAATCAATCCAAAATTAAGTTTTGTATGAAACGGGCCGCGCAGCCGTTCCCCTTAACGAGTCTAGTTAATAACTAAGTATGAATCAAACAGAAATGCTTGTAAATGCATATGATTTGGCGATTCGCGATACGATTAGTCTGTGATGGTCGTAACCTTCGGTACACCTGTAATTACAATGGCGGTGGACATTATAATGCAGGTAGCGCTCCCTGCCGTAACTAAGTGCGGTTTGATCTGCATATCAAAAGGAGTTTGAGATAGTTGTTCACAACTACGAAGGTAGTCAGTAAGTCGGTTCAAATGTCTACCTGTTCCTAGGCATGGAGTTTCCTTTTTGCAGTGAGGAATACGAAGTGAACAGAGGAAACTATGCCAAGATTTTGAGCCATCGAATTATTATTGGGTTAATCCACTGATTGAATGATATTACCATAGAAGTAAATATTTCTGATTTGTGGCTAGTGGGGGATTGGATAAACTTGAGGTTCTACGGATGCTCATTGGCGGAAACATGTTATTTATTATATTCTATGCCGTCATAGTATTAATTTGCATATTGTATATATATTATAATAACAGATATACTATGTAGTATATCTGTTATTTTACAATTATATTAGGTTAGGTTAGTTAGTGTAAAGCGCACTTGAGGTGAACCTTCACAAAACTGCGCTATAGAAATTAACTCTTATTATTATTATTATTTCTTACCGACAGTCGTTAGAAATACAATTGTATGGCAGTTTGTGCATAGTTTGACGTAATGAATTAAAAATGAAAACTTCTATACAACAAGAAGCCTTTTTTGACAATGATACAATTTTTTGATCTTTCATTTCATTTCACAAAATTTCACCTTTTTAATGAAAAACTTTGATAACTTTTTCCACTTGTTTATTTTTCACTAGACCGGTTTCACCTTACAACGGGCATCTTCAGACTGGTCCAATTTCAACTAAATCTATGTTATATATAGCATTTAAGTCAGAGATGGGCGCCATTGGCTCTATCTCATATTGCCCATTTATGATTTTATTTTGTTTGATTACTGAGGGAATGGCTTAAAAATTTAATTTGAATTTTGTCTCGGGTTGGTTTATTACCTTCTGGATGACGGATTATATTGTGTTGAGCTGAATGAATCTATGGGTTTTAAAAAATATGTAATGTCTATTGTGTCAGCATCATTTTGAACAGGTTATTTCTGGTTTTTTATCCATGATTTCCATCTTGCTTGCTAAAAGCATTCTATAGCATTTTTATGCTGTAGTTAGTTACATGTCATTGATGACAAGTGGAAAAAAGTTATAAAGTTTTTTTTCTGTCATATTAAAATGGTATTCCACCATGAACTTAACAGTTTCAACATTAGAAATAATAACGTTCCATTTTCAGCTAAAACATAATTCTATGTCTTGTCACGAATGTACGAGGAAAACAGCTATGTATCACACACTTTGTAGATTTTTAATTACATTAACCGTTAGAGTGCGGCCCAGCGCCATCGCGCTATAAGTTTTAGTTACATAAATTGCATCGTAGCGCTATAGCGCTGCAACTTTCAGTGTGCTTTTTTTTTGTCCTCGGGAGAGCACGTGTTCAATTTGAGCGTGATATGTTGCGGTTGGCGCGTGTCTTGATAACTGTATTTATTGTTTATCCTGTTATAATAAATACACCCTAAAGTGAATCGATATTTTTCACCACGTCGGAAGTTAGTTCTATTGCGGATGATCGTAATATATTAAATAACAGCAGCACTACGGACGACGAGACCTTTGTTCCCACAAATGTATGTGTGCAGCAAAGCAAATGGGATAAGGCGATTCAATCTCATAATGCGCTCGCGCTGTAAAAATGGACTACATGGACTTTGCGCGGGAAAACGAAATAATCTTATATTTTTGTTTTTTTTTAAAAATATTTTTTCGTAGTTGAAATGTGTAGTTTTTTAATCAGTACTATAATATTCTTAAAATTTCATTATTTACTTAATAATTAAAAAAAAAAAATCATTAAACTTGATTGACATTTGTCTTATTTATTGCGTTTTTATTTAATACCATACTTTTTTTAATTTAAAAACACAGAATATCTGTAACAATTTATACACATACTTGCAAAATAAGCATAGCACTAAAACGGTTGATATTACAGAAAGAACACAGCAAATTCGTACTACAAGAATTGTCTAAACTTTGTAGCAATTCATGCTAAATCTTCTTTTGGCCAAATTAATTATTTGTATCAGGCTCCGCTTATATTAAAGTCTTCCAGAATATATTAAATTGTCCTTTTCATACTTTACTTTTAAAAAAAAGTGTTTTTGTGTTAGCCGAGGATTGTCACAATTTTTTTCATTGTCGTTCTTAAATTAATCGCATCGGTAAAATAATATACATGTCTTATATTATAATATTCAACATTAACACAGAGTCACCCTTTCTTGTTTACTTTATTATAATGATTTCTCATACCTTCGAGCCGCTTTAGTACCCTTTTGTATGAAACATTTTTGTAACAATAATGATCTATCGATATTTTAATAATTTATTATTTACGATAAACATCATTGAATATTGTAAAGCTCCATATCTCACGATAGAAATGACTTACTACATGACAATTAAAGTATATAACAACCCTTACTTATATTTTTGATACTTTATATTGATTTATTATATTGCAATCATCTCTCATTCCTTCTAAACAAATGTCACTGCACCTTAAACAAATACTTTGAACATATGAATTGTACAATAACAGACAAATCTTTGTTTATCTTTCTTATTTTTTCTTCCTCATTTTTCTGTTATCCGTATATCGGTATATTTACACTTTATAATCTCCCTAGTTTTACGGGTTAACTGCAAGCAATAGGATGTAGATAATATATAACAAATACCCCTTGTACTTTTATAAATTTAATAAAAAAACATTGTGTTTTCACGTTGGA
Source organism: Halesus radiatus (assembly GCA_022606495.2). NCBI lineage: Eukaryota > Metazoa > Arthropoda > Insecta > Trichoptera > Limnephilidae > Halesus > Halesus radiatus. The sequence goes on from JAHDVE020008169.1 coordinate 164,125, forward strand.
CCTGATAATTACTGACCTACCAATTCTGGGATTACAAACCTGTGAAGTTTTCATGATGGCAGAGTTTGATAGTTTTCTGCTTCCGGCAAAAAACATATTGTTACTTTACTGCCCTCAACTACGTTAGAACGTTAGAAGTAAGATATTTATTTATTTTTTTCTCGTTCTTTCCACAACCCCCGTTATTGACAAAGCATTCTGCATTCGTTCTTAATTTAACTAAGTGAAGGCATATTTGTTATTTCCTTGGTAAACATCCAGGCACCCTCTGTAAATTGGTTTATCCCCTTCTTATGCAGCCCTTTGAGACGAAGATCGTGCTTACTTTAAGCGTACAAATAAAAATAGTATTATCCACATGGGTTATGCATATAACATTTTTATGGCTGCATCTTTAGTTCATCCCTTAAGTTAAATATTTCCTCATTTCGTATAGGGCGTGGCCTCTTGTGTACATTTTTATGATCTGTCGTTAAATTTATAGCGTAAATATTATGACCTGCTATTTTATTAGATAAGTTTTGTAAACGTAGGATAAACACTTCCGGCGTAACGCGAATCTTCCAACACAAACACAGTTTTGAAATTTATTTATTTTTAACCAACAGTATTAGGTGACTATGTTGTGCACTATAAGGATTTTAGTGAAAATAAATTAGTAATCAGAACATTGAAAGCGATAGTAAAATGTATTTAGGTATGAATAGAGGAGCTGTATTAACGATTTCCTGGCGATTTGTAGCTTTTGCTTGACAAAATTGACAAGCGTGTCGCACGTCCCATATACTTTACGATGCTCCACATTGACGATTGATCCGCAATTAGATTAATTTCATTTTTTAAATTTAAAATTTTATTATAAACACGAACAAAATATTTTCATATATATATATTAATATATATTAATATTATACTCGGCATGTAAATATCTCTAATAAATATGTATACAACTATACAACATGTGTGGCGGATGCAATAAAACTTATGAATTATTTGGTTAGAAATGACTATATTTATTTACCTATCTCAACAAAAACGATATTGGTACGATGGCCAAACAAAGGAAAAAGTTTAAAATGTTGAAGGCAAAATAATGTCACAAAAAAAAATTTATAGATTTTACTTGGTTTAATTTAATTTCATATTTTAATAGAATTTTTTAAGATATGAGAAAATCATCAGTTATGGCGTTTGTAATAAGATTTTAAATTAATTTATAAAAAAGGATTTATTGATCAAAAGCTGAAACGTGGTGAGAATCAGCGTTAAACGGAGATCATTAAACTAAAAGTTCGTCGCTTTGATGATCAATAAATGTGATGCAATATGAAATACGTCAACCTTTATCTTCGTAGAAGGCCGTTAATATATTTTTATTTATCAGAATCTTGTGCTTTAAAGACAAAACTTGGCAGACTGTAGATTGTACAGGGTTTCTAAGATATAAAACGGGCGTATCGCGTGTAGCCCCTCTTTTCAATCAATCACATATCACCAGAGATATTATGACGTTTTACTTTCATTAAAAACTTGATTAATTACCCGATATTCATTAGTGTTATTCTTGCAACCCTTTACACTGCCGGAAGTGTCACCGGCATCATTTGTCAGCCATCACTTGCACGCCATCTGTGAATTACAACGAGAAGTTTGTTGAAGTACCCACCTACAGTGTTCTATGTGGGAATCTCGCTTATTACCGATTGTAAAGTATATGGGCCTAAAAGAATATGTCCAGAAAAGCTAATCGATATTATTAAGAGTGGGGGCAATGCGACAAAGGTAGAGCAACGAGGGGTAGAACAATAAGCAATTATTGGTGAAAAAATGCATCTAACCGTTTAGAGGCATCGTCGAAAGTTTTTCAAATTGAATGATTTTCTTAAATAAAATCTATTAATATATATTTATATATTACTGTACAAAAATATTGCGAATGATTAGATTTTATATTATTCTTTATTGAAAAAATCCAAACCGTGCGTTAAAATATGTTATCTCATGGGCATGGATGGTTGAAACCTTAACACATTAATTTCGTGAATGTGTCTATTAAAGCAAAAAAAATATATATTAAAAAAATATCCTGCTCCATCAATTTAAAATTGTCCATAGGTTTGAAGAAAGTACAAGCACTGGAGCCCTAAGACATGTAAAATCTTTGAATATTCCCATTTGCAAGATAAACCTCCTATGGACAAAGAAATTTTAAATACACTGATATTTTCTATTCAATTATATTATATTATATTACTTAGTGACATCAGAAATACCCAAAACAAAAGTTCCTTTAAAAGTAAGCTCATTGATCATCTCCAATAAACCTGTCTATCACGAGTATTTCATATTTCATAATTTGTACATGTATTTATTTATATCTACTTTTGTATAATGTATTATATGTACTGCATGCATATATATATATATATATATCATTTTTTGTGAGTAGTCCCAACCGTCTGAAGCCAATGGCCATTGCGATATGTTGTTTTGCTGAAGGTAGTGGGATGGGGAGGGAGATTGGGAAGCATAAAGTGGGGAAGTACCTGGCTATTCAGATCTGGTCACTAAACACGGTAAAGCCATTTCAAGCTACGTTTCGATTCTGTATTAATATATACGCATTCTTCTCAATTCTCATTTGTTTGTATTGCTATCATTTTGTTCTTATGTATCATAGTTTTTTTTAACTGAATTTCAACTCCTCCTAAATTCTTTTCAATGGTTTCATGTCTTTAAATTGGTTTATTTTTGAAAAAAATTTATAGAAATGTAATCCATTTGTCATTTTAATAAGATATATATACGCTAACTTAGTAGACTAACCACTCTTGTAAATTGCTAACTCAACACAAGCGTTTCACACCTAGTGAGATAGGAAATTCGTCAGCATCAATAACAAATGTTTATGTACATAAATATGTAATTAAATAAAATATAAAAAATGTATGGAATATTAAAGTTACATATCAAATTTATTATATTGTTTTTCCATATTAAACATTAGAGACCATTTATGTTCAAGAATCGATGCTATTTAACTTTTGCCTGGGCAATACCAATTTCTAAAGTAAAAGTTCATCAACTTATGTTCCTATCACTGCCCTCCTTACGCTTTTGCGACCGTGGTAGGTACTGGTTCCTTTTATGAACTTTACTTTAAAACAATGGAATTTCCCTTCTGCCTAAAGCACGGGAAAATAAACGTTTTTAACGAAAAGAAACTCTATCATGTAATGCTTGTTTTAATTCTCTACCCAGGCTTGAATTTTAAACTCCTATCCTACGTACAATTTACGTGGGGCTTTTAGACCGCTTGTTTTTTTTAAATAGCAATACGACCTTCTTGGTATCCTTAGTATCACTATATTTTCTGTTTTTTCCCAAACGGGGTTATTTTGTCGTGCCGTTAATTCTATCACACACGCCAAACGTGAAAATCCCTTTCTAAAAGGACAGTAATAAGGGGCCATTAAAATTTAACTCGCAGGCGGGAATAGGCACAAGGTGGAAACGCAGTGGCGCGGCAGATAATTAGGATGGGGTTTTTTAACACGTGAGGGTTACCACGTGACCCGAATGAATCTCAACCCTTAACTTGTATCCTAAAATACGAAGGTGAGGGTGAACTAAGGTCAAAATTATATAAAAGGGCCCGGACTTTAAGACATAAACGGTAAGGTTTAAAAATGTTAAATACAAACGATCGTGCTCGGGTACACTACTGACAATTTTATTTTGAATTGTGACTTGTAGGAACACAGTAAGAAATTTTAGCTGTAAGGTATTGTTTGTACGTCAAGTGATGTGTTATATAAATTAATTGTAAAGCGCCCTTTAGGTGATTTTCTCACGAAAACGGCGCTATAGAAGTAATCCAAATATTATTATTATTTTACAAAATAGACTCGAAAAACCTGCTTTCGTCTGCATTAGACATGGCAGTCGATCTGAACAACGGATTCTTTATCAGACTAACCGCCCTCATTTACAATAATTTAATGTGCCAAACGAACCCAAGGTGGAAATACTACACGTACCGAGCATTTTTACATGTAAACGCTAGCGCTTTAAATACACTCGAAGCTTCGCAAGGTATAATGGGGCAACGCAGTGATATTTTTGGTCGGTAAATATACCAATTTGGGAGGCGGGTATGGGTACCGCCGCCCCGGGAACCATTCATTGGATAACCGACACCTCTGCCATAGGTCACTCCAAGTGCTTCCCTACGGCAGGTGATTTTCCAGGTCTTGGCGGCGGATGCGTCTGTCCACCGACTGCATAGTGGGCTGGATCGGGAGTAAGACTGATAGATTGAGGGAGACTCCCCGATCTATCCAGCGAGACTCTTGACCCATCGGCTTGCACCGCAGCGGGAGGGATGAAAAAATTCGTCCGTTACTCCTAGACATACTAATCCCCAAATTCCTACTCACCCCTAACTCATACCGTTTTCTTTCTCAGAACTTCCTCTCCTTAAAAATACCCTCCACATTGCATCCCCAAATGCGACAAAGGCCCCGAGGAAGATTATTTTCTTCAAGGCCTCCTGTGCGGAGTTAAAGTTTAAAAAAAACCTGTTTTGATAAACAATTAATAAAACGGTATTAAATTATTTAAGTGTATTGTAATTTTCGATTTTAAAACAAAGAAATGGTTTTCTCCAATACGAAGATGCCAATAAATGTATCTTCAGCGGAAAAATATGATATTTATGTAGGTATACGAGTATTTTAGTAGTATCGATGTGTTGAACTTCTGGAAAATGTTAGTTTTATCTGTGTGCATCTAGCATCATGTGTCGTTATATATAAATGCGAATACTTTGAAACGCACATTTTTGTATGTGTTTGGAAATATTTATAGTTTTATCATTCCAGTCCCCTCATGGGGGAAAGGTGGATATTGAAGATGGTGGTATCTATGTTACTTTTTTACTACACAGAGGTAGTCAATGGCAGGCTATTTGATATTTATTTTTACATTAGCTCCACACAGGAGGCCCCGTGGAAAATAAACTTCTTTGAGGATGCTGTGTGGAGGGTCTTTTTGAGGAGAGGAAGCAGTGAACATGGGATTTGAAGGGACTCATCTTATAACGACTCGTTCTCATGCGACAAATGTCAACCGTGTACAAATGTTGGGCGCGCGTTGGGCGTGTTTCCCGACTGTGCACTGATGCCGAAGGGATTAATGACTTTAGTTCCTCAGAGCATTGAAATACCTGTAGAACAGGGACAGCATTCCTACCTGACGCCCAATAAGACAGGCGAATCTTTCGAACGGATCGCCCCTTTCTGCACAGAGTTAATGTAAATATGTTTTATAAGTAATAATTTAACAAGCCGATTGACGATGTTTTTTTACTTAGTGTCACAGGGAAGAACTTTGCCTTAGATTGAATCCACAATAAATGAAATAGGAAACTACCCATTTATACCCACAATACTTTTTAGACAATTTTTTTATTTTTAATTGTTCAAACGTTTTCTTCTCTTTTATTTCTTAACTGATTTATATCGAATAATGTTATATACTCCATTATACGAAAGGCAGTTGACATAAAACATGTATAAAAATAAAATAATTAATGCATACAACGGACAGTAAATTAAGCTTTACAAATAAATTAAAAACATGTTTCGCTGGTTTAAATGTCCGAATTCTCGTTACCTGCCATGACAGCCGAAATCTAAAAAGCTCTCTGATGAACTTCAAAATATTGCGTGACGTGAATATTTTGAAATGCAAAACTCTGTTTAAAATTCTCTTTTCTAGTAACTCAATTTATTCTTAATTTTTACCTTTAAAAAAACTGCCTAACGTTTATTCATAGCGTTGAAATATTATCGAATTTCGTGTATTTTAATGTAATTTATTTTTATTCGAAAAAATGTTTTCCAACTCTGCGTTATGCTCGAATTCACGTGGGCGCATATCGTAAATAACCATAGACAGAGGTTTTTACGCGGGACGTTTTTTACGCGGGACATTTTTTATGATATTTGTTTTTTGCAGGGTTTCGTAGACTTTTCTCTAGCCCCTGCCGAAATTAAGATGTGACACGCATCCCGTCTGAGAGGACATCTCGGCGGAATACGAAGTGAAGTGGGATAATGAAACTATTCGAACCTGGAAGTGGCTGTTTAGACGTTTCGTAAAACGGCAATGGTTAAATTAATATTAGGAAGGCCTTAGGCCACCTTAGCCCCGCGCCTGTAAATGGACGAATGTCACGTAAACTGTTTCGAACTTTGTTTTTAATCTCATGCTAACTCGTAACGTTTTATATCGCTGGGATGTTGTTTTATAATTTTTCTTCTGTTAGTTTATTGAATATTTCATTAATATAGAACCAACCATATGTCATTTTATTTCAATAATGTATATATTTATTTCACAGCAAGGAAATTTCAAGAGGACCGAATGCACTTTTCGAGAGTCCGCTCCGTCTAAAAGCTTTTTGTTAATATTAATTGATACTATTTACCTTCACTCATAAATATAAAAAAATATTATTCACCTGGTAAAATAAACAATATAAAACGAAACTTACAAATTTGAGGTTGTATACCATTATCATATCATATGAATTAATATAGTTGTACAAGTTTCTTATACACAAGTTCATGAATGACACGAAAGTTTCGAAACTGATAGCAGATTATTAATATTTAGTAACACTTAAAAATCTTTAGAATACGAACAATGTGTTAAAATTTCTTTGAGAACTACCCTTTATATTCATGCATTTGTGCTCCTATCCTCCAAGCTTCTACTGGAACACCATCAAATAACCAACGCATAGTCTTGAATTATTGTTGCGGCTCTTTGAATGCGTCCGTATATAACTAACCAAAGATCCGGCTGGCTATTTGGCTCATCTGTTGTATTGTACGAACCTATTCGTATGTTTGCAGGCATTCCATGGCGTTTAGTATTGTGGTCGCTACTAGCTACTCATATTCCACTGATGTAAAATCTAACCAGAACAAAGCGACGATGAAGTAACCCTGTGAAATGTTCATTAATAATTTTTATTTATTCTACTCTATACGCCATTTTCATTAGTCATGGCCATTGGACAGATAATGCCTACGTATTTGAAAGAAAATTAATGTCGTCAACTTGAAGTCTTTTCGGTTCTCAGAGCCCACAAAGACCAATGAACTTATTTATCAATTGATAAACTAAAGTTATTTTTAAAACTTAAGACAAGATTTTTGTGCATAGTGCAAAGGGTAACAATTATTATTTTTATAAACAATAATTATTAATCGAAAACACTCATCCAAATTGAAAAAAACCTTCCGAGCAAAGATAAATGTCGCCGGCAGGACTCGAACCCGCACCCTTCTAATATCCGGTCAGATGCTCTACCGTTGAGCTACGTTAAGAGCACGTCTAACCGGACGATAAAATTATCAATCGCCAGAACGCTGAATGTTTTTTCAATTTGGATGAGTGTTTTAGATTAATAATTATTGTTTATAAAAATAATAACTTATTTATCTTTTATTAATCAACATATTTGATATATATGTATTGAGTGTGTTTATATTTAATATAACGGATTAATTAAAGGAGCGTATATTTGGATCTGTGATTAATGAAGCGACTCATCAATGTTTAACAGGAGTTGATTTGTTTGTATAACGATTATAAAAGCTTTTGATTAAATTTGCACAATATAAATTTGAAAACGGGTTAACAAATAATATGAATTGAACACGGAACAAAGGGAGATAGTCTAATAAAGCCGAACAATGGGAAGAGCATAATGCTATTATGTAAAAACCGGCGAATATATAGGTAGGAAATTTAGATGTCATTAGTGTCGCCGTACTTTCCGTAGTTCAGCAAGCAGAAGCAGATAGCTACAGTCTAGATAAGAAAGAATTTCGATATTTGCAAGTTTTTGATCAATTTCGGTAGAAGTAAGGAAAAATTGAATTTACTTCGGCCACACGGATATGCTTATGCCTATAGGTTTAACTCTTCAGTGGCAATCGCACTGTCTGCGATAATTTTGATAGATAACACCTTTTTTTAATGTATGTAATGTTCCTATTTAGATTTTATGAATAAGTACCTACATAAATTGAGATTGCTGCTGAACCCGTTTTCATTATATCATATTGTGTATTATGTTAAATATAATCTGAAATACGGAGAATATGTTTATTATCACTTTCTTGTTTATTTTATTTCAGAACGTCGAGGAATAGCAGCCATCTTGGAAAATGTCACCCTGTTTTGGGTATTTAGCAGTTTCCTGGAAAAATATTAAATTTTCTTTTACGATTTCACCATTTCCATCATTTTGATATTGGATGACTGGGCTCCATGTAATATATATGTATAGAAATACGAAAAGTGGATTTCATTAATCTTATTTCAATCTAATATTTGGTAGTTTCAATAGCTATTGCATGGCACACTTAAACTTATATATTTTTCCATGGTAGAATCCATTCTGAGATATGGAATACGAACTTGGTGTCACACAAGCTTTACGTATATTAAGTATGTCCAAAATTTACAAACTGCGATAGTTAAAAAAATTGTCACACCAAAGATATACAGACAAAGAAAAATTTAAAAATATTATACGGTGCTGAGGGCCTACTTCCTGTAAAAGGTCTCCTATGGTACATCACTATTATAGATAACGCGGGAGAAAGCCAATACAAAAAGCCACTGGTGCACAAACACAGCACTAGATTCACTGAAAGAAGAGGCCTAACAATTCCAAAAATTTCAAATAAATATGGAGGTCGAACTCTTGAATACATAGTGCCAGTGATTTTCAATAAATTTAATGAAAGCTATAAATTGGAGGAAAGTGAGAGGCTTTGCGTGAAATCGATGAAGTTATGGATTTTAAATGAGCAATCTATGTATCTTTAAATTTTTATCTATGTATACTTAATGGCTAAGTTAATGTGCCTATAATGTTAACGTCAAATGTAAGTACCTATTTTATTTAAGACTAATATATATTTATTAAACCAAAAAGAAAAAGAAATGTTTGTATGTATTACTATTACTATTAGGACTAATTAATCTTTGTAGAACCTGCAGACAAGCTGTCATGTGACCGCTTTGCAGGACTACATATTTTGCTCCTTTCTTTATTTTACCATGCATGTATTTATGTTCTTTGGATGAATAAATAATTAAAAAAAAAAAAATCCATTATAGCTCTATAATCCGAGATCCATACGGCCTACTACTGAATATCTAAATCTAACCCAACCAGAACACACAGTCCTGGGACTAAGTGCTCGTCCCTCTCTGGGATACCATTACATATTCTACCTTCCGAATCTGCATCCGTAAATTAATAACAATATGTGCATAATTTCCATATTGTCATTTTTTGAAAATCTGTTTGCATTATAATATTAATCAAAATCTCCGAATCTATAAAAATTAAGGATTTTCTCCAAAATCTAATGTATATTACAACCTTCCACAATCTATAACTAACAACTTGTAATAGAGTGTCTATATTGTTGCGAATTGATATCTCACCATCCGGTTAGTAATTACATTTAAATTGAAATATTTTAAAAAAGTACCAATAGATCCAACTATACGCAATATCCCCGACTAGCTCAATCCCAGGGTATATAGATGCATATAGATATACATACACACATATAAACCGTGTTCTCAATTCGTTTATTCACAATTTGAGAAATCACCGCTTCTAGAAAATATTAAAAAAAACATACATACAAGTAAATGCAGGAATAGGTAATTCAAATAAAACAATTATCTTTATCCTTGCAATTAGGCCTATATTGAAAAGCGGAGACTATAATAATAATAATAATAATCGGATGATTTTTATAGCGCCGTTTTTGTGAAAAATTACCTTTAGGGCGCTGTACAAATATTAGTTCCTAATTCTTATATTATTCTTATAATAATGCTCTAGGTAAAGCTTTAATCTCTCTGTGGACGCATTTAGATCATTACAGGTTACAATGATAGTTGACTGATTTTAGATTATTTCTGTATTAGCAAAAGGAAAGTGTAATAAATAAGTAAATTGGAACGAAAATAGCAACAATACCTGACAGGTGATTTGTTGGAAAACTTCTGGTGAGGATGGAACGATAGCTCTCCACTGGTCCCAAAACTAAAGTGAGTCTCCCTACCCCTCACCCGATCCGACCTACCTGCTCAGTCTTATTCCACGCTCCCAAAACGAGCGTCAACCATTACGCTAGGCCCAAATGCCAATAATAAAAAAAATAGTTCTTGCTTTTAAGTAAATCTAGGGTAGTTTGTTAAACTTAGTTGTTATGGACTTGCTTCATAACAATATTTAGCGACCTATAAACATTGACTTATAATTTGAATTGAATGAAAGGTGAACTCCAATTATGCACAAATCTTGCCAAAAAAAATAAAGAAAACTGTCAGTGGATGAAAACAATCTGGAACGTCCCGTAAAAATGACATAGCTCGATCAAATGAAATAAATATTTAAATGAGGTCTTGTCAAATATCTTAACAGAATAGTAGGTATGTATGAAAAGGCAGATGAAGTTGTTATGCCAGGACTGAGCTGATTGGTCCTGTCTGTAATTGGCATGATTACTTTTATTTTATTTTGTTATGCTATAATGTTAAATATATATTGAGTTCCCCTTAATTTTGATATATCGTGTTCCTAAACACAGGAACTATGGAATCTATATATATATATTTTTTTATTTTATTTTATTTTTTATTATTATTTGATATCTTTGTATAACAGAAATTACGAAAAAGGTGTTGAAATGAAATCTTTCTTCGTAACCGATTAAATGGAAACCTAGTTAAAGTGGTGCAGTCTGATGAAGTAGAATATCCAGTATTGGAGTTTTATACATTTGCTTCCCGGGAATGGTTTTGTCTGCGGTGTACTAAAATCCATGTTTCCTCGTATTTTGTAATATTTTGTACTTTATACTTCGAAGAATGTGAGGCGTCGGTTTCGGGAATTTGAATTCATAATTTTTGCACAGTTCGCAAATGTCCTTCGATGCAGATTTATTCAGCCCTGTTTTTTCAAATATTGTGAAATTGAAAGATTTATCTAAAGCAAAAATTCTTGCTAGCCTTTTGGAAACATTTTCAATTCTTGTAATAATAATAGTTTGATGATTTTTATAGCGCATTTTCGTAAAACTAAATCATCCCGAGGGCGCTTATATGTTGTTATTGTTGTTTCAGAGTAACCTTTGAGCAACCGTAACAGTAACAGTAACAGTCACAGTAACAATAACAATAACAGTAACAGTAACAGTAACAGTAACAGTAACAGTAACAGTAACAGTAACAGTGTAACAGTCGAGTTGTTTGGTGGTCCGTCCTCTCTGCCTACCCCTCCGGGGAAACGGCGTGATGGTTAGTTGGTTAGTTAGTTAATTAGTTAGTTAGTTAGTTCCGAGTTACCATCATCAACCAATCCATTAATTACTCTAAAAAATACAAATTTTCCGGGTTACAAATAATCTGACAATATTTGAGTTCCTCCTACTACCGTCATTGTTGTTTTTGGACTCCAGTTTCGCAAAAAAATAAAAATCAGCATGTAAGCAATTAAAGAAAACTGATTTTAGTAATTATGTCCTCGTTAATCGGGCTACAAAAGTGTTATAATTCATTTCCTATTTTTTCGTCAAAATTACTAAAATAAATTACTTTACGCTTTTTATTCGCGCGAAGCACGAGATTTCTCCGAAGTTTTCCGAAATGTACAAAGTTTGTCGGGGGAAGGAGAGATGCTGTAAATCAGATATCCCAAACCTTTTTTACTTTGATCTCAGTTCTCTTCTGGGAAAATAGTCATTATGAAATGTAAAATCTCACGTTTCAAAAAGCAAAGTCCTATAAAAATGTTTTCATACTTTGAAGTGAGGTATAAGATAATTAATCATTGTAGAAAATAATATTATAAACCAAATGAAATATGAAAACGGAAAAAATGACAGAAAATAAAAATAATTCAGTCGCATCTGGGACTCGAACCCAGGTCCTCTGCCTATCCGGGGCAACCGCTTAACCAACATAGCTAATGAGACCAGTTCAATTTATGCCATCTCCATCGATATCATATCTCATATTCAAGATTTGTTATTATTATTCTGAATTTGAGATATGATATCGATTAAAATGGCATAAATTGAACTGGTCTCATTAGCTAAGCTGGTTAAGTGGTTGCCCCGGTCTTGGGTTCGAGTCCCAGATGCGACTGAAATCTTTTTATTTTCTGTCATTTTTTCCGTTTTCATATTTCATTTAGGTTATGTTAATAATATTTTCTACAATGATTAAATATTAAAATGAGGTTTTTAAATCTCAAAAAAATAATTAATAGTTAAAAAATGAATATAAGATAATTAATTATTTTATATTGCATTCTATTAGGATGATAGGCAATGGCATTTCGCGATATTTTTCGGACGATGAAGGAAAGAATATTCTGTTCGATAGTCACAATGGGTAGGAGTCGCTCTCTTTTCAGAACATATTATGCTTAGTAAGGAGGTCTGTGGGTACTGTAATTTTTAGGGTTTACATCTAACTGTAAAAAAATATAAACTAACAAGGAGAAACGGCATTTGATTCTTTGATCTTTATCTTTTTGAAATTGTATTTTATACTCGTACTTAACTATTTTTTTAATCTTATCTCGGCAGTAGAACATTATGTAAGTTGCTCTATCACCAAAGGTAAACTGCGTGTAGTTGCTTTTTTGAAAATGACACTTTTATCATTATAAAATAACACAACAACTAATATTTTATGGTCAACTGAATAATAATATTAATTGATCGTACAAATTCCTTACCAAATTCATGTAACAATACATTTTTCGTGTAATTTTTTCATCTTCTAATTTATTTTTATGGTTCGTTTTTGTTAGGGTAGGCACAGCTTTTCAGCCTGTATGAACTGAACGGAACTGATACGCGGGTACGGCGAGCGCGTTCTGAAAAAAATGTTTTTTAATAAGAGTCCGAACTGCTCCCAACCGTCTGGAGCCAGTGAGACTATGGCATCTCCAATTGGGGAATGTTGTGAGGTTGAAAGTATTGGGGAGGGGAAGGAGAAGAGGAAGAGGAGGGTGGGGAAATACCTGGCTATTCCGATCTGGTCACCAAACATGGCTAAAAGCCATTTCAAGCAACGTTTCAATTCTGAATGGTGGTCTTTCACCAAGGCGATACTAAGAGTATCTTCCACTCTGGAACGTGCGCAAATATACTATATATTATTTTTAAATGAATTAATTGTTAAACAGCACAAAGTAATTGAATAAAATTTACTTGCGCACGTCGGAATTTGAACTCGCGACCTTCGGATTCGTAGTCGAAAGCCTTACCCCTCGACCATGGGGGGCATCATGTAGGTATTCTACTCTATTTATCGACTTTCTGAAGAGACGAGTTTTGAGTTAAATTCTGTAGAGCTACGAAGGTAACGCAACAGGAACGGGTTTGCGATCACTTTAAATGTTTCAAAGACGGGGAGAAGTCTTTAATTACGCCGGCGTATATTATTATTTGTGCGAGACGCAGCCCCGCGAATCCGTACAAATCTTCCACTTTAATTTAGATAATAAGTTCCATCAATATACCCCCAGTGACGGGGTAAGCCCCGGGCCCCGGGTGATCTCCTGTCAACGGATTCAAGAAATGCTAATAAATTTGTTTTCGCACCCTTGCGGTCGGGGTGGAACTTCCCCGCACTTTATTCCGGCTCTAGCGCTCCGGATTTCAAAGTAAAAAACAATCACACGTTCGTGATACGAGGTTTTTGGTATTTATTCAGGACGTTATAGCAGTTTGCCGAGCTAACGATATAAATAAGCTGGAAGATATTCGAGTTTATCAAGTTTGTTGTGTAGATATGAATTATGAGTAAAATAACTTCGCTGACTGTACCTAATAATTTACCCGTTCGTGATTTATATTCATGCGATTTATGTTTTCGTATTATCTTCAGTTTCGAAGCAATAGTTTTGATTTTCAATTTGTATTGATAATGCGAACATGCTAAACACATGTCATTGTAAGGCAAGCATTTTTGTTACGAAAGCGTAACAGCTTTATGAAGATACATGACCAACAGTGGCGTCCACAGAGATTTTAATCGGGGTAGGCAGTAGGGAAAGAAGGAATTAATTAATAATGTCTAATCTGGTGGGTGAGGCGATGTTGATTTGGATTACCTGACACATTAAATAATATCCGAAAAACCGTTTCATTTGTTACAAGCCAATTATTGGAAACATTAAATTTCAATGTGTTTTTTCGACCGCACACTTTAATGGCACTGATACTGCATTTGTGATTGTATATCTTCAGTTGAATGCACATTGTGCACACATGTACAATTTTGTGTAGAATAAACTATACAATACATGTAAATTTGACGTGTGCGTCATTTTGCATTCTTACTTCCTGCTTTTGACACGTTATAGTGGGGAGGTCGGTGGGGAGCGCGCGGGGCCACATTTCGTAGCCGGAACTTCGCACGTATTTTTGAAAGTGTACGTTGATTTGCAATAATTTTATAAATTTTTATATATTTTATTTTTTATTTGAGTAAGGAAGGACAGGCAGTTCTTATGTGCCTATGTGAATGCACGCCTTTCGTGACCAATTGGAGTTTGGTTCCGAATATTGAATGCTCGAGTATTAAATAATCTTTCTATAGTGTTGCTGACTCAGGGATATTCCGAAACTATCTATGGATTTATTATATCCCTTCGAACCGTCAAATAAATAAGTTTTCAAAAAGGATTTATTTTGGTAAGGCCAAGTTTAATATCCGTACTTTCTCAGGTGGTGTGAACATGATTTTATTTTTTTAACTTTTTCAGATGAGAGAGGTTGGTATATCCAAGTTCAAATGAATAATTTGTATTCTAATTAATGACAGTTATTGATGAATGACTACAGCTTTCGATAACGAGCAGATTTTAGTTGATGACTTGTAGAATTATCGGATTTTTTGTAACACTATTTGTTAACGATATATCCACTTGGTAAGCGGAAAACGTATCTATTTCTAAACTCGTTTTGTCCATTTCTGCAATTTTTATTTATTTGCATGATAGCTAATAGCTCAATGTAACGTTAAAATTTTGTAATGGGATTGTATTAATGTTTTTATTTTAGTAATTGACTCAATCTTCTTTGATACTGCTCGAATCGTGAAATTAGAAAGATATTCACTCAAATGAGATCACCCGCTCCCTTCGGAAAACCTGTTGTAACGAATACTGAACACGAAGAAAAAACGGGAAAAACCTTTGCATCGTGATTAATTATTCCATCCCCGTAGATCTGCACATTTTGTTAAGTGCCCGCGGTTCTACCGCCCAGGGACGAACTGACCCAAAATATGATAGTTTTTAGTATTTTCGACTGTCAAAAGAATTCTTTTCCTTTATAGGGCATTAAGGTTTAGGGGTTATGCGTGGAAGGAATTATAAAATTAAACGAACACTGCAAACCAGCAACATTTTGATCTTTCAAAATGTGATGCAACACAAGCCAACAGGGTAGAACCCAAGTGACTATTGCACCCCGTCTTAGTAAATGTTGTTAGGCATATAATTGGTGAAAGGAAGGAGACGGGAAAGGTTGATGAATAACTTTTTGGTTCTGAAGAGTGTTATTTCACCAGGGCGGTACTGAGAGTATCTAATAGCAAACTCTGGAACACTTCGCTAATGTATGTAATTACATATTTTAAAATTAATATTGCGTGAGAAATAACACACATAAATTAATAAACTTAATTTGCATATGCCAGGTTTCGAACCCGTAACCTCCGGGTGTGCAGAGAATCAGTTCTAGGACTGATGGTCTTATAGGGCGATACTGAGATTATCTTCAACCCGGTTAGCCCTTCGCGTCGTTTCGGTCCTGCCGCCACCCGGCTCCGCCCGCCCTAGTTATTATTCCACGTTCGCTGAGTGAATTGGATTGATTGAATCGGGTGGATGATTGTGTATAATTAGTAACAAATTTAATATGCACCGCGCATTTATTATTCAAGGTGTGACGTGTAGCCGAATCACGTTAGCGACTAATGTCGTATACACGAGAGAACTCTATTCCGCTATTTGGGTATTTTCATAAAAATTTCAATGGGCTCAATTTTGCGTGTAATATATGTTATGCTACGTTGTAAATTCTTGTTCAATGAGCGTGCTTTTTAAATTTTAGTTCAGCATTATTGTTGAATGAAACGCCATCTGTACCATTTTCATTCGTTCTTAAATTGTTTCAGCGCAAATTTAACAATGTTAAGAGTCGATATAGTAGAAAAATTCAAGAAAAAAATCATATAAATACAATCTTTTATTTTGCAACTAACAGTATAATAAAAAAAAATTTCGCGCAAGAGTCTCAACTGCTGCCAACCATCTGGAGCCAGTGAGACTATGGCATTCCCAATTGGGGAATATTGTAAGGCTGAAGGTATTAGGGATCTGGGTCTTTCACCAGGGCGATACTGAGAGTATCTTCCACTTTGGAATATGCGCAAATATACTATATATTATTTTTAAATTAATTAATTGTGAAACAACACAAATTAATTAAATAAAATTTACTTGCGCACTCCGGAATTGGAACCCGCGACCTTCGGATTCGTAGTCGAGAGCCTTACCCCTCGACCATCGAGGCCGTCAAAATTCAATATCAATAACAAATAAGATTAAAATAATTACTGCAATATCATACGATGTTTGGTGTTTTCTGATATTGTGTCCTATGCGTACAAAATCATATTTTCCAAAGCTAAAACTTTACAACATAAAGTGTTAATGGAGTGATCTGACAGATAAGTATGTTTCTGTATCTGTTTTTACATAATAAGATAAACCCTAGCAAGTAATATCTATACACCGCTCTTGAGGTGATTTTTCACAAAAAGGGCGCTATACAAATTATCCATTTATTATTATTATTACTAATTACATGATATTGATTTAAAATACAAATACATAATTTTTTCGTGTTTCATTTTCTTGTTACGTAAAAATCTTTAGTATCATGTTAATCGATTCATTTTTTTTAATAAATGTTTAAAAACATACGTACTTTATGTAATATTATGTATTGTACACGCCTAAACAATAATTCATAAGTGGTTAGTAGCAGAGTAGTACAAATCGGTTTCGCACCCAGGCATCGCGGGTTCAATTGTTAGCTAATTCCCTTGTTTAAAAATTACATTTGGCTACCTATGATATGTTTCCTTGTAATGTCTTATTTATACATGTATTTACCGGGTTACATGTGTAGTGTATAAGTGTGTTAGTATGGGTGAATGTGTTTGTAGGTATGAGAATTGGTGATCTGCATATTATAGAAGTGATGCCATATGTATGCGCATTGAGCAGTTTATATAATTATTATGATTCTCATTTTAAAAGTGCCCAGTGAATCCGAAAAAATATTATTAATGTTGTTTAGGTGAATATTATGAATGAAGAGCACGGTTAATTGGTGAATTTGGAGCTGTATTTGTTTTGTAGCTCTGCGTGTGGAATAGTGCTGTTTGGCGGTACATCTCAAAGGTATTTTCAAATTAATTAGGGATAGAAGCTCGGTAAGTCGATATTATTATTTAGAATTCTATACAGAAATGTTAAATCAGCTACTACCTTTGTTGAGAAATACAAATATCGTCAGGTTATTCGTAACCCAAAAAAACGTATTGCATGGTTTGACTTGTATCAAAATGTAAGTTGAGATAACCGTTGTTATGGTGTCAATTATATCTGCTAAAAGTATTAATGTCTAATCTAAAACTGCCGCTACTTTCTACCATGAGAACGATTCATGATATTTTATACTTTTTAAATTACTAAATTACTTCATGGACTCAACACGAAAGAAAAATCAGTGTCCCCATTGGATCTACTCGACTCCACCATATTTTCCGCTGTGAAAATTACAGCACGAACTGTTAATCGTCCTGCATCAAAGCAAAAATAGTTAGTTATAATATGTATTTCTGTAAAATTAAGTTCTGCTATTATTTTTGTAATGTTTAACTAACTAATGTACCTACTCCTATCATACCCTATTATTGTAAGACATGTATTATGTTTGTAAAAGCCCTACAGGCGTTCAATGAGTAAAGAGAATAAATAAACATAATATTCGCAATTCATACGGAATCAAAAGTTTCTAACTTTGGTGTAATAGAGGGTTAAAACAACCTGATGTAAACACCACTGCGGGAGTAATTATTGTAAGTATCTACCTAGGAAGAGCATCCCTGTTATATCTTCGTATGTTCGGATACTAGGGTAAAACGCACTAAAGGTGAAATATGTTACTAAATTGCCCTACATGAATGCTGTGTTATTATTATATTAGGTAGTTTTCACTTTATTTTATAATTGGAGCAAGTTTGCACCAGTGCACTACGAGTGCAGTCTATTTGTTGGGGAGAATTATCGCCTATGCACCCGAGCTTTGCGCTACAAATGCAGGCAAAGATACCCGGAGTCCTCATTCGTGAAGAGGTCTTAGATCCACCGGCAGCACTGGCTTTGCTCGGAGCGACTGAAATTAACCCCAAACGTTAATTACAGCTAACTGGGGTAGATGGCGGTGCAGTCCCCTAAGTGGCTAGTGGCCCCCTATCCATTAAGATAGTGCTCCGGTGTTCGCTTATACAGGGCTTAGCCGAACACATATAATATACCTACTAGGTACTGGTACTCCCCTCACTCCTGTTCTCCCGTTGTCCGGGTACTTTGGATACAAGTGCGATACTTATATTTGCATTTAGAAGCCATTTGGAGTCTCGGTTCTTTCGTCCGCTTATCTTAGAATGTCATTAATTCTGCCAGATTTGCATGACTTCATTCACCACGTTTTCATTTTTGTCAACTTTCACAATTCACTTTAACATTATTAAGATTCGCTGCATAAAGCAACGAACTCCAAAAAATATTGCATCTTTGATGGTATTGCAGACCATCCAGGCACCGCGATAAACTCCTTGGCTCTGGTCCCGTAAATCACGAGTAAAATACTATTTCATTCGTAAGAGTCAAAAGGATAGTTTTAAAATATTAAATTTGGTGCAATGGAAGATACTTTCGGTTGTCAAGAATCGAGCGATGCTTGAAATGGTTTTAGATGACTTTAGCTATGTTTAGTAGATCTGTCTAGTTAACGGTGGCGTGCATTGCTCTAATCAAAAATCAAAGGTAGGCTGTGTGTAGTTTTTAAAGGGGTATGAATTGTGCAAATGCCTATTTTATTATCAGCTTCCGCTTATTATGGCCAACTGAATAAATGAGCGTACAAGTTCCTTACTAAATTCATGGAAAAAACACATTTTGATTAGAAATTTGTTGCCTTTGTAGATATTTCTATACTTTCTTCTTATAGTACATTTTCATTAGGTTAAACACTGCTTTTCGCCCTTTTTGGACTGGTGGCACTGCTAGTAAGTTACTTTATAACGCTCCTCTTCTTTTTCCTTCCACTCATCCACTTCCTACAGCTTATTTTAATATTCCCTCAGCGGTTGATCCTGTAGTTTCACTGCTTCCGAGCAGATGTAAAAGCCTTCTGCGGTCTCAAATGAAAAAATAAAATTAACGGAAGATGCCTTTATATCAATTATTGTTTGAAAAAACCACTGGTCACAATGAAACATGAAATCATTTCTGCACGGATTCGCACGCTATTTTCCAAATAATTCGCGATTCTGTCTCAGGAAAAAGAGTTTCCTAGCATTCTCTAATTTTTCCGAATTCCTGTAAATGTTTCTCCTCGCTTTTCTTAGGCACGTGAAGCCCCCTCACCCTGACAGAAACATTACGCCAATATATTATTTGTTTCGTCTTATCTAGATGTTCCCCAGTGATGCATTGCCCCCACACGACTCATCTAGATTAATTCCTGGAATGGAAACTCTTAGCAATAAATTGACAAACATATCTTCATCTTCTTTTGCTGTAATTGAGGAAATCCATCATAAAGTTTATACTTTCCTTCCTTATCGCGAAATCTTTTTCTAAATAATTTCGATTAATATTTTGGCTCCTAGTTAAACTATGAGCAATATTATTACCACGGTAACTTTTTGATTTGTTTAAAAAAAAATGAACCTTAGCTAAATATGACCGTTCTATTTTTACAGTTATTGCACACACTAGGCCCCGAGGGAAATAGTTCCCCTCTTGGGGATGCTGTGTTGAGGGTCTTATAGAGGATAGGAAGGAATTAACCAGGATCTTGAAGAGACCCATGTTTATAGGAGGGAGGAAATACAGATGCCGGCAAATCATTCCACAGTCGTAGAAGCGACCCGTTCTCATGTGACAAATGTCAACAGCGTTGAGCGCCCGTTTTCGTGGTTTTGCCGACTGTGCACCGGTGCCGAAGGGATCAATGATCCTAGTTTTTCTGAGCATCTTCCATTGAAATACCAGTAGAATAAAGACAACATTCCCACCTGACGTTTGTGCTTCTAAGAGTGCAATCCTTTCGTTAAGATAAGCGATTCCATCAAACGGATCGCCCGTTTCTGCACAGCATCAAGGGTTTTTTCAGGTATTTTGGCGCTCCCGACTAGAGGTGGCTGCCAAATTTTACAGTGGGGCGCACTTGCGGTTTATGCAGGGTGAGCAGTTGTGTACTGTTCAAGTATCTGCGGGCTTTATACAGTACGCCCAGCTTCTGAGAGGCTAACTTTGCTCTGGATTTGATGGAGTCCTCATACCTGAGCTGGTCTCATAGGGTTACACCAAGCATATCAATGGAGGGTTTGTTTAAAAATTGCTTCCATTAAAGGAGACAAGATTGTCATTTCAATTTACTATTTCCTATATACATTTTCATAAATACTGATTTATAATAAACACGTTAATTATCATCTTTGAAAACGTTCCAAAATTATATATTTTGTAATGCTTTAAAAATAATAAAAAACTGAATTGAATATCATCACGATATTCTGGAAAATCTTGTGGCAGTTACATTTTTATGTACGTTTCAAAGCCAGGAGGAACGGCGTCTTCCTCTACTTTGCCTTCCATAAATCTTCCCCTTACAATTTTACCATTTATTTTGTTTTGGTGGCTTCTCATAGTATGACCGAGATATACGAGTTTTGTTGTTGTTTAAACATCTATCCTTTCTGATCACCCTATCTGTCCGCTGTATTTTGACGATGCGCATGTCGACCCTCATTTCAAAAGCTTCTAATTCCAAGTCATTGCTTGGTTTAGTATCCGGGTTACTTTCGTAAAGGCACAAATAAAATAGATGCGCAATTAACTAATTTATTATTTAAAAAGTCGTAGTAAGTGTACCTACTTACTTTTCGCTTCTTCAAATTATTCAGTTTTTAACCAGGATTCTAAACCTAATTCCTCGTACAATGTTCAACAATCCCTCCTAGATTAATATGGTAAACGATTAACTCCTCCGAACTTTCATTCTTTAAAAACTTCCGAGCTTATGGCTACGTAGGCTGTAGGCTGGAGGCTTTGGGAAATCCAATTTTTACAGATGCCACAAAGGAAATTCAGTCCTCACCCCTCCGCTCGGAATTCAGACAAAATTAGATTTAAAATTTAAACCAGCCTTACGGTGGGTTTGAAATTGAACGCATGCTTACATACATACTCCCGGACCTTTCACCTCCCCTTTTAATACAATTTGTTAGGAATTTTTACAGTTGCGAGTATTTTAGTCGTGCAATATTCATAAATCTTTACGCGCCGGCGATGTTTTAAGTTAGATCGGCATTTTAAATTGCGAGCTGTTGAAAATCACTGTAATTCTTTCATCGGGAGATATCATACTATAATATAAATGTGTTGTGTTTGTTCTACCTATAAGATATTAGTTTGTTGACTTTCTTTCTTTAGATACCTAAATTCTTTTGAGTTTAGTATTTTTTTTTTCAATTTAGCCTTGATTATTATTATTATTAATAAACATGTAATAATTTTAATATTTTGTTGTTGGACAATGTAACACATTAGTGTCCCATGTATGAAAATTTTATTAAACAATACTAGTAGCTGTGTCTCATCTCATACGACTAACGACTTACTATACTAATTAATAATTTCAATAGTATAACCTAAAACCTATATCCAATTAATACATTCTTAACCTACTTACATTTATTTCCAATTAATATACTTTTTACCTACTTACTATAGTATAACTTATAATCTATTTCAAATTTATTCCCCTTTTACTTACTTACTATAGTATAACCTAAAATCTATATCCAATTAATACATTCTGTACCTACTTACTATAGTATAATCTAACATTTATTTCCAATTTATACTCCTTTTACCTACTTACTTTAGTATAACTTATAACCTATTTCAAATTTACACACTTTTTACTTAGTATAACCTAATATCTATTTCCAATTAATACACTTTTTATCTACTTACTATAGTATAACCTAAAATCTGTTTCCAATTAATACACTTTTTACATACTTACGTATAACTTATAATCTATTTGCGATTAATAAACTTTTTAAGGGACTCATTCTGATAGATTTAACAAATGTGTTGTATATTGTATTACCACTGCCAGTTAGCTTATTTGACTTAGTTAGACTATTGGTTTCGATAAAACAATGTCTGTAATGTACCAATTTTGTATAAAACGGTTTTCACTAGCAGCTTTGTTTTATTTAACATAATACGTACGGTTGTTTTTTCCGAGTCTGCGTCGATGTTATTCATGTTAAAAAACTCTTTATATCGCCTAATACTTTTCACAATGTTCCTCTTCCACAAATCCGATCCAGGGCTTCATTATAATGTGTACAATCTAATAACGTTATTTTTCCGGCCGTATTACAACGTTAATACTTCCATGTCGCAGTTCTGACAAGGCGCGTCACGGGCCCGGGATCGTAATAAACCCTTTATGATATTATTATGACGATGTTCGTGCGGGGTCATATCAGTTTACTGTGACGAGGGGTGGCTGTCCGTTAGCCGGGGCTTGCTATAGTCATTGCGCACTGGTCACTAGTCACTGGTCAGCCTTTGAAGTCTTAAGTTTAGGGGATGCTTTCGCTTTCCCAATGTTGAAACAATAGAACATTACTTAATGCCTACTTGATATTGGGCCACGAGCTTTTATTTAAAAAAAAAATGAATTATAGGTTTTATCATGCAAGCCTATTACCGTTCTAGGCATTTGTTGGAAGTTGAAAACGAAAACAATACCTGAATTGTTCTCAACTAATTAAAAAAAGTGGTGATCACGTCGGGGTCACCAGTGAAGCATGTGATAGTCACCTTTGAGTGAGTTAGTGTAAGGATGGGTGTTAAATACAAATGATTTACTATAAGATGTATCTCTATTTATGAAAAGTAATTATACACACAGTTTATTCATTTATAGTTTGTAACACTAGGAGAAGGCGCTGTTGCCTGGAACCGCGACTTCGGAGAAATGTCCAAAGCCACAAACAGTCAGATGTTAAGTGTGATCTTGGTGTTGCTAACGCTAGGTTCATAAATGTTTATTGTAACGATGCCTGGCTACAAACAGTACCTATAATACGAAGTTGTTGTTTTTTTTATTTAAAATATATCTTTACGATTTTTTTTTAAATATCGCAACAAGCTTGCCGATGGGCTGCCAGTGAGTTATCTAGTAAATTTCGTACGTAATTTGAAATACTTTATCTTTTTTTACCATCTTTGCGGTGATTAAAACGTTGAGAGTTTTGTGAACGATAGAAAGCGAACCTCTTGTTATTTGAACATGCTTCCCGTATTACGCCTTTAAAAACTTCATATCGAGTACCTACAAGAGCCAATATATGTATGTGTTTTTACAGAATTTTATGTGTTCAATATCTGAATTTAATAAACCTATTCTCAGAAAATGAGAAACCAAAAATAATTTCAGATTGTTCATATGGCTATGTTTTTTACTCTTCGATTGCTAATATTAGCAAGGCTCACCCGTTCTTATCCCACTGCAGATAACTGATATTGATGGTTAATTTCATAAAATACACAACTAATATAACAAATTTATCTGTTTCCCGAAAAGAAAAACTGTCTGGAATTCCAGTTGCGTTGATTGCGCAAAATAAAAATTCTTGAAGTTTTAAAGGCGTTGCTTTATTGTTGTTTTATTACTGGAGGGGAGTTAGTACCGGCATCGCCCACTTGGTTCACTTTAGTACTTTATAATGAAAGTTGTGAAATTTTTACGAGACTTGAATAATTTTCGATAGTTGGGCTCTTTCCAAATTTTGGGAGGGATGTTAATCTCGGGTTAAAAATCAACTTAAGTGGCGGTAATCAAAAGACCATCGGTTTGATTACTTATGAGTTTTTAGTAGACCTCCTCTTGATGACCTCGTAAACTTTGGCATTTATGGTGAGATACCTTGGAACTGATTAAAACGGAAGTTAGCCGAAGCTTCGGCGGATGTGAATTACTTTCAGGAAATTCAATTTGAGTATTGAATCTCAGAAATTGACTGAATTACACGGAATTGATGAATTTAACAGATCAAAAGTGATTTCAATTTCTATATTTAACATCTTCTTAAGATGTAAGACATTATCGCGTCATTTTTATAGTCGTAAAACTATAGATTAACAACTTCATAATGTAACATTAAGGAACCGCAACGTTTATATTTCTTTAAAAATATTAGTCTTAAATCGTACTCCAAAAATTACTCTTAAGGGGATCCATTTCCTAAAATTCTAACAAAATCACACACTCCTTACGCAGGCGGCGAAAAGGTTGAAATTCTCGCTAAACACCGACCGCATGTATCGATTTACGCAAAAAAAACTTCACCAAAATGCGTGTTTTATTTTATTTTGTAAAGCTCAGGCATAATTATTAAAATGGTTTTCGTTCGTATTCTATATAAAAAAGCTTAATTTGCCACAGTGAACAATACGACAATATTGGAAAAGGGGTTCGTAAGTAAGGGATTTTGTACTTCAAACATTTTTTTTAGGTCTGATAATTTATATTTTTCTAGGCTTGTAAAAAGACTCACAGAAAAACGTGTTTAGACGAAAGGCCAAGGTGTGCTACTTGTAGTATTTAATTAAATTATCTATGATTTTCTAGGCTATCAAATTTTCAAACTTTTGCGTAATACTGTACTTTCGTTGGGACAGAATAACAAAGAAATTATTCTTAAATATAAAGTTATATTAAATTCCACCTTTTGACAAATAATGTAATGACAATTTTTTTGTATTTTAAATGATTCAAAAGATTTTTATTTACACCCCGAAGGCGCCGCTGTAAATTGAAATAAAGTTAGTTAATATACATTTAACTATGATCCATGAGGTTAAAAATATTTAAAAAAAAAACCTTAATTATAACACTAAAAATACAACAATTAACTTATTTATTAGATAAAACCTTTCATCCATTTGAATATATTAAAAAATCGTCAGCTATACCTGTAAAATATATAAACGTATCAGCTCAAATCAGGGTACCGCCAGTCCTACCCTTTACCCCTACGGCTCGCACACCGCCCGACCAGCGTGCGACCCTGGTACTTAAAAATCCATTACCATACCGGGGGTTCAGTTGCCAGCGGGATATGTACAATGTACGTATACAATATACGTACATATATAGATGACGTTGATTAATGTTAAGCAGAGACGTCAAGATGTCCAGCGATTGAAAAGGGTTGGTTTTTTTCCCGTAACCATTTGCATAAAGTTCGCAGGGTCCCTGCCCTTTAGGCCCGTGATATTCTCACACCCCCAAACCAGCAGGTTAGAATATTTCACTTTTCACTCATAAAGGTTTTCCTTTCGTATCAACAGGTAAATTTTTAGAAGTATCTCTGTGATCGTACGTTCTCAACATTATTACAAGGAGCTCCAGTGGACCTAATATTATGACAAACAATGTATCCCCATCAATTAACGTCGATTCTGATTATATTGTAAGTTTTATTGTTATATTCGTTTAATCGAAATTAGTCACAAAAATAAAAGTGGATTCACACAAAGTGTCTTTTCATTTAATTCATCACGTCAATCCACAGTGTGTTTGTTTATTGCGAAAATCTATTTTAATATTTATTATTGTGACATCTGTTTCAGCGTTCAAAGCAATTTTCAAACTGTGGTTAGGCCACATTGATAGTTAAATTAGATAGATAATTAGTTAAATTATTAGGTCATAAAAGTTCTCAAAGTCAGTAAATTACAGCACACCTATAGTTTATATATTGATATAGCAGGAGCACACTTGTAATACCCGTTTTACGTATAATAAAGAACTAGTACTGCCTAAGCATATAAATAAATATGGACAAAGAACGCTGGACTACAATACATTTTAAAAGAAAGACAAATATTCCCTGAGTACGAATAATAATAATAATAATAACAAAGCATTTATATAGCGCAGTTTTGTGTTATTTCACTTCAAGTGCGCTTTACTATAAATAAACTTAAAACATGATTAAATAACTCCATTCAGTGGTATTCCTACAGTGCTACTTTTACATACTATTTATACATTCTTAACATATTACATACATTCTTGCTTATTCTTAATATTACTCCTACAGTACTCCTTAGGTGCATAAAATAACCTGATAATATTTAAAAATCTCCTACTACCATCACAGTAAGCGGAAGATGTTGCTTGTGGAGGACTTAGCCAGTCGAGGAATTGAACTACCGACGCCTGGGTGAGACCCAAATGCCAACTCAGCCACTGACCGGTCGAATACATAATACCTATAATTGCTTAAATATATTGTTATCTGCCGAAATTTTAAAATGTACATTTGTGAAACCGAATTTGTTGAAGACTTGGCCTGCTGAAAGAAATAGTTATATTATATCAAAGACAAACTATTTCAATTTCCATATCCTTTTCTATATTATGTAATACCTTTTTAGGTTGTATCTCTTATATTCATGTATATGTTTTTATTTATTTTCTTTCAATTACATCCTAGACCTATTCTTGGTTGATATTCTAAAAGTTTTCGTTTTCTTATTTTTATGTTTTAATATTATTATTATTATTAATTTATAATTTATTTATTTTTAAAGTTTTTCCGCACAGGAGGCCCTGAGGGAAATAATTCTCCTTGAGGCCTATGTCATATTTGGGAATGCTGTGTGAAGGATCTATTAGAGGATAGGAAGTAGTGAACCTGGGTCTTGAAAAGACCCATATCGTAGTAGGGAGAAAATGCAGAGGCTGGCAAATCATTCCACAGTCGAACTGTTAGTCAGAAGAACGAGTCGTAGAAGCGACCCGTTCTCATGCGACAAATGGCAACCGTGTACTAATATTAGGCGCGCGTTTGGCGTGTTTCCCGACTGTGCACTGGTGCCGAATGGATCATTGTCGCTAGTTCTTCAGAACACATGTATGTGTATATATATATGTGTATAAATGTGTGTATATGCATGTACTTATATACTCGTCCATATTTTAATCTACCTTAACACTCTTAACTAACTAAAATAAGTTTTTTTCCGGCTAAAAAGCAACCCTAGATTTTTTTTGTTAGGCTTTTTGTTACATTGATGTCGAATAAAATTGTTTAAATAATTTTTTTAAAAATGGTGGGAGTAAATAAAATCATACATTAATGATTCATCTCAGTGTGGTCTAACCACGGTTTGAAAACGGCTTTGAAAGCCGAAACATTTTTTTTTCTCATTATTATACTGCTCTGAAGATGACATACTGATGTTCGAACCTCTCTAATTTGAACTTTTATTCACCTTACGGACGAAAAATACACCTAATCCTGTTTTTTATGTGAATACTGCAAAAGAGTCTCAACTGCTCCGGACTGTCCGGAGTCAGAGAGACCATGACATCCCCGATTGGTGTATGATTTGAGGCTGAGGGGAGTGGTGACGAGAAAGAGATGACGTAGAGAAAGGTTCAATGGTGAGGAAGTATCTGGCTATTCAGATTTGGTTACCAAACACGACTAAAGCCATTTCAAGCAACGCTTCGTTTCTGAATAGTGGTATTCCACCATACTGAGAGTATCTTCCACACTGGAGTTAAACAGTTTCTGTCTTCAGAGCGATTTAAGGGTATATTTACTAGATTGCAAGAATTTCCAATGAATTTCATAACGACAGTTTTAAAACTTACGTCTGCGCCGGGAAAAGTATTATGTGAAGTAACTCCACAAAGACAAGGCACGTAAATAAACTTTTAATTGAAGTGAATAAAACTTTACAGACTATGAAAATT
Organism: Halesus radiatus; assembly: GCA_022606495.2. Lineage (NCBI taxonomy): Eukaryota > Metazoa > Arthropoda > Insecta > Trichoptera > Limnephilidae > Halesus > Halesus radiatus. The sequence continues at coordinate 192,420 of JAHDVE020008169.1, forward strand.
TTGTCGAGTGCCTAACTGCAAAAAAAATGTCTTACTTCGAAAGGAGCTTAATTAATCTTCGTGTTATTTTAATTTATTAAGGACGGAGTTATTTTACTCTCGACTTGGGCGACTACTTCAGAATAATGTCGTCTTGAATTTGGCCAATTTAATTTTGGATTTTACAATGACACGAACGTCAAAAGTTTACCTCCTAAAATGCCGTTGGATCACTTAGAGGAGAATCTAATAAATTGTGTGCTGTAAAAATAATGTTTTAGATGAGTTCTATGAAAGGTAATTAATTATTAACTCGCTATAACAACATTTAATCTGTTGAACTGAATATCTTAATGGTCCTATTTACGAATTGGCGTACATTGCTCTATGACGTGTGCTTACATAAGCACTGCCTACCCTACATTAATCACATAAAAAAATAAATATATATATATATACCATATATATAAAAATTGTAAGAAATCAATCCTCATTGCCGCTCCGCTCGTGCTCTACCAATTGCCCTACCATAACGTGTCAAAAGCAGGAACTAAGTATGTAAAATGTTATGTTCATATATTGACGGTATACTACACAAAAATGCCCATGCCTTGACAATGCGCACTCGAGAAGACTCATTTGTGTTAGTGTTACAAAAGGCCGTGCCTATCGGTACAAATTACGTATGTGGTAACTGGTGCCATCTGTTGGTACCTCTTTTGATTAGTACAACTTTATTAACGAAATAATTATCGTATTATGTTGCCCTTCTTTCATCCGGTCGGATCTTATTATACGGCTTGTAATATACGAGTACATAAATGAAGCGGTTATTTGGAGGGCGATCCCAATGAACATTGGATGAAGCCAGCAGCTCAGTCATTCTTAGTAAAAACTTACCTCGCCCGTTGTAAATTTTTTGAATGACAATTAATTAACTGTTTTTCCTGCTTGCTTAAAATCCCCGTGTATGCCATTGACTGTGTAGGTTTTCAAGTTCGGGTACTAATTGCGTATTGAATATTTTTGAATGGCCATTTTACTATCATCAACCTTTGATTCTTGACGCCAACTAAATAAATAGAGCGTACAAGTGGAAATAATAAATTTATCTTTATGTTTTCATTTATTTTTATAGTCCAATTGAAAGAAAATCCAATTGAATAATGTTATTATTATGTTTTTTTTAATTATTGTACCAGCTGTTTCGGCGTTCAAGGTCATTTTTAAACTGTCCTTTTCAAACATTTCCTGACGTCAGTATCTACCACTGAATGGTGAAATACCACCATTTAGAATCGAAACTTGCTTGAAATGGCTTTTGCCGTTTTCAGTGACCAAATCTTAATATCCAAGTACTTCCCAACATTCCGCTTTCCCATCGACTTTCCTTTCCACTCGCTTCAGCTTCACAGCATACTCTAATTATTGGGGATGCCATTTTCCCACTGGATACCAACAGCTGGATCCAGTTGGGACTTATTGGGATGGATATAAGAATGAAGTGATGGATGTCCCCTACAAAAAGTTTTATCCCTCAAGTATCCTCTAGAAATTCCTGAAACGTTTGTTTTCAATTTCAGTAGAAACGGTTATTTCTAACTCATTAATTAACAGATTGCGTAGAGTCCTTTCCGTGATATTATTCCAGGACATGCATGGTCATACTGTCAGCTACCGATGTGTTACGTGCGGAAAAAATGATGTGTCGGTGGGCAATTATTTATCTTCAATACGCCAGAGTGTAATTTTACATCATACGTCATTCGCAAGCTGACGTGGACTGGCATTATGTATCAACCTTTAATAAAAAAGTATTTTATTTTATTTTCAGAAAGGCTTTTAAATGGATTAAATGATTTGATCAACGAGTCTCGTATAGGCATATATTCATTTTCAGTCATTTTCTAAAATATACGTTTTCATTGTATTTTTTTATATGAATATGCCACAAGAGTCCCAACTGCTTCCAACCGCCTGGAGCCAGTGAGACTATGGTATCCCCGATTGGGGAATGTTGTGAGGCTGAAAGTATGGGGAGGGGAAGAAGGGGGAGAGGAAGGTGGGGAAATACCTGGCTATTCAGATCTGGTCACCAAACACGGCTAAAAGCCATTTCAAGCAACGTTTCAATTCTGAATGGTGGTCTTTCACCAGGGCGATACTGAGAGTATCTTCCGCTCTGGGTATTGTACATAATATTATTTTTTGAAAAAGAATGTCGTTTTGATAGTCATATAACGTTATTTTTAATTTCTTCAAGAGGTGTAAAATCACTTTGTGGAGCCATATTTATGAATTTAATAACAATAAATTTGTTTTTTTTTTTTTGTGATTTTGTATATAATTTATTATTTTTTGTCATTTTATAATTTCTTCAAAAGATTGGTATTCACTTTGTGGCGTCATTTTTTTTTTTTTTTTATATGTCTACCGCACAAGAGTCCCTAACTGCTCCCAACCGTCTGGAGCCAGTGAGACTATGGCATTCCCAATTGGGGAACGTTGTGAGGCTGAAGGGATTGGGGAGGGGAAGGAGAAGGGGAAGGTGGGGAAAAGGGGAAATACCTGGCTATTCAGATCTGGTCGATTAGTCGATAGATTCAGATCATTATTAATAAATGAAGTACAAAAATTACTTTTTTATTCACTACTTAATTAATATACTATCAACATGTTTCGAAAGCGATACTTTCTTCATCAGGAATATATAGAATACTAAAAAATAATAATGTTAAATAATGATGTTTGTAGTATTTACATAGCAAAGAGTTCTAAAAAATTCAGCATTAGAGTTAAGGAACACCTACGGTGTTTCAATAATAACAATTATTCTGAATTTACAAATCATATTTCAGAAACCAATCATTCTTTTGATATAAATAAAGTTTAACAATATTATCTACAAATTCAACCGGTTTACAATTAGACAAATTTGAAATTTTAGAAATCAGAAAAAAGCGTTAATAATAATAATAATCGGATGATTTTTATAGCGCCGCTTTTGTGAGAAATCACCTCAGGGGCGCTGTACAAATATTACTTCCTATTCTTATATTATTCTTATATTACGTCTATTCTACGAATTTATTATTTTTTTTTTTTATTATTTTTTTTTTAACATTTATTTTCTCTTTTTGGACAGGCCATCATTACACATTATTTATAGACCATATAAAGAGATGAAGTTAAATTATCAAAACTAAATTTAATGTTAAATTGAAAAAAAGAAGCTAACTGTATTTATTCCTTACGATATATTGCAAGACGCTAATACAAATGATAGAGTTGTTTCCATTATATTCAAGAATGTATTTAATATTGCAAGACGCTAATACAAATGATAGAGTGATTGTTTCCATTATATTCAAGAATGTATTTAATATTGCAAGACGCTAATACAAATGATAGAGTGACTGTTTCCATTATATTCAAGAATGTATTTAAGCTAAGACAAAGAATTATTATCCATATTTTTAGGATAAATAACACAGAACACTCTTAAAAGGGTGGAGCGGCGGGGGAGGATGATGGCCGGTGGGATTTATCCAGAGAGCCCTCAAAATCTTCTTTGTCTTGGCGTTGGTCTGCACGTACGCCAGGCGCTTGTCAGCCGGCTTCAGGATCCGGAGGAGCACTCCATCGTGTAGTCCACTGACATCATTGCTCCTGCATTATCGAATTCCCTGCAGTACCAGTTGCTTCTTGGCAAAGAACTCATACCCGTCCTCTACCACCTGATGCACTGATAATAGTGAATTAAATTTAATTAATATTTTTTTCTTCAAAATAGCTCTCATTGAATATTTTCATATTAATTTTAATGACAAAGATAATTTCTTTTTTAATTTCTATTATAAATTTGTTATTCAATTTTTATGATATTTTTTTATCAACATTTTTGATTAATTACTTTAATCAATTTTTGTTTAAGTTTATAATTTGTCCATTCTTACATTATTATTTTTTAATATTCTATATATTCCTGATGAAGAAAGCATCGCTTTCCTAACATGTTGATATGCGTATATTGATAAAGTCGTGAATTCAAAAGCAATTTTTAATTCATGTTTTTGTTATTTTATTTATTATTTTTAATTTATTCTATTTTCTTATTGTTTGTCTAAACTTGTCATTATTTTTAGTATGTATTTTATTTATCCTGACGCGAGGAGCTTTGCTTCTGAAATATGTATATATTTAGATAAATTCTGTGGTTTTAAACAAAGTAATTGTTATTAATTTAATAAAATGTTTTTTAACCACACACTTTAAACAAACTATGGCTTTTGCGAGGATTGAAGGATAGAGGGTGAAATAATATTTTTTGTATGGTTTCTTGGACCTTAACCATGTATCATTGTAGAAGAAAAAAATAAAGAGTTTTATATGACAAATTGAACTGGTCTCATTAGTTAAGTCGGTTAAGCGGTTGTCCCGTATGGGCAGAGGTCCTGGGTTCGAGTCCCAGATACGACACAAAATCTTTTTATTTTCTGTCGTTTTTTCCGGTTTCATGTTTCATTTGGGTTATGTCAATATTATTTTCTACAATGATTAAATATTAAAATGAGTTTTTTTAAATCTCAATAAAAATAATTAATAATTAAAAATTTAAGAGTTTTGATTAATATATGTCATTTTATTGTAATAAATGTACATTGTGAATAAAAATACTTCAAAAACAAATTGGTAAAGGAGGTGTCTATTTCTCCCATTAATTCCTCAATTGCCTGAAATTTATTCTCAGCATTGATTATTTTTTAGTTTTAGGAATGGATGAAATTGTAGGAGGCCAGGTTTGGGCATATGGAGCATAGAAGGAAGTCAAGAGGTTGAACTCTGGCTGATGTTTGATTCGTATCGATCGAAACAACCGCCTAATATACATATGTTAATGTTGTATATTTTATTACTTTTAATCACCGCTACTGTGTTAAATTTGATTATGTATTTTATACTGTTAAAATTTTTATTGACGGTGGGTACCGTTAAAACGATGAATTTTAAATGCATCCCTTTGTTGTGCGGTCTTTTAATGAATGCGTTACCAGGGTTGAAAATGTGTGATCATATTATAATGCCATTTACTAATTAGCGACTGTCACGCCATTTGCAAACGTTGTGGCTCGATGTTTAATTATTATTGATAGGACGGCCTAACGTACTTACATTTTAAATGAATATATGCATTTAAAAAAAATCGTATATCGCTATGCCAAAAAAGTGGAAAAAAGGAATCCTGATTTTTTTTTTTAATTTGTAGGACTGAAGGAAGTTGGAAAAGAAGAGAAATAATAACGATAATGGATTCAGCCAATTACAGTTCACTTTCGTATTATCCAATACTGAAAGATAATATTTATTTTATTATATTATACAAATACTTTGTTTTAAACCACCAATTTATTTTTAAATCATCACCACCCGGTTTCGCTTATCCCAAGCTTTATCAGGGTAAAATATGTTCATAAAGTTAGTATATATATAGGTGAGATTCAAATATCATAAGAGGGAGACAAACTATAAGACGAAACAATGCAATAGTGGGAAAGAGATATTAAGAATTAATAGTCAACTTAATTTGTCTGACAGTCCCATATTAGATGTATTTCCCACTTCTTCTTAATCCCTCCCTTCTTTGACGTTTTGTTTCTCTCTTTTTATGTGTTGTCCCATTCTATTACATGTAAGCATATCTCTTACTATATTTCTATATATATCCTCACTTTGTATTTTCGTTTAGTTTAAAATTTTACACAAACAAAGCTTGGGATATGAGCGAAACCGGTTGGTGACGATTTAAAAATAAATTAGTGGTTTAAAACAAAGTGTTTTTGTTTTATTTAGTACATTTGTAAAACCATGAAGTAATTTCTTACGACGAAAACACAATATTGATTTTGTTAAATTCTAACTAGTGGTAACAGTCAATGATTATCAATACATCAGGTAAGTGAAAAGTGCTAAAATCTTATCCGACACAAAACATAAATTCATGTACGTAGAAACAGAATTGCAGGACATTTTTTCTTTTAATCCTCCATAGCTTATTTAGTTGCGGTTTTCTCCCTTTGTTATTTAATTCCCTTAGTATTCAGGGAAAAACCATGTATATAATGTCATATACATGCTCTGTTGTTATTTGTAGCTACTTTATATTTGATTATTTACACCCTTAGTTTATAAATTGTTATATTATAATATCTGCTCATGAATATTTTAAGTCTTAGTTTTAATTCGCATGTATATATACTATAATAACAGATATTATGATGAGTGGCAGTGAGGCATGGAACTGGCAGAGGAAGGATGAAAGTAGACTGAATGCTGTAGAAATTAGATCTCTAAGACGAATGTGTGGCAAAACCATGTATGCTCGTGTGGAAAATGTTGAGATTAGTAAAGAATGCAATTCTCATGTAAGCGTAGTGAGCAAGATCAAGAAAGGGACGCTTAGATGATTTGGGCATGTGAATGAACGAAGAGAGGAGTGTCAGCAGAATATATGACGCGAATGTGAATGGAATAAGAAGCCGGGGACGTCCGAGGAAGACGTGGCACGATCAAGTGAATCAAATACTTGAGTCGAGCCATTTCAGAAGTCGGAATAACAGAAGAGAATGTATGAGACGTTGTATGAAAATGATTGAAGCAATAAGTATTTGCCAAGATCCAAGGACTCAGTGCCAATAACATTTTGCTGTCAATAGTTGTTTTGTTTTGCTCTTCATTATATTGATCAAAAACCAAATATATTCTGTTCTCTGCTTAAAAAAAAAGTGTGTGTGTTGTTCCTTGAGGATTCTTCTCCCCTCTGTGATAGAACAGTGTTGCGGTAGTGTTGGAGTGAATTTTATGTATGTACAAAAAAAAAAGTTTAATAACTGTGATTTTGACATTTTGAATACCCTACCTACATATGAAACACTGTGAGAAGTAGTGAAGGTGTTGCGGATTTTGCCCACCAACAGGCGCAAAAGTAAACATCCAAGGATATTATTCCATTTCAAGGATATTAACCTATTCACTATGGACTTCCAAGAAAAATCTTTACAATATATGACCAAAGCAAAGATAATGATAACGGAACTAATTACCATTTTCAATGATCCAACGAATAATTTCACAAAAACTCAAATAGCCAAAGTAACGCCGAAAACGACAGACATATTGGGAACTATTGGAGAAATGGCTGTTACTATGGGAATTGTAGTTGGTGAATTGACCGCATCCAAAAATCAATCAATTTTTCAGCCGCAGGTGGAGGAAAAAATAAAGAAACATGAACCAATTGTGATCATTAAACCGAAAAATCAGGATCAAAAGAACAAGAAAACGCAGGATGAATTAAAGAGTCACATAGATCCAGTTAATGTGGGCGTGGCCGGAATCCGAAATTTAAAAAAAGGATCAGTCATTGTTGAACTGAAGAACACAGAGTCAACGATAAAAATCCAAAAAGAAATCATCAATAAGCTTGGGGATAGGTATGACATTGACATTCCTAAACCCAAAAATCCAACGGTAAAAGTGATAGGAATTACAGATAAATATACCGCCGAAGAAATTGAAAACAGAATAAGGATGCAGAATGATTACATAGATAAAGAAAACTCTAAAATATCAGTCAAATTTATAAAAGAAAATAAAAAAAGTAGTGGATACAATAATTTTACCGTATTCATAGAAGTAGATGGAAAAACACACTCTAAAATGTTAGAAGAAACTAAGATAAATATTGGATGGAACAGATGTGCTGTCTACGATCATCTCTCAGTTCTGAGATGTTTCAACTGCAACGGATATAGACATAAGGCAGGGGACTGTAAAAATAAAAAATCTTGCGGAAGATGTTCAAACGAACATGATACGTCAGAATGTAAGGAAAATGTTGACAAAATGAAATGTATTAACTGCAAACTCACAAATGATAAACTTTCATTAAATTTGAACGATAAACATCAGGCATGGAGCAAGGAGTGTCCTATATACAAAAGAAATATAGAATCAGAGAAGAGAAAAATTGATTTTTTAGGATAAAAAGAAAAGCAACTGTATACTACTTAAATATTTCAAGCCTTTTGGCTCATGTAAATGAAGTTGAAGTATTATTGCAAGAAGTCAAACCAGAAATTTTAATGCTAAGTGAAACGTGTATAACCAACGATGTATACGATTCCGAAGTATCATTTATAGGGTATTCAACTGTAAGATGCGATTCACATAGTCGACATACGGGAGGAGTGATTATGTTCATTAAAGATTGTATATCTTTCAAAATAATATCAAATCAAGTATTTGATGAAAAAAATACGTGGATGCTGGCAATACAAATAACAAAAAACTTGATTAAAGGAACCTACTCTGTATTATACCACTCACCAAACCAAAGCCATTCGAAATTTTTAGATTTCTTTGAAAGTTGGTGTATTGAAAATATGAAAAACCAAGATATGTTTTATATAGCTGGTGACTTTAATATTGATATGAAAGTAAAGAATACCTACAGCAATAGACTCCAAAGTTTAGTGAATGATCTAGGAATGAAACAGCTTGTGACAAAACCAACGAGAATAACAAACGCATCAGCAACCATTATTGATTTGGTTATATCAAATCATTTTTACTTGAACGTAAAGGTTGTGGATACACCAAAAATATCAGACCACGAAAACATAATAACACTACTTGAAACGAGTGTAATAAAAAATGAGTCAAGGAAAATTATGTATAGAGATAAAAGGAACTATGATCACTCTAAATTCTGTGAAACTTTAAAAAATAGTATCTCACAAATTACCGAGTCTAATTCATTAAATGACAAAGCAGAAAATTTCGTCAAAATTTTGACGTCGGCAGTCGACAAAAATATGCCGATAAGAAGTGTTAAGTTTAGAAATACTAACAGATGGTATTCGATACCATTACATAACCTTCAAAAACAGAGAGATAATGCATATAAAGCGGCAAAATTGGAACCATCCAATGAAAAATGGAATTCATATAAAAAAATTCGCAATATTTATTCAAAACAAATTAAACAACATAAGTGCGATTACTATAAACAAAAATTAGAAACACAACAGAATGAGCCAAGAAAACTTTGGATAACACTAAAAGAAATCATAAAGGGCAAACAAAAAGAAGTTATAAAATCGATTGATTTCCCAGATGGAAATGAAGAAGAAATTGAGAATATAGCGACAAAATTTAACAAGCACTTTATTTCGAGCATAGATCTTATAAGCGAAAGTATTCCAGAATGTCCTGTTAACAAACTAGACATAGACAGGCCTGTATGCACCGATGAAGAGTTTAAGTTTAAAAATATAGATTTACCATACTTAAAAAGAGTCTTAAGTAACATGAAATCGAAGGAATCTCCAGACGGTATTACAATAAATATAATCAAAGACTCCATTAATATTATTGGCGAATCGATGGTACAAATTATCAATGAATCTATGAATAGTGGAGTGTTTCCCAAAACTTGGAAGACATCTGTAACAACTCCTATTCCGAAAATTGATAACCCAAAAAAATTTGACGAATTCCGACCGATAAATTGCTTACCCAAATATGAACAAATACTTGAATACATTGTAAAGGAGCAATTAACTGAATATATTGAGACAAAGCAGATATTAGTTCGACAACAATCGGGTTTTAGAAATAAATTTTCTTGTGTAAACCGCTATTAACTATGTAATACAAGAATGGAAAAATTATAGAGATAAAAACAGTAAAATTACTGCAGTATTTTTAGACTTAAAAGGGCATTTGAAACAATCGATAGAGATAGATTAATAAAAAAATTAAGAAATATTGGAATTAACGGTAAAGAAATTAATTGGTTTGCTGATTATCTATCAGAAAGAACGCAAGTAACAAAATATGGTGGTATAATATCAGATCCACGTCATACTAGTAAAGGCGTTCCACAGGGATCTGTCCTAGGTCCATTGTTATTCATTATATATATAAATGATATTGTTAAAGTTTTAAAGCATTGTGCCATTAAATTATTTGCTGATGATACATTGTTATATATAGCCAGAAAAAATTACAGGACGCCATTGAAGAGATACAAAATGACTTAAATAATGTAACACTTTGGTTAAACATAAACAAACTTAAACTGAATGTTATGAAAACTAAATTTCTGATTATTGATAGTCAAGGTGGAATCGAACATGCAATACTAACCATTGATAACATAAAGATAGAAAGGGTTAACAGTATTAAATATTTGGGTATAATATTAGATGATAAATTAAAATTCGACAAACACTTCGAATACATATCTAAGAAAATTGCTAAAAAAGTTGGCTTCCTAAAAAGAATTAGGAATAACTTGGATCTCAAGACAACGCACCTTGTATACAATTCTATTGTAACTCCTCATTTAAATTATTGTTCTAGTGTTCTATTCTTATGTAACGAGGCCCAAAATAATAAACTACAGGTTATACAAAATAGGGGAATGAGGATGATTCTGAAATGTAATATCTTTACTAGAGTTAAAACTATGTTACAAAACTTAAATATGATGACAACTAAACAACATATAATATATAATACATTAACAATGATGTACAAGCTTAAAAATAACATGCTCCCTAAATATCTGCAAACTAATATTATGTATCATGAAAATATTCACAATTATCCTACGAGGAGTTGCCGAGACTTCAGGCTTCCCAAAACAAAACTTACGTGTACACAGAACAGCGTGTTTTATAAAGGGCAAAAACTTTATAATAACCTACCAAATTCCATAAAGGAAGCCTCAAGTCTTGGCACTTTCCGTAAAACATGTGCTATATACATAAAGAAAAATTTATGACTTGTATTTCTATTTGTACTAACTGTATTTCTTAAACCCTATTTTTTTTTTGAACTGGGGTAACTGTATTTCTTTTTTTTTATTAACTGTATTCTTTCTGTTATAATTTTATGACTCTATTTATTTTATTATGTATCTTATATGTTTTTTATTACTAGATGTATGAAAATTTGCTTACATCTAAATAAAGCTACAAAAACAAGTTGTTTAGCGGTCCGTCTTCTCTGCCTAACCCTGCGGAGAAACGGCGTGATGGTTAGTTAGTTAGTTAACAAATGTACTATGTAGTGTATCTGTTATTTTACAATTATATCAGGTTGATTGGTTACTGTGAAGCGCTCTTGAGGTGGACCTTCACAAAACTGCGCTATAGAAATTTACTCTTAATATTATTATTATTTTGATTATTATTATTATTATTATCATAATATAATATCAGAGTTGTATGAAGCAGCAGAGATGTGCTGTGGAATTTAACTATTTTATATAGGAGTAATTGACATTTTGCCGAGTTATGGGAATTGCATATTCGCTGTGTTCATTATCACATGAATTAAATCAATCATTGTATAATGAACAATGGATTTGTTATCCTGCTGTAATAATAAATGTTATATCAACTGCAATAATTAATTCAAATTTTCACTTCGTTAATGAATACCAGCATTGGGTTTCATGGGTTTCTGATCGTTTAATATTTCGATTTCACTAGGACCAGAGTTAAACATGGTAATTATCATACACCATAAAACATGTTTTGTATTTTTATTATTTTGGTGTTCTCTTGTATTTGGAGGTTCGTCTGGGAATCTGGGAACTTCAGTCCTGTACCCGTACCAATCAGGTAGGTATGCATGAACGAGAACGTTCCAAGGCAATTTAGTGCGGCATCCTTCCCAATGATGTGTCAGTTGTGCAATCTTATACAAGTAGGTATCCAAGGAGTGACTGTGATATTGTTATCTATTTTTAAACATTCCGTCTTATTTATTAGATTTTTATGCGCCAGCTTAGCCTTGATATAGTTAAACCGGGTCGTAAGGCCCGTATACCTATATCTTCACCGTGGTTCCAAGTCAAGTTTATCACTATTATGACATTACATTCGCGTGGTATTTACACCGCGTTTATTAGTAAGACGAATACAGTATTTCGTAATTTTTGGTCATTCAACAGGGAGCATCGAAAGTTTTCAGAAAGACCAGAGAAAGTACAATCTGTTAAGTCCTGTCCCTCTCTAAATAAATATCCTCTCTTCCACCAAGCCCTATCTAAAATTGCCTCTCCTCCGTTCAACATTTCTTCTCTTCTGTAGTCTGAACTCGACTCCAATCTTACATATAATTTTTAAATTTGCTCATTTAAATTTATAATATTAATATATAAATTCCCCTCCCCCCTCTCCATAATATGAAATAATGGCCAAGAACACCCTTGAAGGGTGAATGCCACATTTATTTTATTTTTTTAATATATTTCATTTGCTTATATCATCAGTTTCTATGCTTAGTCTAACATCTAGGCTTCCATGTTTATAGAGGAATAGAAAAAACATCATACCAAACTATTCTTAAATTAACTTTTAGGTAATGGTTACAGAGGAGTATCTGCATCAACATGAAGGCACTCCTAGCCATCTCAAGGCGAACCCATTACTTTTCATAAAGCATAACACGTGCAATTACAAACAGTAATACCACCTCTAATCACACATGTATGCAAATAGACAGATTAGAACATTGGCCTTTACCCCGTTCAGTGGCGCCTGACGAACTAAAGCCATGCAGTGATATATGTCTCGTTAAGGCGGACGCCTTATTAAAGGCCTACGCTTGAAGGGCAGTTCTGGCCTGAAGCCTCCAGGAGGTTGAAGTAACCACTAATTCTGCCCGTCTATCACGTTGTACGGACCTCAGGAGAGCTTAAGGGGAGCTGCTTGTTAAGGATTCATTGCCAGGTATCTGCTTCCTGGGTGCCGGCCAATATTCCGATTGACCAACTTCCGTAAGATCAAATTCTCGAACACCCAAGTTCCTGAAAATCAAAGTTGGTCAAGAGCGTAGGAAAATCGATCACACTGTTATAATTTGTGTTTCATTCATGGAACTCGATAACATTTTTTTTTAATTCATAGTTATTCAAATTTAATAAGGTATATTTATTAAATTCTGCAAGTATTTTAGTTTGTTAAGACATTTAAAGTCCCTTTCAAACTCGAAGAAGACCGATATAATTAGAAATTAATTGTGATAATCCATATTATTTTTTCTGTCAGGTACTGAAGTCTGTTTTCCTTCCTTTTTAATCACGCGTATGCTATTTAAGTTAAAAAAAACGAATTATAACGTTATTTGTGGAAATTACATATTAAAACTAATTGACAGTCTTCAATCTTATTTGTGTACTCCCACAAAAGTATTTTTCTCTAATTTGGAGGATCGTTTGCATTTAATTTAGTTTTGCTAATTATTGCGACTACGGTGAATCCATAATTAGTTTTTTTTAGTTTACTGGTAATTTATGAAATTCTGAATAACATTCTTCCTCTAAGAAAACTTCTAGAAGGCGTGAGTGCGAATGAAAGTCAGGATACGTATTTTCCAAAAACACAAATATTTGTACGTTCTCAGTAGCTCCGCTCTGATTCCGCGAAGTATGCGACATGACATGAAATGACTTAGACGAGTGCGAGCAAGCATCAAGCAATAGTTGAACATTAACGGTAAACGTAAAAAAATACGAACTTTGCAGGTTGGTCAAGGAATACCACAAATGATTTATCTGTTGATTCTATACAGCTAATTAATAAAATGCATAAGGTTTCAAAAAGCGATAATCCTCAAACTGTAATCTTTTAAATTATGTATGAAATAGTACTGATATTTTAGATAAAACGTTCAAGAATTACGGTTTCAGGATTTTGTCTTTTACAACCTTATACATTTTGCTAACTATCCGCATAGAATTTACTGATAAAACACACTTTGTTTTGCTTGAGTTAGCAACCTGATGCTTATGGATATTTTTGAGTACTGACCCTTAATGCAAAGACCCGAAGTATTACTATGCTCACAAATGATTTCGTTTGCCTTTTTGACTGCATATTTTTTTGGTTGGGAACTGTTCCGAACGACAGGAGCGCGATCTGCGGGCAGGGCTATCGATTTTTGTTCTGTGAAATTGTGTGATTATTAAGGAAGCACGCTTATTTCACAAAATGTAAATGTTTTTGATGTTTCATTGAATATTGTTTTTAATGTTAATTTGTTTAATTTTCTCTTTTGCAGGTAAGAACGGCATTCTTCATAAACATCCCCAAAAAGTATTACAAACAAAGGTAAGAGTTTTCCAAGTTATTACAAATTTCGAAACTTTTCTTTGAATAATTTATTTTCAATTTATTCTAACGATTGGTTTTCACTTTGTGGCGTCGTATTAATAAATGAATTAAATAATATACTTTCTATTCGTCACTTTATAAATATAAAGATATCTACATATTTCGAAACTGATGCTTTCTTCATTAGGAGTAATACTAAAAATAATAATGTCAGGTTATAAACGTAAACAAAAATTGATTAAAGTAGGTAAGTAATTGATCAAAAATTTGAAAAAGAGGAAAATATTTTCTCCTAGGGCCTTTAACATCTTTGAGGATGCTGTGTGGAGAGTTTTTTTTTTTGAGGAGAGGAAGGAGTGAACATGGGTGTCTTGTTATAGGAGGGAGGAAATACAGAGACCGGCAAATCGTTCCATAGCCTAGCTGTTGTAATAATGCGGAATCTCTCGATCCGGTTCGTAAGGATATTTGAATTTGAAATCTTAGTAAAGTTTACCAATATATCTATTATATAGAATATTCCCGACTAGCTCTATCTCAGGGCATATAGATATATGTAAAGATACACATATATATAAATCGTGTTCTCAGTTCGTTTTTTCTATCTCGGGCATCGTCAGACTGGCACAATTAAAACTAAATCTATGATATACATAGCATATATGTCAGGACTTAGTCCCATTGCTTTCTAGTATATAACAGAAATATACTTTTTCCTCTATAAATAGATGTCATTTGAACGAATACTTGTATTGAACACACACTATAATTAGTGACAAATTATTGACATGATTACACGTTTTTACTGCTTCAAATTTACCTCCCCCATTGTTACGTTAACCCTTCACAGTAAGCCACCCGCATACCGAAAATAGATTTTTTTTTTAATTCTGTGATTAATGATTCATTCGTGAATCGTGTTTGCTGTGTCCTCGCATCGCTTTTATTTGTGTCATTTATATTTCACTTCTTATACGCGTGGGAAGTTAGGTAGTCAAAAATATGTAGATATCACATAAATAGGTTGTTGACGATGGATCAAACTGCCCCGGAAATATTAGGGAAATTAAATTTATTCGCGGATTCATTTTAATATTGAATTTGGTTTGAACCGTCTCGGGATTTATTTCGAACAATTACGTTAAAGAATGAAGCTAGATATAATTTATTTGGGAACGCTAGTTGCAGAGTGGTCTAAAACTAAATTAAAAAAAAAAAGAATTTATGATGTAATTTATACGTATTTGTGACATACCTACTAGTTGTGAAAAAAATCATCACCCCTCAGTTCAGCATGAAAAAAAGATAGCTCCATAAACATTGGATTTTTGATAGTGGTAGACCACTTTTTTTTTTATGTTTAGAATCATAAAAAAAAACACGCTTAAACTTGATATTTTCAAATCTATCACAATAAATACATCTATATTTAAAAAAAAAGGTTTACCATAAGTAATAATACCCTACCCAACCATTGAAAAGGTTAAGATAGTGACTTTAAAATTTTTTGAATACTCTCCCCCATTTAGAGTTGATTGTAGGTACTTTATACCCAAATTCGGTTTTATCTTTCTTCTATTTCTTCTATCTCTCTTCTATTGTATAAAGAAGAGTGTCCCGGGCGGGCGGTGTGCATATGTTTTGTATACAAATTGACAGTTTCATTCCGGGCTTGATGAAATTTTGCACATTTAACCTTTGAAACAAGAGGAAGATCACTGTCTACATTCATGAGAATTCGAAAAAGGATCCCCATCACTTTAATACTGAATTTTGGTTTTTTGGCAGGGGCAGGGGCAGTGGTAGGGGTAGGGGTAGGGGTGGGGTTAGGGGTAAGGGTCGGGGTAAGGGTAGGGGTCGGGGTAGGGGTATGGGTAGGGGTAGGGGTAGGGGTAGGGGTGGGGTTAGGGGTAAGGGTCGGGGTAAGGGTAGGGGTCGGGGTAGGGGTATGGGTAGGGGTAGGGGTAAGATTAGGGGTAGTGGTAAGGGTAGGGGTAGTGGTAGGAGTTGAGGTAGGGGAGGGGTAGGGCAGGGTAAGTGGAGGGGTAGGGTAGAGGTAAGGGCAGGGGCAGGGGTAGGGGTAAGGGTAACACATCACAATCTCAAAACTTTACTCCAAACATTCATAACCAAGAGCAACGCCGGGTACTTCAGCTAGTTAGTAATAATATTAACGTATCTATGCGTTACCCAGGGCTCGACACAGGTTTTTTGTAAATTGCCAGACATAAAACATTTTTGGGTCGGCGGCTCAAAACAGATTATTTTTTTATATTCAAGATTAATATTTTCAAGTATTTTTCGATTCGAGCCGAATTTTTGACTCGACATTGTTAAAATGCACAAATGCGCTCTTCCCAGCGATCAAATTTACGATCAATTTACTGTATCGATCAATTTACAATTGAGGAGTAGTTAGTTTATAAAAAGTATCAACAGGGTGAACAAATGTTAGTGAAAAGTCGAACTTCATTATTGGTTCGCGATCTATTTATAGCGATTCAAATATCGAATGACAATAATTTATATTTTCGAATGTCATAACATATTTTTTTGTAGGTTTTAAATAAAACTGAAGATAACCCAACTTATTTTACTTATTATAAACTACGTTTGGTCTTGCTTTTTTTACAGTTACTCCACACGTATTTATCATAAACCCAGCTAAGACATATTAAAAAGTCTACAGAAGAAAACACCAATTTTCATAAAACAATATTTTTCGTAATATTTAGGGCGAAAAATAATTTAGGGTGAACCTTTAAATTCTTGTTTCCTGAAAATCACCTTCGTTGAATTTGGGAAATAAGGTTTCTTGTTAAAAAAATCATTTCGTGAACCGCCCTTGAGATGATTTTATGAAAAATAGCGCTTTATTAATTATCTGTTTTGATTTAGGATGGGTACATATAAAGGTATTGATTGCGCGTTGCTTTTCATTTCTCGCTTCCCGCTTCCTTTTGCTTCCCGCTTTTTCTTGCTTTCAGCTTCTTGCTTCTGTCATTTTCTTGCCTCTTTTGGTTTTTCCTAGCATATTCTTGTTTCGTCTTGATTTTTTATCTTAGACTATTTTAGTCCCTTTTTCTCTCTTCTTGATTTTTCTTGGTTTTTCTAGCTTCTTCTAGTTTCTTTTTGGCTCTCATGGTTTCTTCTTGCATCTTCTTGTTTCATCATGCCTTATTTTGCTTCGTCGTGGCCTTTCTTGGCTCTTGTAGTCTCTCTCATTTGCTTCTTGCTTCTTATTGGCGCTCCTTGCCTATTCTACCCTCTTCTTTCCTTTCATGGCCTATTCTCTGCTCTTCTTGGTTTTTATTGGCGAATTGGATATTTTAATGAAATATACGCTTGAATATATATTCTATGTACGTATGAATTTATTCGGTTTGGTTTGTTTTCAGTACTATTTTCAGCAAAAAATTAAAGAAAAAAAATTACGTGTTTGATGTGCGAAGTACCTATGTAACTTGCCTGACTAAAATATTTTACTATTATACCTGTACATAATGACCGCGCAAATGCTATAACAGCAAACTCACAGCCAACATCACGCCGTCCATGTTGCTGAAGAATCCTTTTTTTTAAATTATTGTATTGCTAAGTGGCTGAATAGTTAAATAAATATGTGACTTAATGACACTGCCGTTTTAAATCGATTTCAGCGTATAAGTAAGTTAAAAAAATACTATTAAGAAATTAATCCACTGTTCCTTATTTATCTTCGTGAAGTTTATTAAAAAAATACTGCATGGAGGTTCCTTTTGGGGAAAAAAAGCTGCGAAACTAGGTCTTAAAGAGTTGCACCTTGGAGGGAGGAAATAAAAAGCCTGCAAATCGTTCACATTCAGTTAATACATTAATATTAAGCTATTAAGCCTCCGCATTCTGAATGTATAAGTAAGTTAAAAAAATACTATTAAGAAATTAATCCACTGTTCCTTATTTATCTTCGTGAAGTTTATTAAAAAAATACTGCATGGAGGTTCCTTTTGGGGAAAAAAAGCTGCGAAACTAGGTCTTAAAGAGTTGCACCTTGGAGGGAGGAAATAAAAAGCCTGCAAATCGTTCACATTCAGTTAATACATTAATATTAAGCTATTAAGCCTCCGCATTCTGAATGTCTATGTAAATATTGCCAATATTCCTATAACAAGTTTTTATGCCCTTAAAAAATATATATATTGAGATGTCTAGTTGATAAAGTAATTTTATGAAATTCCCACGAACGAAAAAATAATCGCAAAGTATGTTCCGAAAAATCTAAATTACACTCGTGGTTCTGTTGTTTAACATGTTCTAGGTATGAAAAAAATCACAGCGTTTCTTTAAATGCTACATAAGTTAATCTGGAAATTTTTTTTTCTGAATATGTTGTCTTTTATTAAATATTTAAATATTAAGGTGTATTTATATTAGCGCGCTCCCTCTCTCTTCCGTATTAACATATCCCATTTTCAAACAATGTGCAGTTGCCGCTCGGAGGGTATCGCTGAGTCTTAAGCGAAATTTTGTTATTTGATCAACTTCAACCGTTTACGAATGATTGGCACAACTGATTAACGAAACTCCCTGAGCACTTTCTACTGAAATTTCTGTAGACTTTCCCGCATGAAGTCCATGTACACACGATCAAACATTAGAAAGGTTGTATGTCTGCAGAAAAGTCTTCCGCTGATAAGGGGTAAAAGGCAGCCTCGCCCCCGTTCAGCGTTTTCAGAAACTACACAAAATATTGGTAAAACAGTGTTGGATAAATTAAGGAACCTTTGATCGGGAGGGTTACACCTGCTGCGAGTAAGCGGCATTCGCCACTTATCGCTTGTGTAGACACGCTTTAATGGCCGCCGAGTTTGTTCTCCTGCCCCCATCTTTAGGGCGGTTAGAGCGCATTAACTTTGTCATTTTTGAAAATATTGGCCGCCGCTTACCGCCCGGCAAGATGGCGCAAACAACAATTTAAATTATGGCGCTTTTAAACTCCGCTTACAGCGTTTTATCACATTAACGGTCCCGAGCTGTGGAGCCATAAACTTGTAATGTTCCGGATAGCCCCTATCTTAACTTATCTCTGTTTACCCCCTCGGAGTTAGGATACTCACTATGGAGCCACCAACCTCTAATAATTCATTCATTTATTCGCTTTTCCTGGTTAGGTTGTCATCATTCTGATAAGTCAATCCCGGACAATTACTTATATGAAATTGTAGCAGAACCTTTACTAACTAATAAGTAGGCACTTCTCCGTCATCTTTGCATTCTCATCAAAGGACGAACAAAACGGTCTAACGAAGAGGGAAGGTAAAACTAAAAATTAGGGTTTATTTTAAGTAACATAAACTTCATTTTTTAGATTCTTGATTCATTCGAACATTGACCCTAAGTGCTATTTCAACGGCTGGAAGCAAAAGTCACGTGACACCCATTTTGGCACCAGCTTTGGTTCACTGCAGTCCACGCTTGTTTCGCGTGATTTTGACTGCGGTAAGCAAATTACAAACCATTTATAAAAAGGGTCAAACCAAATACTCCATCAAAATATTAGGTTTTTGTAAACAAGCCGAACCCTTTTTACTTTTTTGCTGCTTTACTTAAATTAGCGGCACACCTAGCTTGCCCGTCGTCCCCTTTATTTTGATTTCTTCCGTGTCTTCTTTGCATGTTAGGGCATCTCTATGTATTATTTGCTCTGTGCAATCGAATGATTTTTAATCAGTTTGTTTTAATAACTGAATCAAAACTAATTTATCATTGGTGGGATATACGAGTATATACGAGTAAATGCCTATCAACTTCTTGAACTAACCAATATTTCTAAAAGATTTAGGAAAACGTGTATTTTTTATCCTTTTTCATTTCTATATGTTATTACCGCATAAGAGTATCAACTGCTCCTAACTCGGAGCCTTTGGGACGGACATTTACAAGGGTACCTGGCAAACCTGGCTATCAATATTTTGTCACCAAATACGTCTAAAGCCATTTCCAGCAACGCAACGTTTAGAAGCATAATAGCGGTCTTTCTTCACTAAATTTTCAATACATTTTTTAAATTTAATGTGGACAGTGATTTATTTACATATTTTAATATAAATATTTGATCGGTCCACGTGTACAAGTTTTGACAGTAGATTTCAAATATAAATTCGATCTCGTTTATCGTAAACAAACTGTCGAATCGAAAGTCAACACAACTTAGCCAACTTATTTATTAAATGTTATTTTAGTGAAACTTTGAAGACGTTTATTGGTGTTATTGACAGTTTCCATCGATAAAATGCCTATTGACGTTTTCATCGAATACAAGTCCCACTCAATTATTAATTGAGAAATATTGGATTATATGTTTTTGCCTACACGTTCCCGGGCTTTTGAAAACGTTCAAATAAACGTAGGCATTTAAGACGAACAAATAAATCACCTGAAATTACCTTAAATATTTGCTAAAATAATCCATTAAAAGGTTTTCTTATTTTTGTTACACTGAAATTGTTAGATTTTTTATTCAAATCTACAATAAAAGGCTTCTTTTGTTGTATACCTACTTCATCTTAATTACAAAACCCTCATCTGTTTATTTGTCTGAAATCGAACGGTGAGTTCTGACGTTAGTTATTCAGGGTGTTAAGAGACGTACTTGACTTACTTCAATAAGTGATTTCTAATCTTATTTTTAATAAAAAAACGTAAATGAAATATTTGTTTCCGGCGACGATTTTTATTTTTATTTTTTTAATTTCCCTGAAAACATAAAAATTGAATTTGAGAGGTAGGGTCGAGGTGGGGGGTTGGGTGTTTACCCGATCAGTGACAACATTAAAAAATTAATTGAAACCAAAAAAAACAAATAATGTCACTGGAGACAAAAAATATCATTTTCACATTTTACTCAAAATGTGGTCAGGAATCACCCGTTAAATTATGTCAGGTACGTCTCTTAACACCCTGTTTATTGATAGATACCCAGCGTTCGCGATAAGGTAATGGAATGCATTTTATGAAAATAGCGCAGCTTTTCTGTCTGAAATGTATAGTTTAAATATGTGCTATTTTTTCAGCTTGCAACGCCTTTTCCGTCGTGAGCCATGTCATATTTTCCAATCCTACTCTCGGTGGAAACCGGTAGATAATCCAGCTATCACGGAAATCTATTCTATTTTTTCAAGATAACAGCGTTTTAGTTCCTTTACTCTTGAAACAAAAATCTTTTCATGCTGGACTGTCATCATAGAATATCTTTGTTCGCTGTCTGGCGTATTTCTTTATATCCAATGACACGAGTGAGGTTAGGTTTGTGTATATGTTATGTCCAACGTGGTGGTATTAAGGCTGCCTTTATTTTAGCAATATCTTATTGTGTCGCACATGACACCACGGCCGCTATTTCCAAATAATATTTTGACCTACTTTCACCCCGGGAAAAAAAAATGATAGAACACTTTCAAACCCCTCGATGGTTACTGGGATTACATTTAGTGAAAAACATGTCAATTTGGCCAGTCTTTCTGACTGTATATTTTTTCTGTTTGACAAGTGGTATACTTACGAGGGCGTTTTGAAAAGTTAGGTAAAAAAGTTAAGCACGTTTTTTGGAATTTTTTAAACTTATTTATCAACCTTGTCTTCTTTGAGGGCTACGCTGTTGATCCAGCGGCTTTAGTATTTTTGCAACGAGTTTTACAAAATCGAGATTTCGTTCATCTATAAGTTTGAATTTAAGTTTTTATTTTTCTTTTATTGTGTCCTTTTATATTTTTAAATATATTTGTGTGTTTATTTTATTAGTATTTAAAAAAAAGTGTTCTTTAACTTCTCTGTTATCATGGATACCAGTAATTATTTAGTGCAACATAATCCTAACTGACATTGTTGCGTTCATGATTGTTTATACCTGAAATTTTATTAGCTTTAGTACCTATATCTTCAACAATAATTTCAAAATAAAATAAAATTTTGTATGTAAAAATGTGCTATATGTACTTAGAAATGTTTTACGTTTACAGAAATACTCAGTTTAATGTTTGTGATTACTTAACCTCACTCTAACCAGAAAATATATTTGTAATACATTTTTCGAGTATTGTGAAAGATTGATACGTTCGTGCTGAACCAGAATACGAAATAAAATATAATAAAAACGAAAAAATGTCTTTTGGCATAGTCTTACACCAGATGTAAATTAATCCACATATCCATAACACGACTGCTCTCAAACTAGATAACTTAAACCACCTTTCCATCTACTCTAGTCCTTTTTACTTTTATCCCACTCCTATGTCCCCCTCCACCCTCCCCGCCCTCGACTGATATAGTTTAAGCTAATCGATGTATTGTCACACTTTCTCATAGTATTTATCATCAGCAGAGGAAAATTTATAATTGGTGTGATTTATTGTTTTTATTGTTATATATACGAGTATGATAATTATGGATTGGCTGTTAATTTTCCCAAAAATAAATAAAATAAAATATGTTGAAGGCCACACACGTACACATACCGAATACCCCCAGTTCCTATCGGCTTATATTTTTTGAGTCGCGCAATAAACAGGTGGGTTTATACAAAAAATTCTGCCTGGAATGGCCGGCCTGATTAAACACCGATAAGGCCGGCCTGTAAATAATCCCGCCACTGACTGCTGAGAGCAGCCGTAAATCGTACGAGTGGAGCGATCATAAAGTAACAAGTAGAACGAGAGCCGAACTGAAATATGTACGATCGCAGACCGGTGAATGAATACAACTGAATCAAAGCAAATCTTGTGTCCCAAATAGACATCCATTTGCTTAATACCGACATGTTACACAGTTACCGAGTTATACAAAATGTCAAGAGAGTTGTCAATCTTTCCTCTTTACACCGCAATGGCTTCCCGATAGGGATATGATGACGCCAGAGGCATTTAGGTCGGTTGGTTTTTTTAAATAATTTTTCCAAATCGATTCATTGCTCTTCCTCGATCAACACACTTATTATGGGTACCATTCTCCACTGTCCAGAAGGTCGAAACTTGTTAACTCAAGCCAGGGCATTGACATTTTTGGTACCAGTTTAAATGATTTTTATCAGTCTTTACGAAAATACACTTCGAAGAATATCATTTAATATGTCTAATACCATGGAATGCTTTTACTTGAATGTTCTCTCAATTGTATATTTTTGTCCTATTTTTGTCATTGCTTCATTCATATATTATGCAGGTGTGTATGTGGTGTTCTTTTTCTGTTGTTCTTATTTATCTTATTTCATGTTGTGTATTTTGTGTAATTGAACAATGAACCGTTAATATATAAAAATAACCATGTTTTTGACTTGTATGGTACTTAGAAACCTGTAAATATGGTGTGACCTAGTCAAGAGAATCTAAAAGACATACCGTCGCAGGAAAGTAACATTGCTGTAAGAGCTATCGCCATGTAAAAAAACGCAGGATTTTGTGGCTTATATATATCAATTAAAAAAACGTAATATTGGCAAATCGAAGAGTTTTCCAACATCGTACAGGTCTTATTTTTCATTGTAGAGTCACGAGAACCAGATAGATCGACACAGAAAAAAAATCCCATGGAATGGTGTATGAAAGAATTTTCGTGGTTACAGCAGTATTGCTTTCCTGTGACGATTGCATTATATATATATTTTTTTAAATAAACCAGTAACTTTGTTTACGTCACTTTAATTTTATATATAATTCTTTCCGACCTGGTTTCGCTACCGCTGTAGCTTCTTCAGGGCAGTATACTACTAAACTATGATACACATGTGTTATAGATTGATCCACACTTTGAAAGCCAAAAAAAATAATGGTAGACTCATTAACATTAATAATCGAATACTTTTGAAAAAAAAGTTTTTGTTTTATTTAAAAATTTTAATGTCTCATCACAAAGTTACCGCTTCGTATGAAATAAAATTTATATTACTCGCTTTTACTAAAGTTCGAAGATACGACTTTTAAAATTTTAATAAAATAAGAGGGTAAAATATTATTTTATTTTTTCGGTTGTTTAGAAGTTTAATAAATAAATCTACTTGGAATTTTCTGGCAAATGAAAGGCGCGGAAAAGTTAATAATTGCGATGAAAATGTTAAATTTCATTATGAAGCGTAGAAATCTTTGAGAAAAAAATGTTATTAGTATTCGTGTTTTTTTATTTGTAATTTACATAACAAATTAACCATAATGCCGCTTCCCGCAGGAGGATAGACCGCCACATAACTCTGATTAGTCACACACTCCTTGCTTCATTCACGTTCATATATCGTCACATATCTACTCTTCTGTTATTCTGACTCTCGACTTGACCCGATTGAAATATTTGAGTCACTCGATTGTGCCCTTCCTTGGGCGTTCCGATTTCTTCTACCATCAATTATATATTCTCTTTGCACTCATTTCTTCGTTCATCCCCTCTACATGCCCACACTATTTAGCGTCCCTTTCTTAATCTTAACCACTACGCTTAGCCTCGATTTTTTTATTCAAGATCTCATTTCTACAACATTCAGTAGATTATAACATAAAAGAAACATAATATTAGATGAAATCTCTTTTTTTTCCTTTGTTTCTCGCCACAACAACGAAAAAATTCTAGCGAAACTAAATACATATTTCCAAAAACTTACTTCTCTGTGTCGTAAAATAATATTTTTTTATCAGTCTTCCACATTATCGTGAAAAACAGAATTTCCCAGTGGTCGCAATAAATCACAAACTAAAACTCGACTTAAATTAAAACATGTTCCATTTATTCTGCCGAACAATAAAACTCTTATAAGAAACTTATTTCGCTAAACAAAATAATATTGATCGATAACATTTTCCTCTTGGCAATTGAAAATTATACAAAAAGTCGTAGTGGTTTGAACTTTGAACTACAGTAATTTGATATTATTAACTGTTGAGGCGTGTACTTGATTAACTGTAACTCCCGGTGTACTTAAATCAATAATCGTTTACTTGATTTTTTTTGACAGAAAAAATACAATTCAAAAAGTCCCGATAAACTACTTTTTTGTAGTTTATCTGACGGGAGCTTGATATTTAAACATAAAATTTTCAGACAAGGTTACAAAATATGTAAAATAAATACATTAAAAAAACGCTATATAAAATAAAAACAAAAACCATATGTAACAATCTTAAAACATAAATATTTATAAAGAATATTATTCTAAAATATTTCTGCAAAAATATATTAAAAAAATGAACAAAATAAAATCATAAACGAAAGCAATAAATCATAAATAAAATAATATTTCCTTATTTCTAATACAAATAGCTTCTTTCAGCTAGCCAAGTTTTCAATGTGTTTATTAATAGAACAGGACGGCTATTCTCGTTTTTTTAAGTAAAATTTCTTTTCCCTTTCTTTAGGCTTATAGACATTTTGCTTAATTACGATTCTGATTTTATGTCGATGACGATAAATAAGTTTGTGGTTTAATCATCTCAGTATTATTACTTACTTTACAGTTGCAATTTATTATAATTTTTAAAAATTTAAATCACTTTTATCTGACATTTCGTGCTTTTGGCATAGGTACTTTACAAATATCGCAATTTCGTTAATTAAGTTAGTTTAATTGTATTATTATGCGACAAATAACTTATTAATAGTAATTACACAATATTGATTTTTTGTTGTTAAAACTGTATTAACTGTGTTGTTAAAATAATTTTGTTCGCTGAATGACAGCTGTCATCCGAGAGAACTAGAAGTAGAGCAAGAAGTCTTTAAGCCCAAGGAAAAGGATAATTTTCCTTAAATAGATCTAGAATATTTCTCATGGTTTTATAATTTTAAAAACATTTGAATTATTTTTACCCCCCTTTGGAAGACCGCCTGTTTCGTGCATTTTTTTTTGTCTTTACTAAAATACCTAAATAAAATTAATCATATTTTTTAATAATTAATTAAAAGGTATGGCATATATACATATCGTGGGTATACCGCCAAAAAACGTTCATTCTGAAGTCGTTGTTTTGAGAAATCAGACATTTAAGTTTTGTACCAACTTTTAACTTTATCAAATTTATTAATATTATTGCAATGCCAAACTTTGAAAAATTATAATTTGTAGCTTTTGTCAAATAATATATGTGTGTGATTTTACATTACGCGTAATAAAAGAACAAGAAAAAATAGTGTATATATATAAATATAAAGAAGAAAATTAATAGACTGGTGGTAGTATGAGGTGAGTAGGTATCTGAGGTTATAAAGGCACGATAGATCGCCGGTGTAACTTTATGGAGTGTGATGTAGAGTTAAAGATGTCATATTTTGAGAAGTTTGTGTTAAAAATATGCGATGCCCGATAAATGAAGGAGTTTTGCTTAGAATTAGTGTTGCACCGAGGAAGGTCAAGAATTTGGTCCGATCTGGTTAGTCTATTGGGTAATCGTAGTTGGATCCGTTGTAGGAGTTCCAAGCAATCTGCGGTGGATCTAACAATTTTCTGCAGAAAGAGTACTTTAGTCGAGATTCTTCGATCTTCCAACGACAACGTATTAAAAAACGCATCCGACACTTGGTGATTTATATGGGGACGCTAACTACGAAATTCTAGGTATCGTAGAAAGCGATTTTGAACACGTTCCAAGCTGTGCACTATGTTTTATATTGTGGGTTCCATACTCGTGACGCATATTCCAGTGAACTACGGACCTAAGCAAAGTAAAGGATTTTCATTGTTTTAAGGTTAGTGAATTTTTTACGTTATCTGAGAATGAATCCTAAAATTTTTAAGGCTTTTGAAGTTATTGTGTCGATATGACGATCGAAAAGAAGTTTAGAGTCCAATGTCGCTCCCAAATTTTTGGCTCCTGTCTTATGAGTTATTATTAGGTTGTTCAGAGCGTATTCATGGGAAATGATATTGTTATTTCGTGTAAAACTAACGACGAACCACTTTTTTATATTTATTTTGAGGTTATGCTGTGAACAGTAAAAATTAAGACGTTTAAGGTCATCCTGAATTTTTGACAGTCAGTAGTATATTTTACGGGTAAAAAATGTTAATATTGTCTGCATGGAGTAAATATTTGGAGTATTTGAAGCATTGGCCTATATCATTGATGTAAATATTAAAGAGTAAGGGTCCCAATAATGAACCTTGGGGCACACCAGATGGAACGGTTACCCAGTCCGATTTAAAGCCACCCACAACTACTGCTTGACTGCGGTTTGATACATAGGATTAGAGCCATCTGAGAAGGCCACGTGTACGCCGATTTGCATAAGATTACATATTAATACGTCGTGAATCACTAAGTCAAAAGCTTTGCTGTAGTCCGTATATATTGCGTCTACCTGTACACGCTGATTCATATTATCTTTCAAGAATTCCGTGAATGCTATTAGATTAGTTGTAGTAGATTTTCCACTCATAAACCCATGTTGGTTAACATTGAGTGATGATTTCAGGGCGGGAAACATCTGGACGAATACCATTTTTTCAAAAACCTTGCTGAAGATACACAGCTTTGAAATGGGTTGATAGTTTTCTACGTCAATTTGTGTCCAGTTTTGAAGTTCCACTTCATGTCAAGAGTCAGAATAATACAATAATATGTACGAATGTGAATTAAGAGTGTGTGTCAAGACAGACTTGTATGGTGGTCTATCCTTTCTGCCTACTCCTGCGATGAATGAGCGTCATTTAAAAAAATGTATATTAGTAAGTATCTTTGTTATATATTTTACAGATTTGTGCGATAAAAAATTTATATTTTGAAGAAAAGGAGTGCTTGTTAATATTTTTTAAATCCCCTATAGTGTTAACGAATACATGTACGAGTATAAAATGTTTCAACTAAATACAATATGCAAAATTATGTACATGATTTGTGTTTTACGGACATAGCGAAAAAATATATAAAAAGAGAAATAAAAAAATAGTGTACATTTTAACACGTGCATTTAAGGAACATACATAATTTGCTACTGTGTAATGCATTAGGCTGGGGGTTATTATAAGTTTTTCCTTGAATATTTTATGATTTGTCTTTTTTTATATGAATACCGCACAAGAGTCCTAACTGCTCCCAACCGTCTGGAGCCAGTGAGACTATGGCATTTCCAATTGATTAATGTTGTGAGGCTGAGGGTATTGGGGAGGCGATGGAGAGGGGGAAGAGGAAGATGGGAAATACGTGGCTATTCAGATCGGGTCACCAAACACGGCTAAAAGCCATTTCAAGCAACCATTTCACCAGGGCGATACTGAGAGTATCTTCCACTCTGTTGTGTCTCTCCTTGTGTCCGTTGGTAGATGGTTGATTAGTTAAATAGGAATTTGAAGTTACAAAATGACATCTTCCATTTAGAAGCCAATTTGACCCCAATGTTAATTCTATTAAAATGATGTGCAGAGAAGTTTCTGGAGATCTTACTATAAAAGTGATTTGTCCTATTTGAGTAGTAGTTTTTTAATAAGAGTTGTGTTATAAAGTGACCTGATATAATAATTATGCAATATGTTTTTCATCTTTCGGTGATTGTTATGGCCATTTTTTTTTTTTTTTTATATGAATACCGCACAAGAGTCCCAACTGCTCCCAACCATCTGGAGCCAGTGAAACTGGCATCCCCAATTGGGGAATGTTGTGAGGCTGAAGATATTGGGGAGGGGAAGGAGAAGGGGAAGAGGAAGGTGGGGAAATACCTAGCTATTCAGATCTGGTCACCAAGCACGGCTAAAAGCCATTTTAAGCAACGTTTAAATTGTGAATGGTGGTCTTTCACCAGGGCGATACTGAGAGAATTTTCCACTCTGGAACGTGCGCAAATATAATGAATTAATTGTGAAACAGCACAGATTATATAAATAAAATTTACTTGCGCACTCCGGGATTTGAATCCGAGACCTTCGGATTCGTAGTCGAGAGCCTTACCCCTCGACCATGTAGGCCGTCAAATTGAATAACTGAGCCTTAAAGTTCCTTTTATAGAGTAATTTTATCAAAGATTTACCGCTTTTTAATTTTTTAATTTAATTTCTTTTTGTAGTTCATTTTTCTTAGACACAGCTTTTCGGCCTCTATGAACTGCACTCTACTGAGTAGTAGCATCCTGGACAGTGTGTCCCGTTTCCATGACAGCCGATATTGAAAAAAAATCGTTATTTGAAAACGCCAGTCATAATTATTGTAATTAAAAGTGTTGCCAGGATATGAACATTTTGTTAATGAGAACTGCCTTACGTACGCTTTTCCCGAAAACGAATTATCTCGTAACACGGGAAAATGGAAAATATTTACGATATTCAGGGAATAATTTGATGTATTCAAAGTTTTTAATTTGACGTAGAAACACCATTATCCTGCTTTTACCCGTCGCGGGTAATATTAGATATTTGATTATGCTTGCTCTCTTTGAGTTTACTATGGGTTTTAATTGACGCCATTATTGCCCATTTTATGTTTTCATTCATAATTTATCCATACGTAAAATTGTGTACGTACGATATTTGAATCTTATTGACCTACTTCTCATTGCTTGAAAATTTTTTTTTTTTATAATTTCGTGTTTTCAAAGGTGTATGCTATTTATTTCTCATTGTTTTATTATAAAAAAAAGTTCTACCCTTATTTATTTATTATATTGTATACGCCCTATTTGGGTTTTTACATGCTTTGTTTTAAAATTCATACTACAATAGTGGCACAGGGGCGAAACACATCACAGTAGTTAAATAGACAGAATAGATAACCTTCACGAAATACAACTAAATATTAATGTCATACAAACAAATTCAGCAATAACATCGTGTAAGTACTACAAATATAATATATAATTATATATAATAATATATAATATATAATTTGTATAATATAATTTGCAAAGGCGAATATACAAAATACCCAGCATATTCACTAATACATATACTTTAGACCAATAGGTTTCCAAACTTTTTTCCCGGTGGACCCCTTTGCCATTCTTTTAATTTTCCGTTGATCCCCCCCCCGCGATTCTGTTTGAATGTCTAAAACTATGGTACAATACTGAACAAGTGGCATTTATTCACTGCGCGATGCATTGCTTCTGTTATGAACATTTGTAAAAACTTAAACATGAACGTACCTGCGTGGAAGCGATTCGCTTTGAGTGTGCAGTAGGTTTGTCATGCGAAACTTTCTATGGTGCTTTACTATGCATGCCGTCTAAATGATATGTTTGGTATCTGAAGAAATAATTTTTTTCTGTATTTTAAGTATGTGTGTGTGATACACAACACACTTCTATATATTTCTTTCTTCAGTGCATGTATTGGGCATCATATCTGTTGTGGACTCGAAAAGGTCCAAGTGGACTGTAAATTAGGATGATAGAAAAATAATTTGATCGAGTGGGTTTTGTGTCATTAGGATAGAACAGAGGATAAAGATCTTACCTGAGAATCCAAAGGCAGCGTGGCCAATACTATTCAGCGGTTTATGGCACTCTGTTAACTTGTAAAATTGTTTCGGGTTTTAAATAAGACTTTTTTTATATTAGACGATTAACGATCGACGATAGTTGCAACGAATTGAAAATGTCATGCAGCGATGCGAAAACGAGATTTTCATTACCACGATACGGGACGAACCGTTCTTGATAGCCACAAAACGGCGAATAAATTAGTTGCAATAAGCCACAAGCGAGGAACTATATTGTCCTCTTCTTTCTTTTTTGAGGCATTCTTCTTTATTGCTTTATTAGGTAGGTCTTCGAGGATGGTCTCGTTGGGAGAAGAGGTCAATATTAAGGAACGGGGAGATGGAAAATAGTAATCCTGTCAGGCTGTCTCAAATTAAACATCTGTTTTATATACCTACTACATACTTAACCCTTTAGGTGCCACGTGTATTTTTTTAAATGCTGGAGAAGTGTAGATAATCCATGAATATAAATATATATTTTTTATTTTGATTACTTTTATTTTTAGACACATGTTTTCAATAATGTGACGTAATTTTAGAACCGTGCGTAACGTGTGACAAATTTTATGGCTCGAGCTATATATCGTTCTGTGGCACTCAACTACAATAATGTATCGGAACGATGTATCGTTTGGTGGCACCTAAAGGGTTAAATATTTTAATAAAATTGCCGTCCGTTTTTCGTATTAGACATTATTATTAACCTTTGCGGATTCTGATTTTGACTACCCCAACAAGACAACGCCCCCCCCCCACCCCCCTTTTCTGGTCGGCCAACAGCCGCTCTTGATTAGGCCCTCCCGCTGGCTTTACTTATTTCCTTAAGTGCTTATTCACTCTGTTTACACAGCGGACCCCACCTGGGCGCCCAACAACACAACACTACAAAACACAATGTAACATAACATAGCGCGTCATATAAACAGTGAATTCAGTGTCGAACGTGGTGGTCACTAATAATATCGAACTTTTACATATATTTTTTTTTTATACCAAGAGGTCACAAATAAGTTGATCCAAAAAGGTGTCATTAGAGGAAATGAAATGCATAATCTCTTTGTTCACTCAGCGGACTCAACCTAGCCTCAGAACACAACACACAATACAACATAGCACGTCATAATAAGTTCCTAACTAATCTATGTGGTTACTACTTACCAGTAGCGTGCAATCCATAAAGGCTGAAAAGCTATACCTATCAGAAGACGCGTCATAAAAATAAATTAGAAAAGCACGTCAAATGTTCGATGAAAATCATTTTTTTACGTGAATTTGGTAAGGAACTTCTACATTCATTTATTCAATTGGCCATTACACGGCTTCAATGTTTAATCCAAAAATAATATCCGAACTTGAAATCCTACCCTTGGTCGTAGAGAAATGCATGCCACTGCTACCTACCTAGATTAATTTGAAACGTAGTAGGCACAATAGAAATGAGCTTTCATATAATGTTATTAATTTTTATTTTTTATAAATATTCCTAGCAGTCACAGAGCAAATAATCTAGATTTTCTCTGAACCGCCATAAGCAAACGTCTGCATAACATTTATTTGTTCGCAATAACTATTTCAGGAAGTGATATTACTCCAAAGACATGGATCAAACTACTTGGTGTCAATCTGGACACTGATTGTTCTCTTTAAAATCAAGTAAACAGAACTATAAGCACACGGTTCTTCCGATTAAGGTTAATTAAACCAGTGCGAAGAAACCTGCCAACAGAGGCGACTATATTGCTAGTTAATTCGTGCGTTGTTTCACGTCTAGATTACTCCAATGGAATATATACAAGTCTCCCCAACTATCAAATTAACAAATTACAATCCGTTTTAAACGCTGCGGCAAGACTTATTATTGGCGTATCTAAATACTAGCATATTTCAGAGCATCTCAAAAATATTCACTGGCTCAAATGTCCTGAAAGAATCCAGTTCAAGTTTTGCAGGATGGTATTAAAAATCAATTAATGGGATGACTCCGGATTACCTATTGGAACTGCGCATTCCTGAAAATTCCAATTCACGACAGTCAACTCTTATATCAGCGACGTCATCGGCTATCGGTAGGTTGAAAGAACCAAAGCACATAGCAGATTCTAAGTTTGGTGAGCGTACTTTCGGCGTGCCAGGCCCTAAAGCCTGGAATAAACTGGCATATGATTTAAGATTGATGAAAGACTCAACAGAATTCAAAGCGAAGCTTAAATCTGATCTCTTCGGAAAGCCATTTCCATGAATGAAACAGTTGTATACCCAATTTATATAGTGAAGCTGGCCGGTTTTTACCCACCTAAAGTAATTAACAGATAAATTAGAAACCTGTTAAAGTCAGCGACATTGGAAATAACAATAAATATCTGTAAACGTTAAAAATTATTATCCAAACATTCAGCTAAACTTAGAGTACAATTTTTTTCCGGTCCTTTTTTAAACTTCTAAATTTTAGTTTCAATTAAGGAAAACAAAAAAACATTAATATTTAAAATAAATACCAACTCTTTTTTTAGCCATTAACCTTCTAATAAATATAATATCAATGACAAATAAGATTTAAATGTAAATGCAATATCATGCAATGTGCAGTATTTTCTAATATTGTGTCCTGTGCGTGCAAAATCATATCTTCTCAGTCTGAAATTTTATAATATAACGTGTTAATCTGGAGTGACATGCCAGGTAATATAATATACTTAGAATGGTACTTACACTATGTTATTCCTGTATTTGTTCGATATATTATCTATGAACCTGCTGTAATGTGTTTTGCACCTGTTTATTATAACTAACTTTATATGTAAAAGGCCCATATAGGACGTATATTATACAATAAATAAATAAATAAGTATGTTTCTGTCTGTTTGTACATAACGCGATAAACCCCTGCAAATATTTTTTGTACATCGCCCTTGAGGTGATTTTTCACAAAAACGGCGCTATACAAATCATCCAATTATTATTATTAAACCCGAAGGGAATGAACCACCTCCGGCGGCGGGGTGACGGACGCGTAGAGGCATATGTGTTCAATGATTGATTTACGGTACAAGTACCTTCTTTTGAATACTCGAAAGAAATAAAAAGAAAAACTTTGTTTTAATTGTTTAATAAGTTTAACAAGTTCATGCAGTTTCATGATTTGCTTTCTTAGAGTATGGTTTACATAGATGTGGATAAGTCTGTGTTAACTGAAATAGCTTGAATAAAACGGTTTAACAAAGCGCATACAAACTCCGAATCTCCTCCGGGGATAAGCTCCTCATTACTTTCTGTCCGCAAATTCATTCAGTTTAGGTTGAACACAAAAAGTCTTTCCTTGACCTGGAAATTGATTTAGATTGATGCGGATAAGTCTGACTTTGCCGGATAACCTTGAATAAAACGGTTTCAAAATCAGCGCCAATCTACCAATCTCCCCGGGCAGGCCCCTCATTACCTTCTGTCCAAATCAAATTGTGCAGTTTGGATTGAGAACGAAAAGGCTTCGCTTGATCTAGAATATGGTTGAGATGGATGTGGATAAGTCTGGCTTGACTATATTAGCTTGGATAAAACGGTTTAGAAATCAGCGCGCAATTCCAAATCTCCTCCAGGGCAGCCCCTCATTACCTTCCGTCCGCAAATTCATTGTGCGGATAAAAGTTCAGCCTCTCAAGGGAGTCTGCAAAACAAACACATTCGGCCGGCATTGAATATTCATACCGAGGTGATATTTACATAGACCGCACCACGTAAAAGCAATACCTCCTGTGTGGCGCGCAGTCCACGAGCCGCACAATATGGAATATGCGGTGTGGCCTATGTTCTGTCTTTTGTACGAAGGAATTCTTTTAAGCCTGCAAAAGGGTGCAGAATGCTCCTCTCTTTTTCAGATAAATTCTAATTATTTATGTTGTTTTGGTATAATGCGGTAAGGATTGTGTACGATTTTATTCGAGTGGAAACAATAAAGTTGATACTCCACACACACGGAGCAGTAAAAACTCTACGAGTATGAAATTTCTCAATTTTTTTTTTATTTCTGACACTTCTTGGTCAACGAAAACTGTTTTCAGCTTTTAAAGCCATTTTCATCACGGGCTTGTGGGGTTTTATTATTTTATTTTTATTTTCCATAAATAAGAAAATTTATATTGTTTGTTCGATATTTTTCAACTGCTCAATATTTCGCGATACCAAGTCTCCGAAATGAGTTGCCTTCAAGGCTGAATTAAAGAGACTTTTTTCCTACCAGCCTTGTACTGTGCTTCTACCACCGTAATTATTTCTCCTCCCTATCACACCTTTTCCCTATCTAGAAAAAATTGAAAATTTATTTTATTTTATTTTTTAAACACTCCCTGTGTAAATCCGTATAGTTTGCAGAATTTTCGCCCAGGTAACCAATCCAATTTTATGCTACAATGAAAATGTACGTAGGCGTGTATTTTTTTATAGTTACTCCACGCAGGAGGCCTTGAGGTAAATAATTTCCCTCAAGGCGTATGTCATCTTTGGGTATGCTGTGTGGAGGGTCTTTTGGAGGATCGGAAGAATTGAACCCGAGGGAGGTAACACAGAGACCAGCGGATCATTCCAACCGAGTTGTTGAATACTAGAATGAGTCGTAGAAGCGACCCGTTCTGATGTGAAAAATCTTAGGCGCGCGTTTGGCGTGTCTCCCGACTATACAGCCGTGCCTAAGGAATCAATAGCGCTATTTCCTTAGAGCATCTTTCATTGAAATACCGGTAGAACAAGAACAGCATTCTCACCTGACGTCTGTGCTCCAAAGATTGCAATTTGTTTGTTAAGATAGGGGAATCTATCAAATCCATCAGAGTGGGTTTTTAAATTTTTTTTTGGGGATTTCGACCAGAAGTGGCTGTCAAATTCTACAGGGGGGCGCACTTGCGACTTGTATGGGTAATCAGTTGTTTACTATTAAAGTATCTATAAAGAGGCTATAAAGCGTTAAATAATTTTTTTTGGTGTGTTCAAATACCAGTTATTTATTTTCTATAGTTACACCATATCGATGAAATTTTGTTTACAAGTTTTAATAAATTGTTCAAAATAAATGGAAATGTTTTTATTCAAATTACAATTACATCGAATCACAAAATGATTGCTTTCTGTGTAATTTTTTTTTTATTATTATTTCAAAGTAGAGCAAAATTTTTGACTTAGTCGAAGGAATATGGTAAACATTGTAAGGTACCTATCGATTAAGTGAATATAATATACTTGTATAGAAATTAGTTTGTATAAATAGATAAAGAGTGAATGTAATGTGTAGAAATTAGTACATATAAATAGATAGATAGTAAATATAATATATAGAATTGAGTGCATGTAAATAGATAGGGAATATAATATATAAAAATTAGTACATATATATGGATACGTAGTGAATATAATATACAGAAATTAGTACATATAAATAGTG
Source organism: Halesus radiatus (assembly GCA_022606495.2). Lineage (NCBI taxonomy): Eukaryota > Metazoa > Arthropoda > Insecta > Trichoptera > Limnephilidae > Halesus > Halesus radiatus. The sequence goes on from JAHDVE020008169.1 coordinate 228,437, forward strand.
AATATAATACATAGAATTTAGTACATATAAATAGATAGATACTGAATATAATGTATAGAAATTAGTACATATAAATAGATAGAAAATGTATTTGTATTGGAAGCCGAGTTGCATTTTCGTTGTTTTGTCGATTTATACAGGTAGTTCAAATCTTTGATTTAACCATAGATTTATATGTACTTTTACGTGAATTTGGTCGCTAGTGAGGAGGGCCGTTAAACTGGAGGTAAATCGAATCATTGAGTGATGTATTTTTAAGCAGATATTTTTCTTTAAGGCGCGTAACAAATACGACGATAATACTAACAATACACATATTTAGATCAAATAAGGCGATCTATTTCACTCCTCTGAAATAGACTTACTTATTTATTGTGTTTTTACTGAATAAGTCATTGGAGTCATTGGGAGTTCAACATTAAAGCGATTTAAAAAAAGAAAAGTATTTCGGCTTTCTGCGATCAGTTTTTCTTCTTCATCGAATAATGTATACATATGATGTAGTCACTTCATTTCAAAAGTTGGTGTGGAGTGGTAGACATTTGATATAAAAAATCAATAATACTATTTTACCACACCCAAAAATATTGGGTAATATGAGAAAAAGCATAAGTTCATATTTGTGAGAGGGTTTAATTTGCTACAAAAATAACTGAAATGGCGAATAATATTTCAAAAATAATATTTTGATACAATTTTTTTTTATTAAATTTTTATAATGGTAATAATAAATGGATTTCCACCATGTTACACAATTTTTAAACAATATTGTCAGCAGTCACACAGTAAAATAAAAATACAAAAAAACGTTTTTTCGATTATTCACTGCTCACCGAAAGATAGATTTTCGATTGTGACCCACGTTCCGTCAAAACCGTATTTATTTTGTATGAAATATTCCATACGTTTTTAGTTTCATAGGTGCTTTCCCAGATTCGCACATTAGGAACGCCGCGCTGTATTCCTATTGGTGGATTTATTTTATTGTAATGTCATGGTGTGCTGTTCAAAATGAAGTAATATTATAATCCATGTGAGTCTAGTTAACCATAGTTTTTCTTCGGGAGTTAACTGCACAACCGCTCGTTAGAGAAAACCGCCATTGGTCCTAGCTATATGACATCAAGAAGATAATATTGTGCGCAATATGCAGTTAAACGAAACGATGTGCACATTTTGGGGAATTTAACCACTGTGGTAACGGCTGTAAGCGGTGGCGAGATACGAACCATACATGTTGAATATTCCCGCTGACATAGTGTTCTGTGCCGGAAAGTAAAGAATCTGTGGCAAATCTCTTCTCATATCAAATATCGCATCTGCGTTTGCGAGTTTCTGACACTACCTTGTGTCATAATATTTAGATGTGTTCGAAAGAAATTTATGATTTATCTTCAGTTTTAGAGGAAATTTGATGATTTATTTTATTTTATAATCCGTGTCACAACAGTTTACCTGACTTATTGACAAATAAACATGCATTCACCGACGTTAGAATTAATAGACTTGCCCTAAGTACCACTTAAACAGCTGGAGGCAAAGGTCACGTGTCACCCATTTTGGCACCAGCTTGCCGTCCAATTTTATTTTGGATTATTTTGACTGCGGTGATCAAATTACAAACCATTTATAAAAATGGTCAAAATGAATACCCTAACAAAATATTCGGTTTTTGTAAACATGTCGAACTTTTTTTACTTACTTAAATTTACTGTTTTACTTAAATTCTCACTCCCCGCCTCTCTTATTTTGGCTTGTTCTGCGTGCAATCAAAGATTTGTGTATTATACGAGTAAATAAACTAGTGTAGTCAGGCGTCAACTTTTATTTATTTTAGAGGATTCACTTGGTAAAATTCGAATGAAATGACGCATTCCTTATTCAGGTGGCGACAATGTTGAAATTCGCGTTAAACACCGGCCGCATGTTAAATTCTAAAAATAATATGAATTTTATATTTTGAATATAAATATCTTACTATATTTTCTTTAAGTAGTTAAAGAAAATCTCTCTAAATGAAACATAAAAAATAATGTAACCATTATTTTATTTGTTAGAAATAAATTTATTATATAATTAATTTTATTTTTATAAACATATAATTGACGATTTACGCAAAAGAAAAATATCACCACAATGTATGTTATATATTAATTTGTATAGCTCAGGCATAAATATTTAAATGTTAATACTAATCAGAGCATCTCAAAAATCTCCACTGGCTCAAATGTTCTGAAAGAATTCAATTCAATCTCTGCTGGATGCTATTTAAGTCACTTAACGGAATGGCTCGGGCTTATTTATCAGAACTGTGTGTTCCTGAAAATACCAATTCACGGCAGTCCACCCTTAGGTCAGCAGCGTCATCAGCTATCGGGAGGTTGAAGGAACCAAAGCGCACACCTAATACTAAGTTCGGTGATCGTGCTTTCGGAGTGTCAGGACCTAAAGCCTAGAATGAACTGCCGCATGACTTAAGAATTATCAAAGGCTCGACAGAATTCAGAACTAAAATTAAAACTCATCTTTTCAGACAATCGTATCCATAAATTGAAGAAATTCATCTGTAAATTGCTTAGCTAGGCTAGCCGGTTAGTACTTACCTAAAGTCATTAAATAAAAAATAAATAAAAAAAATTCACGCATCGGTGCGCAAATGCGTCCACAGCCCGCAAAACTGTAAATAACTAAAGTGTAAAAATAAATAAAACATGTTAATATGTATTAAAAGCTTCTTACGCTTTTTAAGGTCATTTTATAAATATTTTCCCCCTCCTAAAATTATAAATATTTCAATAAATACCAACTCTTCTTGTGCCACCAATCTTCTAATAAATATAACATCGATAAAAAAGGAAAATAAAATAGTAACTGTAAAACTTTCATGTCTATACTTAAATTTTCTAATAAAACTGTGTTCATCTGAAGCAACCTGCCAAGTAAGTATGTTTTTCTGTATCTGTCTGTACATGATTATTTTTATAAACAATAATTATTAGCCTGAAACACTCATCCAAATTGAAAAAACCTTCCGAGAAAAGATAAAATGTCGCCGACAGGACTCGAACCTGCACCCTTCTGATGTCCGGTCAGATGCTCTACCGTTGAGCTACGTCGGCTTATCGCAAACCCGCCAACTAATAAAGTTGGTTGTTTACAGGTGAAAATATAATAAAAATAGTAATTATTGAATGAAACACTAGTATATATTGATTAACTTGGCGGGTTTGCGATAAGCCGACGTAGCTCAACGGTAGAGCATCTGACCGGCAATCAGAAGGGTGCAGGTTCGAGTCCTGTCGGCGACATTTATCTTTTCTCTGAAGGTTTTTTCAATTTGGATGAGTGTTTCAGGCTAATAATTATTGTTCATAAAAATAATTGTTACCCTTTGCGCTATGCACAAAAATCTTGTCTTAAAAAAACTTTAGTTTATCAATTAATGTACATAATTAGTTAAAGAATAGGAAGTAATATTTGTACAGCGCCCTTTAGGTGATTTTTCACAAAAACGGCGCAATAAAAATCATCTTTCCTCACCTTCCTCTTCCCCTTCTCCTTCCCCTCCCCTATACCTTCAGCCTCACAACATTTTCTCAATTGGGGATGCCATAGTCTCACTGGCTCCAGACGGTTGGGAGCAGTTGAGACTCTTGTGCGGTATTCATGTAAAAAAAAAAAAATCCAATTATTATTATTATTATTACTAATCGTGGTCATATGTAATACTTTGTCACTTTAGACAGCGCCCTTGAGGTGATTTTTCACAAAAACAGCGCAATACAAATCATAAAACTATTATTATTATTATTATTTACGCGTATTGGGGGATGTTTTTAATTTTTCATCACGATAAACATTACGGCACCTTTGAGAATGGTAAGGTATCTAGCCGACATGTTCTTGTGTACAGTGGTTATTACATCTTTCCGTAATATGAAAGGTGTTTTACTTTTCTACTAATTCATCTGAATGATAGGGTTTATCTGTGCCAATTATCTTACACAAATGCTCCGCTCCGCAGAACGTCATTCTTGGAAAATCAACTTCTATTATTTATAGTTTTTCATAATATTTCAACTTTGCCAAAAAAATAAGTAATTACATTTGGTCCTTTAGCATACAAAAATACACGGAATCTAATTTTGAAACGTATCACCTGTTTTCCGTGTTATATTCCACAAATTTACGCCGTGAATATCGGAAGCATTCGACTAAATTTATATGTAGATATACGTAATTGGGTATTATGTAAATCAACCCGATATCTTACAGGGGGAAGCTAATTATTATCCTGTGTAAATTTTGAAACCGTAATTATTTACGTGTTATGTAGATTGGTGTAAATATGTATTCTTGCACGGAGGCTAATGGAAATGAAAAGAGATCGTTTCAGGTGTACATGAAGTGCAATATACTAATAATATTTTGTATCTACATAATGCCTGCGGCCGGCAGCCTGCAGCTAGGTTCAACAAAAGGTGTCTGGGGTGAAAGTCAACAACCTTTCCAATGCTTATGTTAATTTTATTGCACTTTTTTGGTAATATGCAGTTCGCATTATTTACAATTTGCTAAAAAAATCCCCCAATGACGTGGATAAACTTTATGTTTAAACATAGCTTTATTAGCAGTCCTAATGATAATATTCTTAATTTACTCATTAGTGCACAAAAAGCCATCATGAACATTATACTCAAAGTCCCCGTAAGGACTGGCACTGTTGAAATCTTCAACAATATTAACATTATCTGTCAATAAAACAATTATATTTTAAAACAATACTATTTTACATTCATACACACAATAAAAACACAAGAAATAACAACAAACACACATCCCAGAAACACTAGATCTGAGTCAAAAAACTTCCTACAAGGAACCACAGACACCACATTTGGACAAAAAACTTCTTAAAAGTACTAAATTCTACAACAAAATCCCACTCTCCTTCAAAAATCACAATGACAATAATAAATTTAAAAATCAAATTAACGCTGGATACTTTACATAGAGAGATCTGAAAAAGAAAATATATTAACGGGGAGAGGGAAAAAAACATTCTTTTTTTTTTTTGTAATGCGGATTACAAATTTTTGGTTGCGTTTATTTACAAAAACGCAACGACAAATTATTAAACATACTTTTCTCTACTTTAAAAATCATATTCGTATTTTAACTATTTTGTAAAACATACAATGGAACTCTTTTCTCTACTTTAAAAATCATATTCGTATTTTAAATATTTTGTAAAACATACAATGGAACTGTCAGAAAAGGTAATATTTCTGATTAGATTCTGATAAATGCTAAGCCTATGTGAATTTATAAAATATTTAACAAATATTTTTCTATTTAAAAAGATAATGTTTATCGTATTGCGTAATAATACTATCATTATTTTGAATTAATAAATAATAACTCTCCGACGTCCCTCGCCCCCTTAACACCAAATACAGACTAACACCGAAACCACTCAACTGCACTTAAAACACCTCACCTAACAATTTTTTTTTCAGCAATCGCATTACAAATAATTTAATTTAATATTTTGTAAATGAAATCCTCAGCACCGTAAATCCAGTAAGGAAATCATTTTTTTTTTTATAAAAAAAAAGATAACAAAATATTATTAATAATTATAGTCTCTTGTTACTGTTGAAATTACACTGGCGTGAATTTCACTGTCAGAACGAAATTACATATGGACAAAAATTCACACGGATAGAATTATACTCACACGAAAGTGCACTTTAAAACTATATCTTTTTGATAAGTTAAAATTTTAGAGTGTTCAGGTATGCTAAATAAGGAAAGAAAAAGGTTCGAAATCAAGAATTTTCAATCATAATATTATTATTTGAAATAACTGCCAGCGATAAATATTTTACCGACATTCCCTTCCTTTAAAATTTCATATGATGTGAAATAATTTTTTTCTTGGAATTTTTAATCCTATTGGTATTTCCCATGAATATTATATTTGGACAGCTTAGATTTTCTATAAATTTTTCGGTTTTCTACAAATATAGTTTTTGTTTTTGTTTTACCTGCTTAGTAAAATAATTTTTTTTTTAATAATTTCTTCAAAAGACTGGTATTCACTTTGTGGTGTCATTGTTAATAAGTGAACTAAAAAAATACTTTGTATTCACCACTTTATTAATATACACAGTTATCTACATATTTCTAAATCGATGCTTTCTTCATCAGAAATATATAGAATGTTTTTTTTTTAACTTGTTATATTTGCTATGTAAATATGATTGCATAAATAAAATTTAAAAAAAGCATTTAAAAAAAAACTTTTTTTCTGGTGGATATTAATTATGTATGGCAAATTTGTGTTCAATCATAGATTAGTCGTTTTTGATTTTAATTTAAGTCAACAACATTCCGATGTGCTTCTATTTTTCTAACCACTCGAAAAACGTTTAATATCGACAAAGAATTTTTTTTTCCATTACCTGTCATTAAAGCTACAAAGTACAGATTAACCGTTTTCAGATATGCATCGACATACAAACACCTTCGTAAAGTCGATAGGTGCCCCCTTCTCTCATTACACTGCCCCACCCTCTCCGGTACCGTTGCGCCGCTGGCCTTCTTAAATATATGCATGGAAGTCTCGTATCCTGGAAGCTCTGTAATTTGCAGGTAATACAGTGGCGCAACAAAAAATGCTATTTGCCCGACTTTTATTTCCATTTTTCTGACTGCAAGCGTGTTTTCTGAGTTTAACACCCGCTAACAAAGATATTTATGTTAATTCATTCCTCCCTTTTTTTGATTTTATATTGTGTTGTGATGTTTTTTGTATGTTTTTTAAGCGGGCTTAAATTATAATGGAAGTTATTATTATATGGTATGTTTTATGTTAATAACCCCCTTCGCTGTGAAGCAGAAAAACTCCCGAATGATGAGCTCCGGCATTATAAAATTTGCCCTGCTTTTACTTGGTTAAATTTCTAGATCATTGCATATTTTGAAGCTCCTTATCTCATGATAGGAAATTGGTGCAATCCCCTTAAAATCTAGGTAGAATAAGTTGTGTAAACTTTTTTGCCGCCAGGACTCACTTTTCAGTAGTTTATGATGTTCAGAAAACCAATTTTTGTTTTATGGTTTTTGTGGCTTCAGCACATTGATTTTCCGTTTTAAAGCCTTTTCGTTTTTATGTTAGAATTTATTTTAGAAACAGACAGTACTTGTATAAGATGAGTGGTGTACAATTTGCAAGGTTTTAGAAAATTATTACAAGGGTACCTACCAATGACATGTCTCTATGTAATAATATCTAGTAAGTGGTTATATACTTTTTACCGGGCGGGGTTAGTACAATTCTAGGGAATGATACATGGTAAATATGAAAAAACTGTGAAAAAAAATGTGTAAGTGTATGCGTCTGTGTGTGTGTGTATTTTTTATATTAATACCCCACAAGAGTCCCAACTGCTCCCAACCGTCTGTAGCCAGTGAGACTATGGCATCCCCAATTGGGGAATGTTGTGTGGCTGAAGGTATTGGCGAGAAGGAGAAGGGGAAGAGGGAGGTGGATAAATACCTGGCTATCCAGATCCGATCACCAAACACGGCTAAAAGCCATTTCAAGCAACGTTTCAATTCTGAATGATGGTCTTTCACCAGGGCGATACTGAGAGTATCTTTTACTCTGGAAACGTGGGAAAATATACTACATATTAATTTTAAATGAATTAATTGTGGAACAGCACAAATTAATTCAATAAAATTTATTTGCGCACGCTGGGATATGAAACCCGCGACCTTCGGATTCGTAGTCGAGAGCCTTACCCCTAGACCATGGAGGCCGTCAATGTATGTGTGCGTATGATCGTGTATATGTATGTTTATATCAATTGATTTCTTATTTATTTGATTTTGGTTAATAATTAAATATGCAAAAAAAAAAAAAAACTTTTTATCTGCTATCTGAACGGTTGTGCCTTTCAAATTTAAACATCCCGAAAACAAGTTTAAATGACCTTAAAAAAACCACCCACCTCCCATATTATGATTCTGCCCTACATAAACAACGAAGAAATGTTTTATACATTTATTCGTGTAATAATAAATTAACATTGATTCGTTCTGTTGACGATGACCTCTAATTTTTTTTTTACCCTTTCCTATTTCCGACTTAATTTATTTTGAAATTATTTTTATTAATGTCCGACTAATGTGATTCTGTATGATGAAATGTTTTAAAATGTCAGTAAATTTCCAGTTACAAAGTATTCTCATCCATATTCATGCGTCAACAAGCTGTGTTTCCTTCTAATTGTTTTATTATGTTTATATTTTCCTCGTGATGTTTTTAACCAGATATCACAATCCTAATAACGCACGTTGTTAATTACTTTGTTACGTTGTTAGTTAAATTGGTTTTTGTAATAATATTTTCACAAATACCCGTTGGTGAATAACAACAGTCCGTATTTTAAATTTAAGAAAGGGACATGTTTATTACATTATTGTAATAAAACATTATTTTAAACGTGCTGATATTTATATATTAAATAGTGGTAAATGAAATATTTGTTTTTAATTTTGTTAATAATCAAACCACAAAGTAATTATACACGTATTGATGAAAATATTTTTATTCTGTTTAAATGACCCAATATTTCTTCAATGAATATTTAAAAGATTATTAATTAGTTTTCAGTTAAAATTATCTTTATCAAATTTATTATCGAAACAATTTATACCGGTTTGTAGCTGAGTGGTCCAAATCATTGGGTTCATACCCAATCTTTGCTGGTTCTGTCTTCTGCCTACCTCTTCCATCATTGCGCAATTCACACGTTTCGCTTTTCATGCAGGCTATGGGGAATTAAAATATTGTCAGTATTTCTCTATAATTCCATCCTCTTTGCCTACCCCTGCAGAAAAGGCGCTTATTTGGCATACACCTAGTAATTAGCTAATTGACCATCACGCCGTTTCTGTGTACGGGTAGGGAGAGAGGACGGACTGCTAAATAACTCGGTCTTGGCACACACTTCTTGCTTCAGTCACGTTCAGTCACGTTCATGCATCGTCTCATAAATACGCTTCTGTTATATAAACAATACTACTTTACTTATTTCGTTTTTTGTTTTTGTTTCAGGTATGTGAAATTGACCCATCAACGCGAAATCAGGATTACTTGGCGTTTTCAGTAAGATTTTTATAAATTTTTTTTTTTCTGCTTTCATTGATGTTTTTTTTTAATGAATACAACTTCTCAATAAAAGATTAAATGATATGAATTCGATTTATAAAAAGAATATCATTCAACAAAAATTATTATGGGCTGTATGAAGGAGAAATACGAATAAAGCATTCGAAAAAATACTCAAACAAATTCTTTATTTACCTTCTATTTATCTACCTATTCATTATCAAGAGAGAAAATTTTTACAAAATCTGTAAAATACCCATAGGAAGCTCAAAATCATCATATGTATCTCGTATGATGTATAATACAATATATTAATTATTTCCATGCTGTTAGTTTTAAATGACAAGACGAAGCCATGCAATAAGAAATTACCCATTTTCCTTTTCAAAATGAAAATATAAAAATGTTAATTAAAAAATTACACTAAAAAAGAACACATTCAAAATAATAAAAAAACCATTTCACTGATATGGAATAATACCCACTGTAACTTTTCACTCTCTCGCTCTCTCTTTTATAAACGACTAATGTAATAGAAAGAGATCTTACAACGAATCTCAAAGTGGTAGGATCATAGAACTTTTATTTGGTTCTCTGAAGAAACTCACGCGAATAGGGAATACACAATCGATTTTTACCCTTAAATCTCACCACGTTCATCCCCTTAGCATTTTATTGTTTGAAACCCAAGTATCCGAAATGGACACGTTTATGTTTAATACAATGAACAGGGCTTTTATTATTCGAATAAATAGATGGAGAAAACAATGAGATCCGCCAATTAGTTCCGATAGTCGTGTTCAACTGTAATTTTATTCGTATAAGGATGTCATCCCAAGCTCTATACCACTGTTTGTGAACCTTTTCATTAAACGGAACGTTGTTGATTAAATTTAATAAAATTTTGCGGAACACGAAAATCGGCGAGTTTGACTCTTAATAAATAGGTTATAATAGTTATAATAGTATTGCGACGACTTATTTATATGAAATGTGGCTTAACCACAGTTTGAAAATGGCCTTAAACGCCGAAACAGCTGTCACAATAATAACGACTAAAAATACTTGCAGAACTTAATAATAACATTATTAAATTTGATTTACATTAAATTTAAAAAAAAATCAAGGAGACCATTATATTTGTTTAAACAAACAACATGAGAAAGTGCAAATTATCAACAATACGGCAGATATCTAGGAGATATACAATCAAGGAGACCATGATATTTGTTTAAACAAACAATATGAGAAAGTGCAAATTATCAACAATACAGCAGATATCTAGGAGATATACAATCAAGGAGACCATTATATTTGTTTTAACAAACAATATGAGAAAGTGCAAATTATCAACAATACAGCAGATATCTAGGAGATATACAATCAAGGAGACCATTATATTTGTTTAAACAAACAACATGAGAGAGTGCAAATTATCAACAATACAGCAGATATCTAGGAGATATACAATCAAGGAGACCATTATATTTGATGCCCCAGCTTAAACAACATGAGAGTGCAGTTATCAACATGCAACAGATATCTAGAAGATATACAATCAAAGGAGACACATATATTTGTTTTCCAAACAAACTATGAGAAATTACCATTATCAACAATACAGCAGATATCTAGGAGATATATACAATCGAGGAGACCGTACCATTTGTTCAAACAAACAACGAAGTGCAAAATTATCAACAATACAACGAATACAATCAAGGAGACCATTATATTTGTTTAAACAAACAATATGAGAAAGTGCAAATTATCAACAATACAGCAGATATCTAGGAGATATACAATCAAGGAGACCATTATATTTGTTTAAACAAACAACATGAGAGAGTGCAAATTATCAACAATACAGCAGATATCTAGGAGATATACAATCAAGGAGACCATTATATTTGTTTGAACAAACAATATGAGAAAGTGCAAATTATCATCAATACAGCAGATATCTAGGAGATATACAATCAAGGAGACCATCATATTTGTTTAAACAAACAACATGAGAAAGTGAAAATTAGCATGAAATCATTAGATATCTAGGAGATATACAATCAAGGAGACTATTATATTTGTTTAAATAAACCACACGAGAAAGTTCAAATTAGCACCAATTCAGTAGATATCTAGGAGATATACAATCAAGGAGACCATCGTATTTGTTTAAACAAACAACACAAGAAAGTGCAAATTAGCATAAGTGCAGTAGATATCTAGGAGATATACCACCAAGGAGACCATCATATTTGTTTAAACAAACGAGATAAAAAGAGCCTTATAACATCATTATATAATGTCACTCCCAAAAGCCAATACTTTAACCTCAGTGAGAATTTCGTAATAGAGAAAGGGCTGTTTGATATTATTGTGTATGCAATTAAAGGATTATATAAAATCATTAAAAGTATGAAAAAAGCTAGCTTAAAAATCTAATCTAACCTAATCTAGTTAACCAATTTCTGATTCATAATTTTTCATGACTTTTTATCACTTTTCAAGAGTGTGCTAATGTATTGCCGCACTGAATTGTCCAGTTACTATGTTGACAGTAAACTACCGACTCCCTGTGAGACAGGCATTCAAATCTATTGTTGCAATTGCTATTAAGATGATAAGGTATAGAATAAAATCTTATGGAATAAAAAAATAACAAAAAACATTTAGTACCTATGTCGCTTTCAGAATATTCGCAGAACACTAGTGTTTCGAAGAAAATCGTTTGAGAACCACTGCTCCATACAATTTCATTATAATACTCTCAGTATTAATAATATAAAAAGCTTTGGCGGACGAGTTTACTTATTTGGAAAGCGCTTGTTCTATCAAATCCTAACTTCAAAGCTTAATCCAGTTTGATGGATGATTGAACTGGGATTAGCGGATATGATCACAGCTTCCAATTCAACTGAATTTGTTATTAAGTCTATTTTCAAATGCAAGCATTTCCAATACGAAATCCCGAGAATAAACTACGGTCATTTTGTTTGTGCATTTAACGATTGAATAAAACCAATAGCCTGCATGCCAATTTTTGATAATTTTGATAGTTATGAGTGCTAATAATTAGTATGCAGTTCAATTATGTGAACCCCTGATCCTTGGTGAAAACAAATTGGATAGGTCGATTTTTATTTTCTCATTTCGTGGAAATTCCGAATGACTGACAAAAAACCTTTATATAAATGAATATGCACAAATAGACTTTACTAATACAAATGAGGCTTTACTATTTACTGCTTTATACTTTAAGGATTAACTGTGTCTAGCCATATTTTACGTAATCGTCATTCGTAAATTGCTTTTTGAACTACTGAGACGAATATTTTTACTTTCACAGACTCTCGAATCGCAGGATCGAGTAAAAAAACGGATTTATAGTTTGGCATTTAATTGTAGATATTTATTATATTGGCACTATAAAGTGTCATTATTATAGCAACACCAAGCTAGCAACTTTGTCTTTCGAATGTGTTTTTCGCGTTCAAATGTTACACATTTATTCGCCCTTCACCTTTCGTTTTCAAGAAACAAGGGAAAATATCATAATTATTTTTTTAAGCCTTTTTTACAAAATTTTAATTTTGATCTTAAATTTTTATTCGATTTTTTATTTTTTATTTATTTAACATCTAATACATAGCTATTACAATCATACATTTAAAAATAATAAAAAAACATAAAAAAACGTCCGTTCATGTAGTTATCTTCCTTGCAAAACGTTAAAATAAAAAAATAAAAAATATATTAATAATGAATTAATAATAAAAAATTAAAAAAATTATTAAGAATAAAAAAATAAATGAATTTATTGATAATGAAAAAAAATTAATTAATTTATTAAAAAAAAAAAAAATTATTTATGATAAAAAAATAAATGAATTTATTAAGAATAAACAAATAAATTAATTTATTGATAATAAAAAAATAAATACATTTATTAATAATTAAAACGGTTCAACATATATTTGTCTTAGAATATGGTGCAGAATCATCTCCTTTCCGGATACCGTTTGGGGAAAGTAAAAATGCACTCGGACTATTGTGCATTAAACTTTCATTAAATTTTTTAAATTTCATAAGGGTATTTGGGAAACACATTATAAATGTAAAAAACCTCACGGAATAGAGAATTTTAATTATTTTCTAACTAGATCGGTTTTACTGATAACAAATCATTATTTTTAATACCCGTTCAAATTAAAATGGGGTGGGAGTAAATAAAATCAAAATAAGTCGTCACACTGTGGATTAACCGCAGTTTGAAAATGGCCTTGAACGCCGAAACAGTTATCACAATAATAAGAACTAAAAATACTTGCAGAACTTAATTATAACATTTTTAAATTTGATTTAGATTAAATTTAAATAAAAAAATATTATTTTCCCATAAACCATCTCGGTGTTGTTAAACAATTGTAGCGCCCCCATTTTTTGATTACTAAAAAAAAGACTGAACGTTTGAAAGAACTCCCAGCAAAAACGGCCGATCCCAAATTAGAGTCCAAAGATTGCTTCCCTAGCTCATAAATAAGATCGGAATTAAAACCCAGGTCGCCGCAATAATCTTTTTTCTCAATTCACGTTTTAATATGAAAAGTGAGAGAATGTGAAGCTCGATATTTGGGGTAAAAAAAATTTAAAAAAAAACATCATCCCATCAGCCGTCAAATTTCTGAACAGAAAATCTTAAGAATGACCAAAAAACGCATTCAAGCGTGGCCTACAGTTTATTTATTTATTATTTACCCTTACCCTTATGCATTTACATTTTTTAAAAAGATATTTATTACATATAATTAACCACATTGTTTACGTGGTAATAATAGTGTGTATTTAAGTACTAAAAATGAGTGTTTTTTTTTTATTGTGTTAATTATTAATTAATACCTCCCTAATTGAGAAATTCTCGTGTTTAGAGAGGGAGTACTAATATATATTGTTACACATTTAATAATTTCAAGAGTACTACCATGAATTTGATATTCTGGTGCCTATACACTAATTTCAAAAAAATAAATCATAAGGAATTTTTTAAAAATAAAATGTATCTACATAATGTATGATGTGTAGAGCTCGTAATACATTTTTCCAAGTGAGTTTATAATACACACCTAAAATTAGTTTCTTGTAAAATGTATTTTAAGTTTTTTCTTAAAAAAATTCATAATTTTTTTCAACTTGTATATCCTTGGGAAGTTCGTTAAAATATTTTATGGCTGAATATGTGTAAATGGTGTTGAGCTGTTGTATTAAGTTTAGGGATTATTATTTGTTCCGTGGTTCTCGGCCTGGCTCTCAATGACTCTAATTTTAGGTTTTCTTTATGGATTTGAAGTAATGAATTTTTTGGTATATTGTATTTAAATCTAAGACTTTAAATTCGTTGAATAACTCACAGGTAGGAAAATAAGATGGCTTTTTTAGAATTATTTTAATCAGTCTTCTTTGGACTATTTCCAAAGGGGCTAAGTTAGTTTTAAACGCTCCTCCCCAGCCTATTATTCCATATTGTAGAAATGATTGTGCTAAAGCATGGTAAACCTTCAGTAGCATAGATTTTTGTAAAATATTTCTTAGTTTGAGGAATATGTAGTATAGATTTCGAATTCGTTTAATATTTTGCTCAATATGTTCTGTCCATTTATTTATAAGAACTGCTGCATAATAACCTACTAACTATAGAATAGCATGGGATTAAAAAAAAATTTGTCCCTTACGAGGTTTTGAAATTTGACAGCCACGATGTATCTTTTCTATGGTGGTGTAGTTTACGTTCCCAATCATGTATTCTAAACCGTAACTTTAACGCTTTAATTTCACGTCCTTGTATATTTAATTCGTTAAATTTTCTTGCGGGTTAATAATTCAACTCGTCCCGCAGTTAAATGTGAAATTTCTCCTATAATTTGAAACAATGGAGGCATTAATCCTACCCAATCGGCTGTTAAAGGAATTCCCTTCAATTAATCCACTTGGATTGATTCCTCCTCTAACTGAATTGAGAGAATCTCCGTTCTTTAATTCTCATATTATTCTTTTAGCATCCCCGTTACGTATTAGCATATCCGAGGGAAGAGATAAAAATTCGTTTTTTTTAATAGGCTGATTGCTTTCTACGTTTAGGATTTTAGGCTTAATTGGACTCTTCATTCTAATTGAATGACGGCTTTTTTCAGCTAGATTAAAACGTTCGTAAAATAATTTAATCGGCGATTTCTAAATTTATTATCTAAATAACGAGGACTAGCCGTAAATTGCCCCTTTTAAGTTTTCAGGATTTTACTACACAAGTACAAATTTCATGCGAAAAAAACTATTTGGTAGGTTATTCGTCAAAGTCTAAAATGATTTCTTTGAGCCTCAACGACAGCCGAAAATAAATAGTTTACTTATTTTGACGTTTCAAAAGAAATGTTAGCACTTTATAAAGGGTACACTATAATTATACTCACACGCAGACATTCTTTTATATTTCGTGTCATAATGTTCAAAAGCTTTACATGAAAACGAAATTAAATCGTAATATGATGAAATGTTTATTCATAATTTAATAAACTTTAATTGTAAAGGGGTTACATTTTTTAAATATTTTAAGTTTTATTAATACATCGTTCTAAATATTATTTGTGTGTACATACATACCTGTATTATATTTAGAAAAGGGGTTTCAGTTCTATTGTTTATTTATGAATATGAATACGCCCTTGGGGTGATTTTACACCATAGCAGCCCTGTGAAATTGATTCGGTTTTCATATTCATTTTTCGAGTTTTCATCTGAATTCTGTTAAGTAATAATTGTATGTGTGGCTCAGTACTAAGGCAGCCATTATCTATTTACGTCACAAACCTCTCTTTTTTTCATTACATAAGGCAAATGCTGATAATAAAGAGCTTGAATTTTTTGTTTCGGTCCGTTGAAACACGCGGACATGCCATATTTTAATTACAAGGGACCGCCCGGTGGATGACAGATTATTTTTTCTAATGTTGTACTCGTGATTAATGGGTTCGTCCGCATTTCGGTGATTAAATAATGTTTATTCGTTTTTAACTTCGTTTGTTTGCCACGCAATACACTCGACGGCTGGAAATGGCGACAAAAAACCAACATTAATTCCAAGAACCAATTATTATAAATATGTTTTTAAATCGTTGGAATTCGCTTTTATCTGATTGGGTTTTCCCGGTGGTAAGTAATTTAATAAATATTAGATTTATTCCAAGTCTTGTCTTCTAGTTTTGAGTAAAGTTGCAACTTTCGTGCTTCCAAAATGATAAGAGATTCCTCAGCCACGAGGTTCGCCTTCGTCCAGTACATACATTATACGGTTTACACTTTTCGTCTGTATTGATGATTTGCCAATATGTTAACATTATTATCACATTATCTACAGTGATTTCATTGAGCTTATCAAGATAATGGTAACATAGAAAAACATATTTATTACGAGTTAGTTTTGGGAATAATTACTTGGTTCTGAATTACGTGAAAACCGGGGCAATACGCAATCGTTGCGCAATGCCACGATTGCTGTAGATTATATAATTAAAGTAAAATCCGCTTTCATGCAATCTTATGTATTTTTAACTCTCCTCGTTACATATAGCAAACATCCCATCTGCGTAAAAACACGCTTATGTAACATTATTAAGTAATTATGTAAATCACACATTTGAATCCCCTGCTGTGAAACAACAAGTGGACACTATATACACCGATTTTAGTAAAGCGTTCAATAAAGTTCGACATCATATACTTATATCTAAACTCCTACTGTTGGGTATCAAAGGTACTTTATTGAGCTGAATTGTCAGTTACCTTAGTAATAGAGTACTCAGTGTAAATATTAAGTCTGTAGAATTCTATATATTCGCCACAAGCGGGGTTCCTCAAGGGTTCCACCTCGGCCCAATATTATTTTTACTTTTCGCTAATGACATTGTTAAGAAATTTAAAGATGTACAGGTCTCACTATTTGTAGACGACCCAACATTATCTAAAAGAATGAGAAATGTACATGATTACCAAATTTTCAAGCTAGTTTAAATCAACTATATAAATAGTGTGAAAAAAATTCTTTGTAAATTAATAAAAATTACTTTGTAATCACCAATTTTTGAATGCATACATATCAACATGTGTCGAAAGTGAAGCTTTCCTCATCAGGACATACAGAATACTAAATTATTCTGTGTGTCCTGATGAGGAAAGCTACGCTTTCGAAACAATGTTGATATGTATATATGATATTAAAAAAGTGGTGATTACAATGTAATTTTTAATTAATTTATTAATAATGACGCCACAAAGTGAATACCAATTTTTTGCAGAAATTATAAATTACTGACATTCAGAAATGTCAATTAATACGATTTTCTGAAACGCATTGTTTTTTTTTCAAATTTTTATATCCTCTGTACATAAAGGGGAACTATATCGCTACCCGGTTGGGCAACGTTGTGAGGCGGTTAAGGAGGGGGCTATAGGAAGGAATTTTTTTATTGCGGGCCTTGAAGAGGGCCGGAATAAATGTAGGAGGAAACACAGGATTTATACAAAGACGAGTCGGCGAAACGACTGGTTCTCAACTGTGAACGAATGGATGTTCCTGTCGTGTTCGTCGAGTTTCACGCACGCACAGTTTTAGCCGCACTCACTAACCAATAAGATGCATGATCTGAGCAACAAGTATAGGAAGTATTGTTGATATTTTTGCTAACTTTATTTATAAAATAAATCGTCATCTATTCCAGCATTTTGATGAATCCTATAATTAATTATTACAGCACGGTTACTGTAGTGTTAATGATCTGTGTTATAATATTGTTTTAATTTTCTATTTTATGTTACTGTTACGTTTTTTTAAATATTGTTTAACATTACTTTATGGTTTAAAAACTCTATGTACTTGTATTTTTGGATCGTGTTCTAAAAATCTATGTATAAGCCCAGCTGGACGTTAAATCAAATGAAATGATAAAAAAAACCGCATTCGCAAAAATACTCGATGAACGAAGTATACCTAATTCTGTGATTCTTGAGTTGTCCGGGCACTAGAAGGCAGGCGAGGGCTGAAAAACGAAGCGGGTTGGTTGAGGCCGCAGTGCCGGTGCCTGAAAGTTCCGTCTAAAGAAAGCCTTACATTTTGATGAAACCCGAACCGGGATTAGAACAGTGCGGTCGGACGAGAAAAACCACATCAAAGGCCATCCATAAATTCTACACCCCGTATAATGTTTAATATATTTAACAAATGAAAAAGTCAAGAGAGCCTTTTGATATTTTGGTAGTATTTTTTTGTTCCCGATCCTCAAAGAGAATTTTACTCGGAATTATCTTCGGGTTTTTGTTTTACTTTATTAAACACAAATCTGTCCAAAACGATAATTCTATTTCTACCGAGCTTTTCTTTATGGAGAAAAAAATTGGGTTTTTTACTATAATGTACATGGCGTAATGTATTATTTAAGGTAGTTGGGATTACAACGTATTAATGTATTTTTTATTTTTGTAAATCATTATTTGATATAAAGCAGTGTTTGTGAATAAAATGTCTCGGATAAAATGTTTAATGTGTGTTTTTTTGTTTATAAAAATACTAGCCGATATGTATCCGGCCTTGGTCGGGATTATATAAAGTTATGATGTTGTGAATTCTCGCTTGTCATTAGGGTGCCATAATTGATTTGACAGCGAAAGTAACTATCTCCAAATAAAGAAACATTCATTTGAATATTTTATTTAATTCCAAACGTTCATTTTTTAAAAATATATTTAAATCATAAAGTTCTTAAGTAGGTTCTCGTATTTTCCATTTTGAAAATATTCTACCCAAAAAAACCTTCTGCTTTTGAATATGCTACCCGTGGTCAACCACAGTGTTATATCTATGGGCTGACCTAAATGAAATATGGTGGTTTCAATGTTTTTCATATTAATTTTAAAACGTTATGGTAACAGTTTTACATATTGGAATTCATTCAAACTACTTTCTAAACCTTCCCGGTACTAATAAGAACAAACTGTGATGTTTTCAGCGAAACCGGTCCAGTGATTTTCGAGAACACCGAGGGCAAACAAACAAACAAACAAACAAACAAACAAACAAACAAACAAACAAACAAACAAACAAACAAACAAACAAACAAACAAACAGACAAACAAACAAACAAACAAACAAACAAACAAACAACAAACAAACAAACAAACAAACAAACAAACAAACAAACAAACAAACAAACAAACAAACAAACAAACAAACAAACAAACAAACAAACAAACAAACAAACAAACTTACATTGATTTTTATGTATATATAGATAATATTGGTTGCATTGCCTCAACACAAGTCATTTAAGGTAATTTCAAGTACAGAACATTGCCTTTTTTCCGCATTATTTTTCTCTAATTATCCGTTTTCTACTCTTTTCACCGAAACGGATTAATTTTCAAAACAGACGAAGACTTTTTATGAAAGAAACTTTCAAGCTGTGACACAAGTAAATAATTCTTAGATTTTCAGTTTATATCCTAAATCTGTTAATTTGAAACAGATATGATAAAGCTCTCGAACGTGAGAGTTCTGCAAACATCTTTAGCACACCTTTATCTGTGATTGAAATAATATATATATTTTATATGAATACTGCACAAGAGTCCCAACTGCTTCCAAACGTCTGAAGCCAGTGAGACTATGGCACCCCCATTGGGGAATGTTGTGACGATGAAGGTACTGGGGTGGGGAAGGAGAAGGGGAAGAGGAAGGTAGGGAAATACCTGGCAGGGTGATACTGAGAGTATCTCCCACTCTGGAACGTGCGTAAATATACTATATATTATTTTTAAATGAATTAATTGTGAAATAGCCCAAATTAATTGAATAATATTTACTTGCGCACGCCAGGGTTTGAACCCGCGGCCTTCGGATTCGTAGTCGAGAGCCTTACCCCTCGACCATCTTTAAAAAAATAAAAAAAATAAAAAAAAATTAAAAATCTTTAAAAAAAGTATGATTTTGTTTAAGCCAAACAAATTGTAATTATTTCTTTGGATGAAATTCATTTCGTTTTTTTTTTGTTTTTAATGTTTTTAAAGGAAGTAGACGGGTAGATAATTATTATTGTTTTCCAGTGGGGAATGGGGGAAGGAATAAAAAAATACAAGCGGACTATTTTGGTAGTGAAAATAGCGAGGGCGTCTTTAATTGTGAATAATTATGGTTAGTAATTTTTTATACAAGTTTCTATATTTTGTTGGTAGTTACATTTAATTTTACTTAAGAAACGCCGACCAGATCACATATTTTATTAACCTTAATACCGTTACCTGTCCTAAGAACGACTATAATTATTCTTGAGTACTTTTCTCCTTTAATCCCCGCAGTATTTAAGATTAAGTTTGATATTAACAGGCCGCCCACTACTTAGCTGATTGGTATTATGAAATGCCGACCGTGGCGCTAGTGTCGGTAAACATGGCGGGAAGCAATGAATTATACGATAATTAGTGAAATAACGTTTTCCCTTTTGTTTGCACGAGAACAACAGTCGGCCATTTTTATTCATAATGACATTTTGTAGCAACTTCGAACAGGTTTAATTTTAAAAAGCTCTTTTTACAATGAAATAAAGACAATTTTCTGAGCCGCTTAAATTGCTAATACCGTGAACTGGCAGACTTTCCGTAGCCTGAAGATCTTTGAACCGTTTTTCGAGGAATTATAATTATTTGACACGTGTAGCAAGGTGGAATTTAAGCGAAGTTAGTCGACTACCAAAGAGGCTTGTCTTTAATGAGCTTGTAGGACGACGAATTAATGGGAGGACCATTAGGGTTATATTTGATACTGATGTAAACACTTCATCCTTAAGGATAAGGAACGAAAGAGATCGTATTTCTATTAGTTGTCTTTTAAATGGTCCCCATCTCTAAAGCTATTATTCCTTCCTCTTGTAGTTTTTCCTTGTGTCAGTGTTTGGCGACCATCGGGCCAAGCTTTACCCAGCAGACTGTAACAAGTAATAATTCAGCGGATCTGTACTTTTACCAGTAAATTTAGTTTCGAAGCCATGTGCGGCGTCTTACTTTACTTTGCCTTTCGTCAACCTACCCATCGCTGTTATTTATTTTACTTAAAATGTGACACACGTACCTTGGTTAGATGCATTTTAATATGAACATAATATGTCATAAACACAAAAAAATGCAATTTATGTCATAATATACAATTAAGAATTACAAATTAAAACATTCAAAATTGCGCTTTACGTATTTCGTCAGTTCCTTCTTAAACCTTTGAACCCTAAGGCGTTCATTGTATCAGCACCATATCCCTGAGCTCCTGAGCAATTTTTGAACAAAAAATAATATTTGACTAAAATGCAATTTTGATCAAAAATCCTTTGTCAATAAGAAAACTATTTTTTAGTTCATAATAATTGCAAACTTCCAGTAGCAAAAAAAAAATAGGCCTTTAGGGTGTTTGCCTCGCCAAATCAGGCCGGTTTACCGGCCTATAGGGTTCAAAGGGTTAAATTTAAAAACATTTTCCTCACAAATAAATCAGTTTGGTTAATCTTTTATTTGTCGCTTCTCGGGATGTGACGCACTATTTGACACAATTTAGCAATCTTCATCAAATTCATCCTCTTTTCCTATTCGGGTCGACCAATTTCTTCATCAAACACAGCCAGGCGTCCTCATCTTGAACCCCTTCAGTGGCCTCGGTTCATTGCACACCCAGCCTTTACTCACGCAGCTTTTGCATTTGAAGGTAACTGGATATCTTCCCTCTGGAATTATCGTAAATTTATATATATTTTTTTAGAAGTTGAATTTAGATTTAGACGTTACCGTAAGTTTCTACGTGGAACTTTAAAATTAATCAGATTTTTACATTTATACGTGAAATGGCGCCCTCGGGCGTGATTCCATTTTGTATTTGGCAACTCGCATGGGAAAGTTTTTATTTCTGTTTTGCAACTTCTTAACCGCTGATGGCATTGTGAACTGCGCCCTTGTGCACAACCGACATGTGCACCGATATGTGCCTGCACGTTCGCAATAACTGTTTATAGGTCTGGAAATAATTACCCTTTGACACCCCAATTTTCAAAATTTTTAAAGATTAGCAGTTATGTATTCTGTTCCGTCCGATTTTCTTACTGTTCTAAAATATGTAGGTATTACTGTAAAATGTTCCAAATAGAGTATATCTTGTCTTGTTTTTTTACAATTTTTTTGTTAAAAATTCAAAGTTTCGTACCTCCAGATGGAAATAGCGTTATTCAATCCAAGAGTCAATTGGTAAAGGCTTGTGGGGAATGTACTTACGTCTAATTTCACTTACGATAACTCGTATCTTAGGCACACAAAGTCTTGGATGTACAATCTCAGAGTGGTAGATACTCTCAGTATCGCCCTAGTAAAATACCACCATTCACAATCGAAACGTTTCTTTCAATCTCTTTAGTTGGGTTTATTGACCAGATTTGAATAGCCAGGTACTTCCCAACCCTCGCCTTCCACACCTCCTTCCTCTCCCCATACCCTTTAGACTCATCAAAGACGCAGTTGGACCACCGGACGGTTTTGTATACTCCCTGGGGAAATTCATGTCACCTAACTTTTTTTGTTTTTGTTTTGTTAAAAAATAATAATTCATTTTTCACACCCTTCCTCACCCGATTTTCAAAATTTTGTGTTCTTATTGTAAAACCTGTAAAAAAACAAAAAACCATGTCTTGTCCTTAGAGTAATAATATATTGTTACTCTAAGGTCTTGTCTTCTTTTTGGCAGTTAAGTATTTATTTTCAAAGCATCATATTTCATGATGAAACTGTTGATGCACTCAAGAGACAATAACTAAACCTACTGTGAAGTGTAAATTTAACTATGATAACTCTCATTATAATAATTCTGAGAACTGCGTCAATTTTATGTTAAATCTTTAAAGACATAATTGTGTAAAAAATATATATATTCTTAACGCTAGTTATAATGTCATACATCATTCACCTACCATTTTTATAAACCTATGTATGGATGATTTATACGGAATGTGTGGGACTGCACTAACCTCCCCCACATATGGGAAAAAACACTTATTATTATCAATATAAGGGTAGCACTTAAATAATTTTAAAGATATCCGCAGATATCATAGAGATATGTAATCAAGGAGACCATCATATTTGTTTAAAATACAACATAAGAAAGAGAAGAATGACATCAACAGCAGATATAAAAGAGATATACAATCAAGGATACCATCATATTTGTTTAAAAGACAACATAAGAAAGAAAGGAATAGCATCAACATCAACAGCACTTGTAAAAGAGATATAAAATCAAGGATACCATCATATTTGTTTAAAATACAACATAAGAAAGAAAGGAATAGCATCAACATTAACAGCACATGTAAAAGAGATATACAATCAAAGATACCATCATATTTGTTTAAAAGACAACATAAAAAAGAGCAAAAAAACAAAAATGCGTAAGGTCAGTTCCCAAAAGTCAATAACATCAGTGATAATGTCGTCATAGAACAATTGTTTTTTAATTCGTATGGCAAATTCCTAAATATTAAAGGTATAATGTACAATGATTAAAAAAAAAAACGAAACTACCGTACTACTAAGTCGATGGAAATATTAATTCTTATACACTGTCCTGGATTTAGAAATCTGCCTTTTTACAACCTCACCGCAATGGGAGTAGAACGTGGCAGAAAGCTCATTTAAAGTTAAAAAATAACGTTCGAGGTTTCCAGACGTATTGGTCCAGCTCTGTGTGGTGTTTGCACTATAAGTTTGTGTGTGTGTTCTATTTATGTGTGTGTGCAGGGGGAAGTGGAACCGCATACGGTTAAACTTTTATATCGTTATAAATTTATGGTGAATGTCGCTAGTGCTTGTGAACTTCTGCTGAACCACATAAAGGAATTCGTTCACCACGCTTGATGTATAAAAAAAAACTTGATTTATTAAAATATTTTGCTCCACTTAAAGCTTACGAAAAGCTTATAAAAATAGCCCGTCTGGAAGGGATAAATGAAAAACACAGTTCTTTATTGTAAACCTACTTGGTTTATGGTAGATTTTTTCGTACAATAGTAGTTTTATTATCCTATTTCAAAACTCACTTTTTTCGATATTTTTGAGATATATGAAACACACAATATGGCATCCTGTCTTATTTTTTTTTAAAGATTTGTTATTTTAATGCTCGATGAAAATGATGTGACGAACTGCAAATTGTTTCTTTGAGATATAATACATATTTGACATCGAATAACTACGTTTTAGGGTTGTAGATCCTCTCAGTGAGAGACCATTCTGAATTAAAAAGTTCATTGAAATGGCTTTAACCGTGTTTGGTTAGCAATAGCCAGGTACTTCTCACTTTCGTCTTTCCAATCTCATTTCCTTACCCACCCTTCAGGTTCACAACATACCTCAATCGGTGATTTCCTGGTTTCACTGGCTTCGAAAGGTTCGGAGAATTTGGTAATCTCGTACTGTGTTTACATTCAAATAATATATTTGTTTTGTGATTTGTTAAATACAGGCCTTTTTAATATACCTACTCGTGTTGGCATCTGTGTAAAAGCTCACACGACGAACTTTAAAGCTTTTCTGGTGTATTTCGTCAGTCAACTTCCCCGCTGTTATTTTCCCATTGTGTTGATCTATTTATTTTCAGACTAAACTCAATGCATAAAATTTGCACTACCTCACTTTGGTACTCGGTATTGGTGGACGATTGCTCTCCGCAGAACGTAGAAAACTTCTTACGAACCGAGAGATACACTTCATGCGAACCTCCAGACAAGTTTCATAACAAGGCGTCATGGACACACTCCGAGTGTAATATAACCACGCTTACAGGGCGCTGTTCGGCCTCCCTTGGAGATGCAGCGCCTTGCAGATGTTCGCAGAGGGAAGGGTGCATGGGTTCGCTGCTTTGATGCCCCACATAATAGCCGGGACGAGTCAGCGCTACCGGAGATACCTGTCGTCCAGTGGTAGGGCGCGCCCTACATCGTAGATGAAGAATTTCCCTCAGGCCACTGTAGCATAAGTTCTAAATATGTTATTTTAATTCTATTTTATTTTTATTTATTTTTTATATTCTATTTCTACATCTTGTAATTTTTTATTATTCTTTTTATATGGCAGAGAGAGTATTGCACTCACCGCTTTGTTCTGCTGAAATAAATACATTATTATTATTATTATAACCACCGTATGTAATTACATTAGCCAATGATTATAAGTATTCCGTTCGCTGTAATATTATATACATACCCAACGATTTATAAACATAAGTATAAATAAGTATGGTCGGTTTTTTAATGAAATTATACCAGCAAATTGAAAAGCCTATGATAAAAGTGGAGAGTCTGGTAATGCAAGGAAATAAAAGTAATAGCATGGCGCAGCAACACAAGATGCAATATTTCGCAGAATTCTACAATATTCCAATGCAGGCGATTCCGGCCCGGCATTGGAAACATTGGAACATTCGGGAAGTTGGAAAGTTGCCAACTTCCACAATATTTGAATGCATCTAGTGTCGGTTTACCTACCCCCAGCGCCTTCAAAATGGCCGCGGGCCCAATGCAGTTGGGAATTGTCCATTATTTCGTAAATTATTTGTTCTTGCTAGGAATTTTTAAGGAAATTGAATTGCTTTTGATGGAAAATGCCAAAAGTATTTACTTAAGTGCGTCGTTGTCCGGGCTACAACATTCTGTTTTACTTTTAGGGCCATAATTTTTTTGTTCGGTTATTTTTTTATGAAAATGATCGCATTTTTAATACGATTTTATTTTCACATCGCCTAATATTCACAAAATCAATGCAAATTCATGTTTTATTTTTATTTTATCATTATTTATTTTTTTATAGAAAGACAAACATATTTAAAAGTCTCCTACTACCATCACAGTAAGCCGAAGATGTTGCTTGTGTAGTGACTTAGCCAGTCGAGGAATTGAAATCACGACGCCTGGGTGAAACACAGACGCGATGCCAACTCTGCCACTCACCGGTCGCATTATTATATTATATTATAAAACTATACTATCGTTTTTGTTTTATTTTTATTTTATTTATTTATTTAATCGCCCAGAAGGCTTTTATGAGAGCATAATTTTTTTTTAAAACGTGCACATAATTGAATTACGCTTTAAGCAAAAATAAACTAAACCAAAGCCATAGGAATATAAAGGAAGAGAAAATATAAATACTGCAATATCCATAATATCATCAAAAACCACAAAGTCGGTGTTAATATGAATAAAAAATGAATAAATAAATAATGTGTAAAGTTGTAGTTAACAATAATTTACAAAATCCGAGTAGAAATAATTCGTTCATCCCTTTTTCGAAATTTACCAAGTTACAAAATAATCCATATTATTTAAGTATTTGTTGTCAAGATTGTGTAAGCTTAGAATTGGAGAATGCACACCATAGTTGGAACCGGATATACATATGTAAGATGTTAATGTTTATCTAGTAGTTCGTTTAGGTACGTATAGGCAGATTAAATGCAGAAGTTTAATACTTACATTTTAATAATTTCAGTAAAAAGGTTAGGTCGTTTTGGAATATTTTTTTTATACCTTCATGAATTTTTTTTCGTTCTGAGTCGCGTCAAAAATCAATTTTTAAAAGACGGAATGAAAAGGTAACTTTACGTTGAAAAAATTAAAAACCGTTTAAGTGTATAAATACATTATTGAGTAAATTAGACAATAATTAAGAATTTCAAAAGCGGAAATGGCTTTGAGTACTAAATGTACATTTAGATTATTGAGTTCTTGCCTGGAATTATTGACTGTTTCTGAAACTAGCATGTGTTATTAGCAGTGTGCTATGACCAACTTTGACGGTCTCCGTGGTTGAGCGGTTATGATCCTTGGCTTAGATCGTGGGTTCAAATCCTGGCTGCGCAAGTAAATTTTATTTGATTAAATTGTATCGTTTCACAACATATCCATTAAAAATTATATGTAGTATATTTGCGGCACGTTTCAGAGTTGTAGATACTATCAGCATCGTCCTGGTGAAAGGCCACAATTCAGAATCGAAACATTGCTTGAAATGGCTTTAGCCTTGTTAGTGACCAGATCTGAATAGCCAGGTACTCTCCCACCTTCCTTCTTCTCTATCTTCTTCCCCTCCTCAATACCTTCAGTTTTACAACGTACACTAATTGGGGATGCCATAGTCTCAGTGGCTTCAGGCGATTGGGAGCAGTTGGGACTCTTGTGTGGTATAACATGAACAAAAGAATACTGCTAATCCTATACAAATCACAAGTACGTCCAACATTCGGATTTGGAAGTCACAGGTCTGATTGACAATCCGTTGATAACGGACCGGTTGCCATCTCTAATGCACAGACGCAATGTAGGTATGCTGAGTCTGTTCTACAGATATTTCAATGGAGCCTGATCGGAGGAGCCAGCAGCGTTCATCCTCTCCGCGCCGGTACACGTGCGTGAAACTCGACGGTCACGAGCGGAACATCCGTCCACAGTTGATGTTGGCTTCGTGAGAACGGGTCGATTCGCCGACTCGTTTTTGTGTAAATCGGCTCGTATGTGGAACGAGCTACCGGCATCTGTCTTTCCTCTTACATTTAATCCGGGCCTCTTCAAGGCTCTCATTAACAAATCCTTTTCTACAGCCCCCTCCTTAACCCGCCTTACAGCGTTGCCCAACCGGGTTGCGATATAGTTCCCCTGTATGTGATCTGTACATAAAGGGACGCTCTTGTGAGGTATCACATTGAAAAATAAACTATTTTTTAGTATTTCTGAAGTGTATGTACCAAAATATCCATTTATAAGATGTTAAATTAAAATAAATTGAAATCCCCCCGGCCACCATCCTCCCCCGCCGCTCCGACCCTTTTAAGAGTATTCTGTGTTATTTATCCTAAAAAATATGGATAATAATTCTTTGTCTTAGCTTAAATACATTCTTGAATATAATGGAAACAATCACTCTATCATTTGTATTAGCGTCGTGCAATATATCGTAAGGAATAAATACAATTAGCTTCTTTTTTTTTTCAATTTAACATTAAATTTAGTTTTGATAATTTAACTGCATCTCTTTATATGATCTATAAATAATGTGTAATGATGGCTTGTCCAAAAAGAGAAAATAAATGTAAAAAAAAATAAAAATAATAGTAAATTCGTAGAATAGACGTAATATAAGAATAGGAAGTAATATTTGTACAGCGCCCCTGAGGTGATTTCTCACAAAAGCGGCGCTATAGAAATGGTCCGATTATTATTATTATTAAAGTGAAATCTAATCCACAGATCAAAAATATAAATTTAAATAAAAAAATTCAACATGATTGGGATATCTTGTTTTTGATTATTTCCAAAATAAACTGTCAAAATTCGATAGTGAAAATATTTTAATTTATAGAATAAATTTCAAAGACAAATTGAGCTGGGTGCTGCCACAGTAATGAAAAAAAAATCTGCTTTATTAAACGTTCACATTTTATTGCCAAGCTATAGTTTTAACTAATGTTTGATAAGTAGGTACCCATGCTTTAAAAAAAGTTCTTTTCTCTAACAGACCTTATATACTTCTTTTGATGTTAAATTATAAGAATATTTTGTTTGCTTAATCGATTTGAAAACTTTGTTTTTTCTTTCCTATAAAATTGTATCAGTAGCAGATACAATCTCTTGCCATCGCAGTACCAATGTACTTAAACAGTCTAAGTTAATATCATATCTCCCATTCTTTCGGCTGGGACTGGAATGAGATAAAAATTCTTTTCAGGAATAAATAATGGCAGATGAAAAAGGTTGCGGGAAATGGGCACTTTTCGTCTGCGCCCTCGGGGCTCGGAATAATGGCGGAATATGGCAACTAACCCCCTTCCCCTCCCTCAAGGGGTTGACCCAGCTACTGATGGCGAGAGTCAAATTCATGAAGTGCAGTAAAGGGGAGGCTTCATTGAATTATCCACAGGCTAACTAGGAACGAATGCTTGACTCTTGCTCATCTCAAAATCATTTTATCACACTCTCTCTCGATTACTAACGTGTTGTAGAATAAAATCAGTAAGTTAAAAATCGGTTGATGAATAAATTTAATGCTTTAACTTTAACGCATAGTTGATTTAAAATTAGGATGTTAGCAATTGATTATCGAATTTTAAAATCCAATTTAACGTATCGTGGATTTAATTAAGGATGAATACGTGATTCGTCAATGAACGATTTGATGTAAAATTCAATGTTATGTCTACCGCCACCTATAGTGGTAGATTCAATCAGAATTGTTGTTGTAAAAGACCACCATTCAGATTCAAAATGTTGTTTGAAATAGCTTTAATCGTGTTCGGTGACCAGATCTCAATAGCCAGGTGCTTCTAAACTTTCAGTCTCATAGCGTAACCCCAATTATGAATGTTATAGTCCGACTGGCTCTGGACAGTTGAGAATCATATGCGGTACTCACATAAAAAATCGTTTCCGAATTTTCGCAAAACACGAGCTAATACAATAAATGCGCGTTGTCTTAGTAAAACGTGAGCATCACTCAACATTATTTCGGCAGTTTATTTAAATGAATATTCACCCCCTTTCGCCGTATGAGCATGAAGCAAACTGCGTTTTTTTACAAATATCTGTCGTTCACGTATTACATATTTCGATGTATCTTAGTATCGATATTCACGTATTTTCCTATCAAATAATTTTCTCCTGCCAAACCAGATCTCGGCCGTAGCTCCCATAGCTGTAATTTCCTACTAATCAGCTTTCACCGTAAACGAAACATTGATTGTGTAGAACTATAATGGAGCATGACATATATTTTTATTCCTTGTGTTTTTACGAGTTTTTATAACTAATACCTATTTATTTATACTTTATATTTTTTTATACTTTTGTTGCTCTTTACTTTTTTATGCTTTGTCTTTTTTATCTTTTATACTCTTATACTTTACACTTCTTTATTTGTACTGTATACATTTTTATGGTTTATTTATATTTGTTAAACTTACATTATTTCTTTTGTTGTTATTGTTATTGCTATTATTGTATTTGCACTTTTAACACCTTCATGTAAGTTAATGGCACATATATATACATATATATATAAATAAATTTAATTATCTAAATGAAAATAAAATACTGTCAAGAAATACTGCCAATGATTTGTAATTAGGAAAATATATAAGATTTAAAAACACAATAATCCTCATTTATTACTCTAAATTCTATATGAAATACGTACTGTAATTTTAAGTAAAACATTCAAATTGATTTAACTGGTTTACAAACTGCACATATTTTAAAACATTTTGGTATGTATTTTAAGGAATTTAAAGATTACAGTTTGAGGATTTTATCTTTTAAAACCACAAATATTTTCCCAATAACCCACATAGAATTTACAGATAAACCATTTGTGGTATTGCTTGAGTAAGCAACCTGCAAATTGATCTTTAGGGCCATTTTAATTCCAGTAACATTTTTGCTTCAGGGATTTATTCACATTTAAATCTTTGTGTAACAATCTCAAATGTTGATAAATATGTAATTGTAATGCTAGGGCCCTTAAAGTCCAACTAACTTAAAGCTATTGTTTAATAATAATAATAATAATTGGATGATTTGTATAGCGTCGTTTTTGTGAAAAATCACCTCAAGGGCGCTGTACAAATATTATTTCCTATTCTTTATCTAATTTTGTACAAACAGATACAGAAAAATATATTTACCTGGCAGGTCGCTTCATACGAACACAGTTTTATTAGAAAATTTAACTATAGAGATGTAAGTTTTACAGTTGCTATTTTATCCTACCTTTCTATTGATGTTACATTTATTAAAAGATTGATGGCACAAGAATAGTTGGTATTTATTGAAATATTTATAATTTTAGGACGGGGAAAATATTTATAAAATGACCTTAAAAAGCGTAAGAAGCTTTTAATAAATATTAAAAAAAAATATTTATTTTTACACTTTTAGTTATTTACAGTGTTGCGGTGATGCATGAATTTTTAATCTTTTTCTATTTAATGACTTTAGGTTTGCACTAACCGGCTGGCCTAGCTAAGCAATTTACGGCTACATTTCTTTAATTTATGGATACGATTGTCTGAAAAGATGAGTTTTAAAGAAGAGTTTATCTTTAAAGATGTGATTGGTAGGTAAACAAATAAAATTCTTTCTATTTTTCGGGAATTTACTATTTAACACTTTCTAGACTTTTTCTTTGACGAATTTTTATTTATTTTTAATAGTAACAAATGTACATTGTGAAATAAACTCTTCAAGGTGTTTTCTATCGAACAAGTAACAAAACTAGTTGACAATAATTTTTACCAACATATATGCTCTCAATATATATCATTGTTTAAATTTCCTGATAAAAGGATATGTAAATAAAACTTAATGATAAGAATTGTCATATGTTAAGCCAAAAGTACTCTAAAAATAAGTAATTAATTAAAAAAGTATTTTATTAGGCGAGCGGCGACCGGCGACGCATAACTATTACTACAAACCCAATGTCCTTTATTTTTTTTTCATTTATTAGCAAAAAAGCAGTAAAGTGAAAAAAGCAGTAGGTTACCTAATATTTATTTTATGAATTTTTAATTTGTTAATAATGTATTTCACAGAATATCTGCTAAAATGTATTAAAAAAATCCAAATCGTACATCCCGGGCCATTAAAGGTGCTAGTATATTGCCATCTCAGTGTATGGAAAATGTCAGAAGCTGGGTGTATTATCTGTTTTTAAGGTATTTGGTTCCATTCATAGCAAATCGTCGTGTATTTCTCCCGATCCCTCCAGATCCAAAGGTCAATTTATAATTCGAGACGTGACAAAATGTCAGGCCCTGGGCTCCAT
>JAHDVE020008170.1:0-157583 GCA_022606495.2 Halesus radiatus
CTGGATAATCTTAGGCTGACTTAAAGTTTAGGGAAGAAGTTAAAAAGTGATTATCTCAAGAACCTTGTAGAGTTTGACAGATTAAATTGTATTTGCATAATTCCAAAAGATATACTTATTCATAAAAATAAATGTCCTTTTAAAATATTTTTCATTAAAAATCTTTTGTAACTATCTTCTGTTTTTTTTATTTCAAACCAGATCGGTTTCACCCTAACACGGGCATCTTCAGACTGGTACAATTAAAACTAAATCTGTGGTATATATAGTACCAGCTGAAGTGTAACAGGCCTTGTTTGAGTTTTTTTTTTAATAAAGTTATGAAGTGGTGAATTCTTGCTTGTCGCCTGGGTGCCATAATTGATTTGAAGGAAATAAAAAAAAAAGCATTCATTTCAAAATTTTATTTTATTTCAAAATGTGTCTAAATAATAAAGTTCCTAAATAGGTACCTACTTGTGTTTTCAATTTAGAAAATATTCTACCCAAACAAACCTTCTTTTCAATATGTAATCTGTGGCTAACCAGAGTGACCTGAATAAAACATGACGGATTCGATGTTTTCATACTAATTTTAAAAAGTTATAGCAACAGTTTTACATATTGGATTTCATTCAAACTACTCTCTAAACCTTCCCGGCACTAATAAAAACAAACTGTTATTTTCAGCGAAGCCGATAGAGTAATTTTTAAGAAAATTGAGAACAGACATACAGACAGACAAACAATCATTTTTTGCATATGGAGATTTATGTCTGAACTGAGTGCCATTGATCTTTCTAATATTGTACATCTATGACTGAGAAAATTGGTTTTATCGCTGACGGAACGGCTTTACAATTATATTTGAAACTACTTTCGGGTTCGTTTATTACCTTCTGGAAAACTGCGTACATTGCGTTTTTATTTACTGAATCTATGCATTTACTTTTAGTTTTATATAATGTCTATTGTGCCAGCTTTATTTTAAACAGACATCGGAAAAAGATCGATGTAAACACATGGTCATACCTGATTTTTTTTCTGTGATCCCGTATTGTTTGCTAAATGGGTTTTATCGCAGTTAACCGGGTACATTATAACGGGGAGAGGGACGTCGGAGAGTTTTTATTTATTAATTCAAAATAATGATAGTATTATTACGCAATACGATAAACATAATGTTTTTAAATAGAAAAATGTTTATTAAATATTTTATAAATTAACATAGGCTTTATCAAAATCTAATGACAAATATGACTTTTTTCGTCCCATTGTATGTTTTACAAAATATTTAAAATGCGCATATGATTTTTAAAGTGGAGAAAAGAATGTTTAATCATTTATCGTCGCGTTTTTGTAATATTTTTTTTAAAAAATTGCCTTTTTTGTAATGCGGATTACAAATTTTTGGTTACGTTTATTTACAAAAACGCAACGATAAATGATTAAACATACTTTTCTACACTTTTGATGTTTTATATGTATTTCCTATTTACATACATACTAATAATTCAAACGAGTAAACGTAATCTACAACGGATATATTAGAGGAGAGTCAGCTCTTTTCTCCAATTGACTATTCATTACCATGTCATGGAGGGAATTATAAAGGTTTTTCAATCAAAAAAATATATATTAAAGTCGAATTCAACCACAAATTGACGGTTTCAAAATTAAGTATTTTGGTGAAAAAAACGTTACAGAATTTTTCGGGTTAGGTCGAATGGAAACATCTCAAGCGCTAAAGGTAAACATGTATTATTCCTTTCTGTTACTGCAGCCACGCCGTGTTTTAACGACCCCCCGTACTACTTATTTTTATGTGACAACTCACAAGGGCGCCCCTGTCTGTACGGAACACATACAGGGGAACTATTTCACAACGTTGTGAGGCGGTTCAGGGAGGGGGCTGTAGGAATGGATTTGTTAATGCGGGCTATAAAGAGGCCCGGATTAAATGTGGGAGGAAAGAGCACTCTCGATATCGCGCTGGTGAAAAACATACCATCCACATCTCCACTGATGACACTAGACAAACTATCATCCGACCATTTTCCGGTGAGCTTCACAATCGGCGGCAATATCACGAGAAAAACCAGAACTCAACTCGATCTCCAAAAAGCCGACTGGAAAAACTTCAAGGAGGGGATCAACGAGCAAATCTACCTAACATCTGAGACTCTCACTACGCCGGCGCGCATTGACGAAGCGGTCAACTCGCTGACGAAAAGTATCCAAACAGCCCGCGATAAGTGCATCCCCGTGAAGAAAATCCAACTCTTCACCGTGAAGCTCACACCGCACATCAAATTTCTGATCACCGAAAAAAATAGACTTCGCCGAATCCACCAGAACACCCGAGAAACCTGCTTCAAAGTAGCCGTCAACGCTCTCGGCAGAGAAATCAAGGAAGAGATCGCGAAGTTGAAAAATACTCTGTGGTCAGAAAAAATTACGTCTCTCACCACCCAGGACAACTCACTCTGGAAAATGGCAAAGGCCCTGCGCTATCAAGATAACAGCATCCCGCCCCTCAAACAGATCAACTCCTCGAACCTGGCACTCTCAGACGAAGAAAAATCCAACACCCTGGCCGACGGATTCGAGAAAGCTTACGCTACAACGGACGGCATGAGCGACCCGGCAGTAACCAGCACAGTAGACAGCACACTAGCAGAGCTACATTTGCTTCCCCAAACCGATGTGGACGACATCAGGCTCGCTTCACCGAAAGAAGTGGCCCACATCATCAGGTACCTCAAACCAAACAAGGCACCGGGGGAAGACCAAATCACCAACACGCTCCTCAAACACCTTCCACAGAGAGCTATCATCTACCTGACGAAGATCTTCAACGCCTGCCTACTGCTGGGCCATTTTCCCGCCTCATGGAAAAACGCCTGCGTCCTACCTTTCCACAAAGCGAAAAAAGATCGATCGAATCCGACTTCATACCGCCCCATCAGCTTGCTACCCACGCTCAGCAAGGTACTCGAACAAGTCATCCTCAACCGGTACCTCCCCCACCACGTCAACAACAAGACTCTACCTGACGAACAGTTCGGCTTCAGAAAGAAACATTCGACAGTCCACCAGCTCACGCGCGTCACGGAGCACATTTCAAGAGCTTTCAACATGAGGCAATACACCACCATGGCTCTACTAGACCTTGAAAAAGCCTTAGACACAGTATGGATGGACGGGCTGATTCACAAATTGTACATCACCAAAACACCTATGTACATCACACGAATAATCCAAGCCTATCTGAAAAACCGAACCTTCAACGTCAAAGTGAGGGAGACCACATCAACATCACGAGAAGTACCCAAGGGCGTGCCACAAGGAAGTCTACTCGGGCCCCATCTCTTCAATCTCTACACCTACGATGTTCCCCCTCTCAACCGGTGCAAGAAAGCCACGTACGCCGATGACATGGGCCTATACGCGTCATCCGTAGCGCCCAGATTGGCCGTGAAATACCTACAAGAGGGTCTCAACACCATCGGAGACTACTACAAAAAATGGCGCCTCAAACTCAACGAGGCCAAAACCGAAGCCATCACTTTCACACGCAGGCTGAAGAACAAGATACCCAAGGAGAAAATCACCATGAGCGGAACACAACTAGATTGGAAACCCGAAGTAAAATACCTAGGCCTCACCATGGACAGCCGCCTAAACTGGAAAAGCCACATCGCAAACGCCAGAAACAAAGCGCAGCAAGCTATAGGAGCAATCAGCCCCATCTTCAATCGGAGAAGCCCACTAGCTGAGAAGAAAAAACTCTTACTATACCAGAGTCAAATCCGCCCAGTTCTAACTTATTCCATTCCAGTGTGGAGCAACATATCCAAATCTACATACAAGAAAATTCAAACTCTTCAGAACAAATGTATAAAGATTACGTACAACACACCTATGTACACAAACCTCAAGATCCTACAAGAACAACAGGAAATTCCCACACTCGAAGAATACTCTCACCAACTGACGACGAGATTTTACAACACCCTAAATCCCGAAAATCCACTTGTGAAAAAACTGGGCGCATACAATTCACCTGACGATCTCCCGTTCCGCTACAAGCACAAAATGCCGAAGCACATTATCCTAGAGCTCTACGAGGACTCCGACACCAAAGACGACACGGACTCCGACGCGCCCCCCGGCCCCGACCCACGCGCGGGCACCACCGATATGGGCACCACCGTCACCAATACGGACACCCCCAGCGCGGGTATCCACGCGGCTACCCTCCACGCGGTTACCCTCCACGCGGTTACCCTCCACCCGGTTACCCTCCACACGGATACCCGCGTACGGCCACCCCCGGCTTGGGTCCGGCGCAATTCCACACACCCGGACTAGGAAAATAGAAGACGAGGACTCCATCAGAGGAAGAGGACTAACACCGGAAAAAATGAAATAGATGAAATACAATGAAATGTAAAGTATTGAAATACCTGAAATGTAAAGTATTGAAATAATGAAATATTTAACTTCAGTAAAATTAAAAGTAAACAACAGTAAATAGTTCAGAACTAAATGTTTGTCTTTCCCAGTTTTGTTTAGGTTTTTTTATCCAGTTAAGATCTTTTCCCTAAAAGTCATGAAATGTAATTAATAAATTCAGTCAATTTAAATAAAACCATCAGATGGTAATAGTAATAAGGCCAAAGTGGCCGGAGTACTAGTTAGCCAGAACACATGAGGGGTATTTGTATAAGCCCCAGCTAGTTAGAGGATTACGAAAGAATCCGTAAAATCAAAAAAAAAAAAAAAAGTGGGAGGAAAGACAAATGCTGATAGCTCGTTCCAAAAAAACGAATCGGCGAAACCCGTTCTTATGAACCAGGGGGCGCTATTCCCGTTCTTTTTAATGAAGATTCCTTAACTTTTTCCTAAGGGTTAGAGCCTTCTTACTTAACTGCGGTTCCGGTTCTATTGGATGACAGCTGTCAGCTGAATTAAGCGAACAACATTCGTCAAAAATGTCAATATTTACGATGTTTTAACAAGAGAAAATGTCAATATTTAAGATGTTTTAACAAGAGAAAACTCAATATTAAGTATGTTACCAATTACGTTATTATTTACTTTAAACATAATTAGCTAGTAAACATTATTAAACATTATATAGATGTTGACATTTTTGACAATTCACGTCAAGCGCGACATTGGGTCGGTACGACCATGAATTCACATTCCGAGTTCGCAAATCTGGATTCACTCGTTTCGAACTCACACTCAAGGAACGACAAAGGTTTTGGATTGGAGTCAGAAACGAAAGGCGTCCCTATTCATTAGTATAATATGAAGGATTTCTGATTCCGGAATGGCGGACCTATGCGGACCCAAAGGAACAAAGATCGAGTCCTAGGAATCGAATCCATGTGGCTAAACTCGGAATTGGGAACGAGTTTTAAAATAAGTGGAATGACCCATCTCTTCGGTCGGCACAAATTAAAATATCCCTTTTAGAACTAGAGACAAAAAAAGGTAATTACCATCTAATGAGGTAGGTACCTTTTTATAAAACGTGATTCTTCGTAAGAAGACTTATTTATGATATTTAAAAATAAAATTAAAATGTATTAATATGAATTATAACATAATGTAATTGTTTTAAAAGTTTTACTTCAAAATCTTATGTCACTTGAAGATATTTCATCAATTTGTGTTTTCAAATAATCTCCTATTTAGGATCTTTTTATTATGTCTCACCGGAATTCCGCAGTTAATCAAATAGTCTTTAACCCTAAGGAAAGACGTAAGGAATCTTCCTTAAAAATAACGGGAATAGCGCCCCAGGTGTTCCGCACGTACACACCGATGCGGAGGAGATCAACGCTGTTAGATCTTTCGAGCAGAATCCATTGGAATAATAATAATAATAATACTTGGATGATTTATTTAGCGCCGTTTTTGTGAAAAATCACCTCAAGGGCGAAATATCAGTAAAATATACTTAATCATTAAAGAAGATAATATTAACATATCCCAAATAAACTACGAAACCGAAAAAACAACAGAAAATAAAAAGATTTCAGTCGTATCTAGGACTCGAACCCAGGACCTCTACCTATCCGGGGTAACCGCTTAACCAACTTAGCTAATGAGACCAGCTTAATTTACGCCATTTACACCAACATCATAATTCATGTTCAAGACTTGTTAATATTATCCTCCATTCTTATAAATCCCATATTATTGGGTGCTATCCTTATGATGATTGCAAAGTTTCATCCCGAACACAATTGCAATCGGAATAGAGTCTCGGATGTGCCTACCCGATTTTTATTTATATGAGACATCTATTGACTTATTTTAAAAAATAAATTGAATATTTCTTTCCATGCTTGTAAAATAAGTCAATAAGATTGTGAAACTACACAAATTAATTAAGTAAAATTTATTTGCGCACGCCGGGATTTTAACCCGCGACCTTCGGATTCGTAGTAGAGAGCCTAACCCCTCGACCATGGAGGTCGTCAAAATGATATGTTTCTTTTATCTTCTATGGATGATAAATCACCTTCGCCATAGATATATTTAATACTAACTGATATGTACCCCGCCTTACTAGGAATTTTTATTTTTTTGGAATAAAGTTATGAAGTTGTGAATTCTTGATTATCGTTTGGTTGCCATAATTGATTTGACAGCGAAAGTAACTCCAAATAAATAAACATTCATTTCAATATTTCATTTCATTGCAAACGTTTATTTTTTCAAAATATATCTAAATCATAAAGTTCCTAAGTAGGTACCAACGCGTGTTTTCCATTTTGAAAATATTCTACCCAAAAAAACCTTGTTCTTTTGAATATGCAATCTGTGGCTAACCAGAGTGTTATATCTATGGGTTAACCTAAATGAAACATGGCTGGTTCAATGTTTTTCATACTTATTTTAAAACGTTATAGCAACAGTTTTACATTTTGAATTTCATTCAAACTACTTTCTAACCCTTCCCGGCACTAATAAAAACAAATTGTCGATTTTTCAGCGAAACCGGTCAGTAATTTTCGAGAAAAATCGAGGACAAACAAACAAACTTACAATGATTTATATATATATATATATATAGATATGTTTACCTATGTTTAAAAGATACCCGAATGATATTTTTTATGTTGCAACGATTATAAGAGTATGGCATAGGAGCTATTGTAAATCTTATTATTATATTATTATTTTATTATCGTTTTACTTATCTAAAATCCAAAAACTTGTTCCTCTTTTTTCTTTCTGTGTATCATGCACTATATTATGTATTATGCAATTTCATGCACTTTTACGTCATCCAAAATAGAAAAACATTTTGATTTCTTTTTTTTTCACATTGTCATGCACTCATATTATATTATATTATGCACTTGTGTATTATGTATCATGTAGATCAGGCTATTACTATTTATATTTAAAAAAAATACTATCTACAAATTAAAAACCTTTCCTTCATAACTTCTCTGTGTCATGCACCCATGCACTATTACATACATATATATGTTATACTTATATAATTACTATGTATCATGATCTATTTTTGTTAACTTAAAACCTTTTTTCTTTTTTTTTCTGTACACAAAATCATTTAAATCTTAAAATATAATTTTTAATAGAAAGAGGTGGGCTTGGAAGCGAAAACAAGTAATCTGAAAGTATGTTGCCTATTGTATGCTGGTGATGCGGTGCTGATTGCTAACAGTATGGAAGATCTACAATCTCTCATATTTAGGATGAACGAATATGTGTGAAGAATGAGCTAATTATGAATGTAAGTAAGTCTAAAGTCATGGTGTTTGAAAGAGAGAGTACGAAAAGAGTGTGTAATATAGTTGTGAATGATGAATACTTTGAGCAGGTCGATGAGTTTGTGTATTTGGGAAAGATGTTTACGAGAAATGGAAAGACCGATAGGGATATGGAAAGAAGGGTGAATGTAGAAAACTCCATTAACAGAGGACTGAACGCGGTTGGCGCTAACAAAAAGTTGTCCAGAGAAACGAAGCTAGCAGTCCACAATTGAGTGCTGATACCAACCCTGATGTATGGCAGTGAAGCATGGAATTGGCAGAGGAAGGATGAAAGTAAACTGAATGCCGTAGAGATTAGATCGTGTGGTAAAACCTTGTATGATCGTGTGAAAAATATTGAGATTCGCAACGAATGCTAGGCTGATGTAAGTGTCATGAGCAAGATTAAGAAAGCGACGCTTAGATGGTTTGGGCATGTAGAGCTAATGAACGAAGAAAGGAGTGTAAGGAGAATATATGACGCGAATGTGAATGGAAGAAGATACAGGGGACGCCCGAAGAAGACACGACACGATCGAGTGAATCAAATACTTGAGTCGGGCCATGTCAGAAGTCGGAATAATAGAAGAGAATATATGAGACGTTCTACGAATGTAATGCCCATCGGGGCATTAAAAATTGATAAATGATGAAATGCTAATTATTCGTTTTGGGGTGTTCGATAGCACTTGAAATCTGAGTGTCTGAGATTTTTTTTTAATTCAATCTAATCTTACAATGTTTACAACGTATTGCGGATTCCAAATAACTGATTCAAATTCTAATAATGAGCTTATGAGACATCTAGTATTTTAAATACATATGGTGATTTAAATGGTATGTGTTTTTTTGTAACTTGAATGATGTTTAAATCATTTTTTTCTGATCGTTGTAATAAAATGGTTTTAAACTCTCGATTTAGAATTTATCGTTTTTTTTAAATCCTAAAATAAATTACATTCAATTCATCACTAAAGTATTAAAACTTACTGAATGATCACCCCCTGTTTGTAGCAGCCTCCAGTTTCACGGAATTAATTAATATCATCTAAGAATAACGAGGAAATCTCGGCCTTTAATTGACTTTTCCTGATTTATATTCCGACTCGAATTTTAAAGTCAATTTGGCTACGGAAAACACATTTTAATTTATTTTCACGAACTTGCTGCCAGAATTATCCAATTTTCCTTTAAAAATTCCCTTTTTTTAATGTAAATTGATGACTTAATTATGAATCTAGATTACCTGTCTCTGTGTGTATATAGAGGGTCACTAGTACCTAAGAATATTATTAATGTAAGAACCACTGAATAAAAAATCTGAAAACTGATGTTGACAGTATAGTTGTCATATATTATTTGGACTCTTATGTCAGGAGACAGGACAATAATAATAAATGTTTATTCCGGTATGTGGGGAGGGTAGTGCAATACCACACTTTCCAAACAAAATATACATACAATAGTTATAAAATATACAAAATATGTACAAAAGTTTAAAAAATGAAATAAAATAATTATTACATGAAAATAAAGCCTTTAAAGTGATGCGGTATTCAAATTGTGAGGGGCCAATATCTTTCCCCAGTATGCATCGATGCTGGATGCTGGACTGAGGCGGGTCTCCATGATAAGAATATTCCTGGAGCTGTTTATTATTTTCCTCATTCCAGCCACCCTGGATCTTATAAGGGCTTATTTTGAAAATATAACGATTTTTTTTCTCCAGAAAGAATTTCGAAATTTGAACACGTTTAATCATTTCCTGCGGATGTATGGAAAAATTAAGCTCACTTCGCACATGAAATTCTCTTCGATTATTAATTATGTGTATTTTTCATATTTTCTTTAATCTGTGAGTCTTTAAATTATTCTTTTCTTGTTTACAGGTAAGTTGAACCTTAATCACTACACCTGGATCAATCAGGCAATATTCCAACAGGTCACAAAGGTAAGTACAAACTATGTACTATCTTATGTATTAAGTAGAAATTTCATCGCCATTCAATTGAAACGCAAATACCGAAAATTCATTAATTATTTCACAAGAGAACGATAAAAAGATTTTGCTTTTGTAACAACTACTTTTATAGTAAGTACAAATTGTATAAAAATTGTTTGATATTTCTTTAAAGTGATCATTTTTGTCAAAATAAAATGATAAAAATGAATATACAACTCATAAACCCGTTATAACAAGTGTCACGGATCAAATCATTTGATATCATATTATCACATGTTTGTCGTAATAATTATATAAACATTGATACCTGCAGTTCAAAACGGTTAAGTACACACGAAATACTTTATTTAATCAACGTTTATTTATTTATTGCTTTAGTTCAGAAATCATTAAATGAACATTGTGAAAAGATTTTAAGTGTCCAAGAAAGATTTTACCGTTTTGGGACTGTAAAATTAACAAACTTATTTCAGGGTGTTACCTGAAATAGTTTTGGACAAATAATTAGAAGCGACCTTTCGATATATTGTAGATAAATTAAAAATAATAATATAAACAAAACATTTTAAAGTTTATAAAAAAACCATTGTCCGGAAGAAAATGGAAAAAAGGGTTTCTCGGAAGAGTAAAGAGAACTCATGAGAAGATTTATATAAGGGACTGGATCATATAATGTTGTAGTGTATTGCCTGCAGTCAAAAATTTAAACGTACGGAAGGTCAGGTTATACAAAAAATACATTGTACGTTTATTTTATGCAATTTTTGATGTATGAGAACGATGCACAATAAAATATTTTTAAATGGTTAAATTTAACGAGAAAAAATTTAAAAGCGACAACTTTTTACCAAAAACACAGTCAATTTTCAAAGGAAACTTTGTATTTTATCGCTTCCACGCAATAAAATGATCCGCGCCGTTAAAAACCACTGAGCTATTAAGAACCACCTGATTGGCGCGTGAATCAGCTGGCGTTCCGTCGTCTCGTCTCACCCCGTATATAAAGGGCGGACCGCGCGCGCGGAAATCAGTCCTTCGAGGTTCTCCGCAGCGGGAGGTCGCGTCGCTCGTCTCCGTAAAAATATCAACTCCCACTTCATGTTTCCCGGGCGTCGTTCATCGTGTTATTTTTTTTTTATAAATTTTAATTGTTTGACATTTTGATGTCGTTGAGTGGTCTGGCGACTTGTGTTTTGTCATAATTAATTGTGAGTTTTTAAAATTTGTGAAAAAATGTAAGAAAATAAATTTTAAACATATTGTTACAAATAACATAACAATAATGTTTTAGAAACCGTTGCGAGAAACCTTTTACTTGATCTTGAAAATGTGACATCGGTTTATTATTGGTATTGGGTATGTGTATGTTTACTTACATTTACTTATGTTTAGATAAACAATGTTTATTTGATTATTAATATGTTTATTACGTTTGTATTATTATCATTTCGAAAATTTTTAAAATTGATGATTTGTTTATTTCGTATTTCAGCTCATTTGTCGGTTGTTCGTAGAATTCCATTTATATCCACATTATTTCTGTGAAGTGTGTTTTAGACCCATGTTTCTTAGTTTTCTGAAAACACGATTAATGTTTTTTGGCATATGATCGATTTCGTTTTTTTTTTTCAATATTATAGCTTTCGCTGTAAACTTTTATTAATTATAGAAAATAAAATCAATTCTAAATTAAAATATGAAGCAGAAAAAAAACACAGAAAGCAGATATTAATTTCTTCATTTTGTGCATTTAGGGCCAGTTGTTAAATGTTCAATTAAAATGAAAAATTGCCACTGTCAAATTAGGTTCTTATTTTTACTCCGTCCCAAAAATTGTTAATATTTTGATGAAGAACCTTAGTTGGGTTTTTTTTCTAATTTTCCTGACATTTCGGCCGATTTTTTAATTATCAGAAACCCTGATATGGTTCTTGTAATTACAGTTTTAGACGGAGCATAACTCAAATTGTCTAGTAGAGTTATAAGAAACCATTAACTTTATTAAAAGCCCACTTAACTCTTTCACGAGGTGAATAATTGATAAAGTATAATTTATTACCGGAATACCTGCTTGCACTGAACTGATATTATTTAGAAGTGGATGTGATCTATAGTCTATTACGCTGTGAAATAAAACTGATGGTGTCAGTTTAAAAATAAGACAATCCTTACCCTACATCAGCAGAGAAAACGGACCGCCAAACAACTCGATATTGGCATACACTTCTTGCTTCATTAATATTCATACATCGTCACATATATTCTCTTATGTTATTCGGATTTCTGACATTGCCCGACTCAAGTATTTTATTTACTTTATCGTACCATGTCTTTCTCGGTCGTCCCCGGCTTCTTTTTCCATTCACATTCACGTCATATATTCTCCTTACACTCCTTTCTTCGCTCTATATGCCTAAATCATCTAAGCGTACCTTTTTTAATCTTACTCACTATGCTTACATCAGCCTTGCATTCTTTACGAATCTCAACATTTCTCATGATTTTAGCATACATTCGGTTCAGAGATCCCATTTCTACAGCATTCACTCTACTTTCATCCTTCCTCTCCCATACATCAGGGTTTGTATCAGCACTTCTTTGAATACATTTTTGTTAGCGCCAACCGCGTGTATACGTACTAGTATATTGTATTAAAACAGATATATTTACTTTTAATTTTATTACATTATATTAACAATCCTCACCGGGGATTCCTGTTTTAAAGTGGACTGTGGGTCGTTGTGTTGGTATTACTGATATTTATGTTGTCTTCAAAAATTTTAT
Source organism: Halesus radiatus (assembly GCA_022606495.2). Classification (NCBI taxonomy): domain Eukaryota; kingdom Metazoa; phylum Arthropoda; class Insecta; order Trichoptera; family Limnephilidae; genus Halesus; species Halesus radiatus. Next base: position 12,532 of record JAHDVE020008170.1, read on the forward strand.
AAATTCCTCATCTTCATGTTTACTTAGCCATAGTTTGATATCGTTTTTAAACTGTTATATCTTCATATTATTTTTAATATCACTTGTAAGAGCATTAAAAAAAATCATGGCTTTCAATTTATGGTTTTTCTCTCCAAAAGATGTACTTAAGGGAATCCATTTAGTAAAATTAGAACTAAATCACGCACTCCTTATGCAGGTGGCTAAAAGGTTGAAATTCCCGCTTAACACCGTCCGCATGTTTCGATTTACGCAAAAAGAAACATCACCAAAATGCGTATTTTATTTAATTTTGCAAAATATATTAAAAAAAAATTAATTTACCACAATGAACAATACGACAATATCGGAAAAGGGGTTCGTAAATGGGAGATTTTGCGCTTTTTTAACATTTTTTAGGTCTGACACTTTATTTTTTTTTTCAAGGCTAATAAAAAGACTCGTCAAAAAATGCCTGATTAAACGAAAGGCCAAGGTGTGTTCTACTTGCAGTATTTAATAAAATCATCTATGATATTTCTAGGCCATCAAATTTTCAAACCAAAAACAAATGTTTTTGCCTTACTACCCATCGCATCTTAAACGTGGAATATTAATTAGATTTTAGGTTTTTGTCCTTACAGTGTGAGAGAGGTGATCGATAAACCACTCAGTTTTTTTCTTACTAAGGAGTGAATTGAGTTTTATCATATTGAAAACAAATTTGTTAAAAAATTCTTTTGATGGAGTTCTTATAGGTACTTTTAAGATTGTTTTTGTTGTACTTTTTTTTGTGTTTTCACGAGCTGTTTCGTGTAGTTGTTTGAGGCAGATCCCCGTCCAATAATTCCTTATTTATACGTGATTGACAAAGAAAGTAATCTTTATACAGAACATTTTTGTTAAGTACAATGCTTATGTTTCATGGTGAATTTTTTTTGTAATGCTGCTTGTGTGGGAGTGTCGTAAATTTTTTTCATCAATTTCGAAAATGCGAAAGGATTTAGGAGGCGTACGTGTGGTAAAACCATGTGTGATCGTGTGGAAAATATTGAGATTCGTAAAGAATGCAGGGCTGATGTAAGCGTCACGAGCAAGATTAAGAAAGGGACGCTTAGATGGTTTGGGCATGTAGAGCAACTGAACGAAGAAAGGGGTGTAAGGAGAATATTTGAATGTGAATGGAGGAAGAAGCAGGGGACGCCCGAAGAAGACATAGCACGATCAAGTGAATCAAATACTTGAGTCCGGCCATGTCAGAAATCGGAATAATAAAAGAGAATGTATGAATGTGAATGAAGCAAGAAGTGTATGCAAAGATCGAGTTATTTGGCGGTCCGTCCTCTCTGCCTACCCTTGCGGGGAAACGGCGTGATGGTTAGTTAGTTATCAATTTCAATGCCAAGATATATTATATGTTTTTTTTTGTGAATTCCGCTCAAGAGTCCCAAATAATCCCAACTGTCCAGAACTAGTGGGACTATTTCCATGCGGTACATTGTGAGGCTGAAAGGAGTGGGGAAGCGTTGGAGACAAGAAAGGGGAAGGTTGAAAAGTGTCTGGCTATTTCTGGTTATCAAACATATCTAAAGCCATTTCAATCAACGTTTCCGTTCTTGAAAGTGGTCGTCGACCAGGGCGATACTGAGTACCTATCTTTAGCATATGAAAATTTTCACCGGAAGTAAGGGAAAATTACATTTTTTCGGTACTCGGACACGCCGATGACACACTTCTATCGGATAATCTGTTCAGTGTCTGTTTGTTTCCACTGATGATTTACGGCAGAAGTGTTTTCTTGGATGGTTCTTTTCAAATGTAAGCCTGGCTTTCTGGTAATTTTGACCAAAGAATAACATTGCGTTACAAATTAAGATCAATATTTAATGTCAGCGTTCTAAAGAAAATCCAACCTTCGAAAACAATGAAAACACTGGCAGGTACTCTCAATATCGCCCTAGTAAACGTACACCTTTCGGAATTGAAACGAATCCGAATGAATATCTGGGTATTACCCAACATTCCTTTTCTCTCATATTCATCCTCTTCCTATTACCTTCTAAACAATCTACCCCGATTGAGGACGCAATAGTTCCACTGGTTCGGGGCAATTGGAATTCTTGTGTGGTATTTACATAAAAGAAAACAACCTATCTGTTGAAAGACAACAATTCAGATTCTAAAAAGTTGATTGAAATGGCTTTAGCCGTATTATGTAATCAGATCTTCCCGGGTTCTTCTCATCAATTTTTTTCCATTTCTTTATCTCCTCCTTAATCCCTTCAGCCTCACAAAACCACTTTATGGGTTTCCATAAACCCACTCGCTTAAAGCAGTTTGAAATGTAAAAAAAGTTTGCAACCGATGGCTATTAATAGGAATTTTCTGATGTAATGATCACATTACAAAATGTAAATTTAAAAATTTACGAATGTAAATAATGATAAATTTTACGGAAATATTCTATTATCATAAAGTAACTAACTGGCTGATGTGTAACCGGCCTCGATGTAGATTTTTTTTTTGCAATACAGTTATAAAGTTATGAATTCTTACTTGTCCATTTGGTGCCATAATTGATTTAACAGAGAAAGTAATGCCTTCTGACGACTATTACTCTCTCTTAACAATGAAAAAAAGAAACATTAATTTTAAAACTTAAATATCATTCCAACCAGTTATTTTTTCTAAATATTTCTAAATAATAAAGTTCTTGCGTAGATACCTACTTGTGTTTTCAATTTTGTAAATATTCTACCCAAACAAAACGTCTTCTTTTGAATATGTACTCTGTGGCTAACCAGAGTGGTATATCTGCGGGCTAACCTCAATGCAACATGGCTGATTCAATGTTTTTCATACTAATTTTAAAACGTTATAGCAACAGTTTCACATTTTGGATTTCATTCAAACTACTCTCTAAACCTTCCCGGCACTAATTAGAACAAAATGTGCTATTTTCGGCGAAACCGGTCTAGTAATTTTTGAGAAAATTCAGAACAAACATATAGACAGACATACATTAATTTGTAATTAATATTCTTAAATGAAGTCCTTTTATTAGTTCATTTTTTAAAAATATTTTTACATAAATAATATTTATTGCTAACTGTTGGTTTTTCAAATAAAATAAAATAATTTATATATGGATCAACACTTTTCAAATGAAATACACGGTGTGATATGAAACATTATACCATTGTAACAATAAACCTTTGAATCAATATGTCCCGTGGGTGATACGTGCTTCCAAATTCCTAACGACCTGTTTTCCACGTAACAATGGCTTTTATATACCCATACCGCCGTGGAAATGGTTTTTCCTGGTTCGCGTTTGTACTAATGACTACATATTGAACTTTTCAATTAGGTCTGTCAATTAATATTAACACTAGAACCGCCGTTGTATCATTTCTAGTAGTCAGTCTGAACGGAGGGGAACTTTGAAATGAACTTTTAAAAATGCGTCAGGCTCCCACCCAGGGCTTTGTGTGTTCAATCCCTCTACCATTGCGCAAGCAACACGAATTGTTCGGACAGTACACGAATCTCACGCGAATCTCGCTGCTGTTCATGTTGATCCATAAGTAGCGCGATTGAGAGGCGAATCCTGTTGTTCGGATTGCTTTATTTTTTTGTATTGCAAAGTATTATTTTTTCATACAATGTGGATGTGTACCAGCTAAGCCACTGCAAGTAGCTCGTCAGAAGGAGTTTAGTTCAACAATGTTACACAATATAACAATAAATAAAAATAATCATGTAAATAGTACCACAATAATAAAAAATATGGATACATGCATGTTGTGATCAATGTACGTACACAAGTTGAAAAGAAAAATTAGATATCAAAACAGTAGAACAGTTTTATTATATTAATTACAGACTCCAATTAAATAATAGCAAGTAAATATTTGTATTAATGCATCAAAGTATCAGCAAATGTCACACAAGTTGAGAAATTCAAAAACAGTACTAAAGTTAAGTTTCAGTGAGAAGAGACTTTTAATGAATATTAGTAGCGCTTAATAGTAATGTTTATTTTTTAATTTTTTATTGTGATATATTGATTACCGTGTTGAAGGCCATTTTCAAATGGTGGTGGGGTCACGTTGAGACGAATTATTCATATGATTCTATTTACCCCTTCACAATTTCAATTTGCATGCTGCCTAAAATGATTTATTACCGATTTACTGGGAAACCAAATGTGATAATGGATTCTACATTACGTTAGGTACTTACATATGGAATCTGTTTTCCCCGTATCACACTCAATATTTTCTTAATTGATACATAATGACACATCCCAAATGAAACACGAACCCGAAAAACCAACAGAAAAATAAAAAGGTATCAGTCGCATCTGGGGCTCGAACCCAGGACCTCTGTCTATCCGGGACAACCGCTTTGCCGACTAAGCTAATGAAATTAGTTCAATTTATATCATCTACATCGATATCATACTTCAAGTTAAAGATTTGTTAATATTATCCTCGATTTTAAATCCCATATTATTGGCTGCTATCCTTATGATGATTACAAAGTTCTTCCCGAACACAATTGCTGAAAAAAAAATTGACTAATGATTTGTGTTATATTGTTTTGGTCTTGTAAAAATACTGAGTAGTGGGGAATAAATTTCACAAGATTCTCTCTCTGCACTTTTCCCCAGGAAGAGAGCAATTTTGCCCCAAGCATCGGTTTTCGATGTTAGTTTTAAGTATTCACGCTCTTTGGTATTACTATACACAGTCTTTTCTCTATATGAGCTGATTAGTTCGAGTGACTGTTTTTTCCTCCACATGATGAACATCCACACAATACAACCGTTACACAAACGTCGTCCAAACGGGCGCTGCGAACGCCATGCGAATTCCTTTGTATTTCGTATCGCCGTCCAAACAACGAATTCGCGTTGCATTTCACCCGTCTGGACGCGGCTTTATATAGAAGGTAGTAGGAGTTTTCAAGCATGGTCAGGATTTTTGGAATGAGGGAAAAAATTAATTGTAACATTTATAGGCCTTGTATTATGTCACTGTGAACGTTCGAAATTGCCCAGAATTTTCTGAAATAAGGAACTCCAGTGAAAAATGTAATGGCTTTAAAAATATGTATTCATATAGATCAGTTAACGCTGATTCTGAATACATAACTTGTTATATGTAGACTTTATAAATTGTTATTTAAAAGTGAATAAAAAATCATCCCATCAAAACACCCTGTTATGGTGGTACCATTGCATTTGGAACATCTGACGTCACGTGCGCATTCTGTTTTTGGATTAGTATGGACATTTTTATTTTTTGATTTTGTCATTATTTTTTTTAGTTTTGGTGAAATTTAAATTTTTTTTATTTGGGTGACTTCAAGCTCTTTAATTGTTGTTCAATATAAAAAAAAAGTTCGAGTATTCGTGACCAAAACAATTATTAATATGGATATTACGATAATATTAATACTCAAGGTACATTGAAGGTATTTTGTGAACATCGGAAACAATTTCGTATATATATATATATATACAGCGCTGTGAGTGCCTCGACCTTGGGTCTGACGATACGTGAAAAGTATTCGCATCTCACTCTTGCATACTGTAGAAGCGCGAGGAGCTCAATGTTCTCAGTCGTGTTTTTTTTCTTTCGATGCGTAGAGGCGTGCTAGCGGCAGTAGCTCTCGGGCTTGCAACCGGAGTCGACCTATGCCAGTTCCGTGAGCGTTGCCAGATGGTTTTTTTATTGTTTTTAGCAAATAAATCTCAATTATCATAATTTTTTACTTCAATTATAATTATTTAAGGGGATTAAGCTAAAGAATTTTCTCATTTTTCCGATATAAAATCGATATTTTTTATTGTGTAGTGACTACCCAACACCAGAACGCGCGTTTTTATTTTAGCACCGCAAGGGAAAGGTTAATATAAATTCATTTTTCTAACGGATTCCGTTTTGCTATTTTAAATTATTTATGAAATATCTAATATTGAACATCTTAGCCGACTAAATTAGTCTGTGATTATAGTACAATATAATAAGATATTTACTAAACATAATTTACAATTATTACCTGTAAAGGTAAATATAGAATAGCTAACTCTTTAGGCTTAATGTGTAAGCTTACGGAGATTATTAAAGATTAAAGAACGTAAGTAACGTCGGTTGCCGCCTTGGATACGGAAGGATTAAATCCGCATTAAATCGCAAAGTGTTTTATTAAGGCTTTCATGGAAATTGGCTTACTGAAAGCTATTAATACATCAGACTTTGATCGATGTACTTTTGGAACCTAACACCGTTTTCAGGTTTATTTAATAATTCATTAGATTTCAAATTAGTAGACCAGATAATCTGTGCGCTGCAATAATAAAGGGTCTAGAACGGTGAGCAAATGTGATAGGAACGGAGAGCATCATGAAAGTTGAACACTGCTGTTTTTTTCTGTATTTTTTAACGAAACTAGTTTGACTTTCCAGCATTAACCATGGAGTAATAATCGGTTCAATTATATTAAAATGTTCTAAAATATTTTTAAAATTTGGTATTGAAAACAGGGCAATATCGGGTAATATAGGTGTCGCAACGAATGCTGATGCGAATACTGTACTGACACATAGGAATTGCTTGCATACAGCATGTTTCAAACTTGTCATTTGACTTCAGATAAGATAATTCGGATGTTTTCAAAAATGTTCACTTTTTTATTATATGATAATTAATAAAATTGTTTTTTTTAATTATTAATTATATTTATTGAGATTTAAAAACCTCATCGTAATATTTAATCATTGAAGAAAATAATTTTAACATAACCTAAATGAAAGATGAAATCGGACAAAAGGACAGAAACTAAAAATATTTCAGTCGCATCTGGGACTCGAACCCAGGTCCTCTGCCTATACGGGGCAACGCTCAACCGACTTAGCTAATGAGACAAGTTCAATTTGTATCCTCAAGTTGGTTAAGCGGTTGCCCCGGATAGGCAGAGGACCTGGGTTCGAGTCCCAGATGCGACTGAAATATTTTTAGTTTCTGTCCTTTTGTCCGGTTTCATCTTTCATGTAGGTTATGTTAATATTATTTATTTTTATAAACAATAATTATTAGCCTGAAACACTCATCCAAATTGAAAAAACCTTCCGAGCAAAGATAAATGTCACCGGCAGGACTCAAACTTGCACCCTTCTAATATCCGGTCAGATGCTCTACCATTGAGCTACGTCGGCTTATCGCAAACCCGCCAAGTTAATCAATATATACTAGTGTTTCATTCAATAATTACGGTTTTTTATTATATTTCACCTGTAAACAACCAACTTTATTAATATGAGGAAGGCTTGTAACTGCTAAATCCCTCAATAGGTGGCGTCGAGACAAATTATGTCTTCATTTTATTGGTGAAAAATGTTTTGACTTGTCAAATATTTAGTTTTTAAGACAAGATTTTTGTTTTTAAGACTAAAGTTTTTAAGACAAGATTTTTGTGCATAGCGCAAAGGGTAACAATTATTTTTATATACAATAATTATTAGCCTGAAACACTCATCCAAATTGAAAAAACCTTCCGAGCAAAGATAAATGTCGCCGGCATGACTCGAACACTAACCGGGCATAAGAAAAAAAAATCTATTTCTCAGTGATGTTTCTCAAGAACATTACCATCGAAAGTGTATGTCTACATATGCACCAACAAACATAATCCTAAGTACGTGTCATTAGTTGTCGGCATCTATTCTTATTGCATGAACTATAAGTAAAAGTTTCGATATTAAATTGGAAGTGAAATATATTTTTAGAAAATGAGAAAAGAGTTTTATGCTACCAACCTAAAAATGAATATAACCGTTTGTCAAAACGTTCAAAAAACTCTTTGTTATTCAAATTCATTTTCCATTATTTACAAAATTTTAAGTGCTTTCTAGTTAATTTTTAAGCAGAATATTTTCCGTAATAAAATACAAATTAAAAATAATCCCATTTCAATTCCGTGAAATTCAATTACTATCAGGAATGTTTTTCTGCTTTCAATGAAAATAATTTATCATTCTTAGAAGCTCTTCCTGTAACTTTTTAACGAAAATATGCTCTAAATCCGGAACAAGGAAGAATGAACAACGCTTAGAAAGAAAAAAAAAAGTTTAAATTTGTTTATTTATTAATGAATAAGAATTACTTTGTTTATACCATATATAAATATCAACACGTTTCGATAGGAAAGCTTTCCTTATCAGGATAAGCAGTATATTAAAAAATAATGACAAGTATAAACAAGTGATAAACATATTTTTTATTTATTTTTTATTTTTTAAAAGAAAGACAATTATTCCCTGGTTACGAATAACCTGACAATATTTGAAAATCTCCTACTACCATTACAGTAAGCGGAAGATGTTGCTTGTGTCGTAATGGAGGACTTAGCCAGCCGAGGAATTGAACTCACGACGCCTGGGTGAGACCCAAACACGATGCCAACTCAGCCACTGACCGGTAGATAGAAAATGATAATGTTAGAATAGCAAACATAAACCAAAATGAATTCGTTTATAAATTTCTAATATTAGTTTATTATTTAATATTTTGTAATCATATTTTATTTTTCAATATTTTTATTTCTGTTTGTAATTTGTCTATTCTTACGTTATCATTTTCCATGTTTACAAGTATAGACAAAGTCTATACTATTACTGTTAAAACGAATGCAACACATTCCCTGTGCATTGTATTCCCCAGAGTTAAGAAACTCTTTGTGGGATCATATGCAGAACCTACAGTATGAGTAAATAATATTTTACAATACAACATTTAAAATACTTAAGCATTCACCGTAGATTATTGATATTTACAATTCAAAATTAAGATTTTCTATAAAGATACATATCACATATTATTTAGTTATATTTATTATACTCGTAAAGTCAAATCACAATATTAATCCTTAAGGTATTCTTTTAATAGATTTTAAGCGTCTTTCTTTGAGACCTTTCTTATTTACTCGCATTTTTAATCTCGTTGGGTAATTTATTGTATTGTGTGTAAGCAAATGAGTAAGCGTAATGAGTAAGATTAAAAAAGGTACACTTAGATGGTTTGGACATGTGGAGCGAATGAACGAAGAAAGGAGTGTAAGAAGAATGTATGACGCGAATGTGAATGGAAGAAGAAGCCGGGGACGCCCGAGGAAGACATGGCACGATCAAGTGAATTAAAGTCAGAAGTCGGAATAATAGAAGAGAATGTATGAGACGATGTATGAATGTGAATGAAGCAAGAAGTGTATGCCAAGATCGAGTTGTTTGGCGGTCAGTCCTCTCTGCCTACCCTTGCGAGGAAACGGTGTGATGGTTAGTTAGTTAGTTAGTGTGTAAGCAATATATTCTAAAGGTTTTAGTCCGTATTGCGTTGAGTGTATTTTGGGTATACGAATATATAGTGTGTTGTGATGTCTCATGTCACGCTGGTTCACGTCGTGTTTGTAATTGAGTGTGGTGTTAGTATGTGCTGAGTTTTGAATTACATGCAAAACATTGTTTGTTATTTAAAAGGTGTTAAATGTGTTAAATAGAAGTATTTGGAAAATTTTAAAGATGTCTTTGGCGTGTGTGTCCCACAGAAAAGTAATGATATTTCGTAGGGCTCTACTCTGAATGACTTGAACCTATGAAATTTGTTTTTTAATAGTAAATCCCCAGATCCCGGAAAGATATATAAAACGTAAATGGATCATAGCGTGGTAGATCGATTTATGCGAAGTAACCCGCGGAGTCTACCATATATGAAATACCGGTTATGGGGGTAATTTTAGATATAACATGTTTAAAATGATGATTTCACGTGAGTTGTGAATCAATGAATAGTTCAAGATATTTTGTAATGTCAGCCTTTTCAAGGCGGTTATTACCAAGAATTGTTTTATTTGTTTCCAGACCATCTTAAGGCTTAGTTTGTTCATTCGTAGCCAGTTTTTCGGGCAAGCTACATCCCTTTCAATTTCCTCTTTAAGTTCGTTTACATCATTATTGTGATAAAGAATTACTTTGTCATCTATGCGGAGTTGAAGTGTACCCTTTTATTTTATTTCCCATTTAACGATGTCATTTAAATAAAACAAAAATAGTAATGACCCAAGAATGGAGCCATGTGGAACACCGTAGGTAATCGTTCCAGTACTGTTTAACGCCTTTAAATAAAAGTTTTATAATTTCTGTCGGATAGGTAGCTACCTCATAACTTTAGGGGAGTTCCTACTATTCCAAGATGTTTCAGTTTTTGATAAGATTCCAAGATCAACCGATTATTAATTACATGGTCCAAAATAATAAGCTTTCACTTAATTCTATTGTTGGAATACATTAGTATAACAATGAATGATAACGTAGTAATTTTTTACAATAATATTTATTAAAGGGCTATGATATTTTAATATAGCCTTCTTGTATCTGCATATTGTGTAGTTAAATATATCAACCACATGTGCGAATGTATTACCGATTACATTCAATCCAGGTACTGGCGAGTATCTTAATGACTCAGTCCTGATTTTATTAATATACTTTAAAAAAAATGTTTAATAATTCTTTTATACAAGATGGACAAACGCTCTTGGGATAGCTTAATCTTAGAATTTTGTTCTAATTTGGTTCTGCTAGCGGCATCCTCAATATTATCACCGCGTTGATTTTAAGCAAAATAAATTACAGGAACTTTTCCTCCTCCGTCCATAATTCAACTTTTAACAAAATACCTACTTTTCACTTGGAAATAAAAGAAAATTCATCTCAAATCCTACGAGACTTCAACTTTTGAATTGTTCAAAACTTTGTCCGGGAAAAATAAATATGAAAAATAATGTTTTAATGCGAATTATAAAGAGATGGGAAGGACACAAAGGAGCAAATCATTTTTAATCGTACTACTGAGATTTTAATTTAAAAAAAATTAATACAGGTTGTTTCAAATTGATAGGATATTGAACGATGGTAATTTTTCTCCTTATCCTGCAGACCGCAGCCTGAAAAAACAACCCTCGTAAAAGTCACACCGATTTCGAAGCCATAAAATATGGCGCCTTACTCTAATATTGTCCGACATTTCAGTTGTTCTTTACGCTATCTAAGAGAATTATTTTATGTGAATCTTTGCCAAAATATCAGCTATTTCATCCGCTTAATCCTTGCTAGCCGCGAACTGTGCTTTGAAGTACTTCCGGCACTGTTAGTGACATCTGAAAATGTGATGTTTATGTAACTGATAGCATACTTTCGTTTGGCCGAAATTTACGTTAATTCGTAAATTTCCAGCTTTTATCGATACAGACTTCGAAGATTCATCGAGCGACGTGGAATGTTGATGACATTTAATGATAAAGGATTATATTCAATATAAAACAGTCTGGTATATCAACAGTATAAGAGGGATTTTAAACGTTGAAAAGTGGGAACATAGTTTGTTTTCAACGGTTAGTTCGTTATAATTTCATGAATAATGCACTGACTCCGGCAAAATATAAACTATGTTCAATTAGGTTCCTCGCATTGTCGCATCATGTTAATTGATGTGAGTGACTGTATCAACAAGCAACTCGCAGATTAAACTCGCTTAAAAATAAACAGGGGTCATTGACATTTAGAAACATCGCAATGGCAGTTTGGTTGTGCAAAGAAACACGTTCCGCTATTAAAATCATAACCAAAATGTGTTATATTAGTGATGTCTGGGCTCACGACGTATGTACTTGTATGTACGGATTATACTCGTATACTGAACAGACCAATGTCTTCCATCAGATTTCTTCTGGATTATCAATTTAGTAACCTTGTACTTATCGTTACTTTTAATATTACCAAGATTTTGGAATCTTCTTTTTCTCATAGCTAGCAGGTACAATTTCACAAATTTTGGTCATTCGATGAATAACTTCTAATTTGGATACCTTGTTAGTTCAGAATATTTTAAGAATGTGCCTATTTCAAAAGCTTCTATCTTCCGAGTTAATTCGTGGTTTAGTGTCCATGTTTTCATTCCACAAAACAGATAAAATATATCAACGAGTTATTCGGGTTCCGAAGTACATGCCTTAGAAATTCTGATACATCACACAGAGCATCTGTAATCAATTATAAACATCGCAATATATCTGTTATCGAGTGTCTAGAGGATCCAGACAAGAGTTGCACTTCCAATTTGTGCAGGGTTATTAAAGCGATCCACCGGCTAAAATTACAAGGAAACCACCTTGTGCAGGTGGCGATAAGGTTGAGATTCCCGCTAAACATCGGACGCATGTTTCGATTTACCCAAAAAAACCATCATCAAAATGCGTGTTTTATTCTATTCTGTAAAGCTCAGACATAAATATGAAAATGTTTTACGGTCAAATTCTAAAAAACTTAATTTACCACAATGAAAAATACGACAATATTGAAAAAGGGGTTGGTAAGTAGGAGAGTTTGCGCTTTAAACATTTTTTTAATGTCTGATACTTTATTTTTTTCTAGGCTTATAAAAAGTCAAAAAATGCTCGGTTAAACGAAAGGCCAAGGTGTGTTCTACTTGCAGTATTTAATTAAATCATCTATGATATCTCTAGGCCATCAGATTCTCAAACCTAAAACAGGTGATCACTTCCCATTGCATCGCCTTAACAATAATTAAATCGCGTGGCGAGTTCAATCATTACTCAAAAAACATTTTCCCTTAATTATGCTGGTAGTAGGAAAAATTCTATATTTTGTCGAGTTATTCGGAATAGATGTACATATTTCTTTAAAAACATATATTCCTATCGAAAAGAATTATTATCAAATTGTCAATGATCCATTGCCAAAGGGTTTTTATCTCAAGTTGTACTGTTTCAAAGTGATATTGATCGAACTTTTTGTCATAAATCCGTTCTGAGAAAACAACAAAAGAAATGTAAAGGTCGGCCTAGTTATTGTGATGTAGCTACTGAACTAAACTAAATTTACGGTTCAAAGTTGATTCTGAATGAACAATTTCAAAGGAAAAATAACTGATAACGACTTGTTTAAAAGGCTAACAGAATTTATTTCAAATAAGTGATTTTCAGTGCTTTATTAAGAACCGAATCTTTTCAAACGAAAACTTTGTTAATTTCGTAACATTTTGTAAAACATACTAATTATTATAATAAGTTTTTTCAGTGCTAATAGACCATTTTACATATTTCTTTTATTATTTATAAAATGAACGTTTTTCTGTCTGTCTGTCCTCAATTTTCTCAAAAATTAATCAACCGGTTTCGCTAAAAATAGCACAGTTTATTCGTATTAGTGACGGGAAGGTAAGTTTGAATGAAATCCAATACGTAAAACTGTTGCTATAACGTTTTAAATTTTGTACGAAAAATATTGAACTCGCCGTGTTTTATTTAGGTTAACTCATAGATATACTAATCTGGTTAGCCACAGATTACATATTTAAAAGACGAAGATTTGTTTAGGTAGAATATTTTCAAAAACAAAAGTAGGTGCCTACTTAAGAAATTTATTATTTAGGTATATTTTGAAAAAATAAATGTTTGGAACTAAATAAAATTTTCAAATAAATGTTTTTTTTTTTTTGAATTAGTAATAGTCGTCACAAGGCATTACTTTCGCTGTAAAATCAATTATGGCACCCAAACGACAAGCAGGAATTCACAACTTCATAATTTTATTCCAAAATAAATAAACAATATCCCGATTAAGGCTGGGTATACTAGTTTCAGCTAGTCAGCTAGTTTCTATATAATTTTGGCATTTTCAGAAGTAACGTAAGGAGTAAATACAAAAAAAAAATATATATATATAAACATATATCGCCCTTTAGGTGATTTTTCACAAAAACGGCGCTATATAAATCGTCCAAGTATTATTATTATTATATAATAGAATTTTTATCATTGTCCTCGGCACTAGGAAAACCTGTGCTGAGGCGAACTAGGTTTTGGATAGAGGGGTTTCAGCGAATTCTATATTTGAACTTCAAGGCTTGGTTAAGGTATTTGCAGTCATTTTTATGACGTTGTTTGAAGAATGCTAGTATTGTTAATTCCTTAAGCCAAGTTTTGCTGGACGCAAAAATTAATTAAATTAATTTGTTTGATACTAGGCGGGAGTATGTTGTATAACTTTACAGCTAAAAATTCAGAACTTTTGTGTATTGGTTTATTAGTGTTGTTTATTATAATATTAACCTTTTTTTAATCCATTTATTTAGTAGGTGTCTGTTCCTTTGTGTCAGGATTTACTCAGTGTGAATGCAACCAATTAATAGTCAACTTACCTCAATTCTGTTCCTTTCTACAGTTTAAAATAGCATCGACTACCTAATTCGTTTCTCTTTTCTCGCGAAATCCTCAGTAAACAACAGCCTTCATTAACCAACTGTAGAGATATTTAAGCCTCCCAATGTATTAATTATCACAAATATAATCGGCGTTAACAACCGTAGTGTTTTAATCTAACGAATAACAATTACCCATCCACGTCAAAATATTCTCGACATCTTCAATCCACCAAAAAAACCCAAGACCTCTAATATTGGGCCAGACATCCTTGAAAGTGCAGAAAAGCGCCCTTGTGGTAATTTTCCCACAAAAACGGCACTATAGAAGTAATTTGACGGTCTCCGTGGGTTAGTGTTAACAATCCCTGACTACAAAATCCGGAGAACGCGGGTTTAAATCCCGGCGTGCGCGAGTAAATTTTATTAGATTAAAATGTATTATTTCGCAATATTCATTTCTTTAAAATAATATATCGTATATTTGCGGCACGTTTTAGAGTGGTAGATACTTTCAGTATCGCCTTGGTGAAAGACCACCATTCACATTCGAAACGTTGCTTGAAATGGCTGTACCCGTGTTTGGTGACCAGATCTGAATAGCTAGGTACTTCCTCTTCCCTATCTCCTTCTCCTCAATACCTTCAGCCTCAGAACATACCCTAATTGGGGATGCCATAGTTTCACTGGCTCCAGACGGTTGGGAGCAGCTTGGAATTTTGTGTAGTAACATATATTTGAAGAACTTATGAAGTTTATAACCCGCATTCTGATATTTTATCATTAACAAATATTAACAAATCTCAAATGTAATATGAAACAAAAAAGACACGGCACAAGACCAACATACAATCGATACCTTTTTAATATCTATGTCTTTTCCATTTCATATTTCAAATGAGATTTGTTCATATTATCTTGAGTGATTAAACATTACAATGAGGTTTATAACCTTCAATAAATTATTCCAATACATGGATTATTCATCATTGGCTTGTGGAAAAAGTCAATCGATATCCCATATAAATAAAAATCAGATTGGTGTATCCGAGAAACTATCTCGATTGGAAATATATTCGGATAGAGCTTCACGATCATACAAAAAGATAGCAGCCAAATAAATAAAGGATTTTAATTGAGGATTGTGTTGACCTCCGTGGTCGAGAGGTGAGGCTATTGACTACGAATCCGAAGGTCGGGGGTTCTAATCCCCGCGTATGCAAGTATTTTTTATTAAAAATAATACATAGCATATTTGCACACGTTCAAGAATGGAAGATACTTTCAGTATCGCCCTGGTGAAAGACCACATTTAGAATTGAAACTTTGCTTGAAATGGCTTTTAGCCGTGTTTGGGGATCAGATCTGAATTGCCAGTTTTTTCCTCACCTTCCTCATCCCCTTTTCCTTCCCCTCCACACTACTCTCAGCCTCACAACATTCCCATATCGGGGATGCCCATAGTCTCACTATATTCACTTACAAAAAAAACTTTTTGAAGACACATTTGTGAGGATCTATCCGCTCTGCCGATCTCTTCTGGGAATTGACGGGATGGATTTTAAACTGTATAAGTACCTGCAAAACATACATATTCCGATAAATTTTCGTTCATTCTTATTGTAACTCAGTGAATATTATTCAATTCAAAACAAACTCAATATACCTTTTCCGACTAATAACTTTTATTAATCGCTTTTGTTACTCTAACAATACACTTTGGATTTTCGTTTTTATTGATAAGTTACCTTTACCTAATTTAATGTAGGCTCAATGTTATTCGGCAATGAAAATCGAATATTTTTAATAGACAAACATTTCACCAACGTTTTATGGCTGGTTTCATTGTAATTTCGAAAAAAAATTAAGTACATTTAACAATGAACTGTCAATTTCTGTCGAGAATTCATTATTGAAATAAAATCGCGGTTTTTCTCATGTGAGTACAGCCCAAGAGTCCCAAATGCTCCCAAATGTCTGGAGCCGGTGAGACTATGGCAATCCCAATGGAGGTGTAACGTGAGTATGGAGGTAGTGAGGAGGAGAAAAAGATGGAGAAGAAGAAGATGGAGAAGTACCTGGCTATTCAGATCTGGTCACCAAACACGGTTAAAGCCATTTCAAGCAACGTTTCAATTTTAAATGGTGGTCTTTTACCAAATTTCTCTGTCGCAAATGTAATTCGTATTTTTTTAAATGCGTTATTTTTCGAAATAAGACAAATTAAATAGCGCACGCCAGGATTTAAACTAGCAACCTCTCGTAGCGGATTCGTAGTCGAAGATCGTAACGAATAAACCACGGTGGCCGTCGAAAAGCCGTCCTAGTGAAAGACCACCATTTAGAATCGAAACGTTGCTTGAAATAATTTTAGCTGTGATTGGTGACCAGTTCTGAGTGGCCAGAACCTCTCTCCATCCCATCTCTTTCCATTCTTCATCCGTAAACCTCACATCATACCCCTATTAGAGAACCCATAGTCCACTTGCTCCGGTCATTCGGAAACATTTCGAACGCTCGTAGGATAATGACTTCCAAAAAATTATTTTACTTTGTCCTATTTGAGTGCTGTTCCAAAAAAAAGACGTCCAGTGGGCCGCCACAGACACAGGTGGGAGAAGCAACTCCACAGGCTGTGCAAGTAGAGGCTGGACCAATTATGAATTGATGAAGTTGGCGTAGCACAGGACAGGGACGCCTGGAGGCGGCTTGTCGATGCCATGCCCGACCAGAGTGGGATAAGAGGAAGAAGATGCGATGCGATGCGACTTATTTCTGTTGAAACGTCGTTGAATCTTAAGTATCTACGGGAAAAGCATTATTGAAAAATAAATTTAAATCCATACAATAATGTATTTTTGCCACTGACTAGCCACACTTTTACCAGAATTTAGTCACTAGTGCAGAGATTTCCAATGTAGGCGATATCCCCCCCTCCCCCGCAGGGCATTGGAGAGTTTTAAGGAGGCGGTTTTGGCCATAAGGTCAAATAGGGGGCGATTAAGGACTAGGAGGAGGGGTGATGACGAATTAAAAAAAAATTTGTCAATTTTTTTAGTGTCATGACATCTAATCAGATTTCTCGAGACCTGTTGTCAGGTGAGCACTAATTTTTGGTGTAACTTTAAGTGACCAGCTCAGGTATGGGGACTTCATCGAAGCCAGAGTAAAGTTAGCCTCTCAGAAGCTAGGCGTACTGTACACAGCCCGCAGATTCTGATGGCTCATAGGGCTTTGATGCGAAGTATGGTCGGTTTCCTCTTGGGGTAAGATAATAATTTTGTTGAAAATAATGTTTCAAAGACCCAATCATGTATGATTACGTCTAAAAGGGATTGAAATGACAATCTAGTATCCTTCAATGTAAGAAATCTTAACAGCATGCCTTCCATTGATATGCTTGGTTTAACTTTAAGTGAACAGCATAGGGGCTCCATCGAAGCCAGTAAAGTTAGCCAATGAGAAGTTTTAATATTTCACAACTGCTGATCACGTACAAATTGCAAGTACGCCTGCTGTTGAATTTGGCAGCCACCTCTTGTCGGAAGCCCTAAAATATCTGAAAATAACGCTTGACCCTGTACAGAAACGGGGAGTCCATTTGATGGGTTCGCCTATCTTAACAAACGGATTACAATCTTTGAAGCACAAACGTCGAGTGGGAATGCTGTTCTTATTCTACTGGTATTTTAATGGAAGATGCTTTGAGGAACCAACGTTGCAACGTTACCAGTGCACGGTCGGGAAACACGCCAAATGCACGCGGTTGACATTTGTCATATGAGAACAGGTCGCTTCTACGACTCGTTCTTGTGTTCAACAGCTCGGCTGTGGAATGATCTACCTGCCTCTATGTTTCCTCCCTCCTGCAACATGGGTCTCATTTATACCCAGGTTCACTCCTTCCTATCCTCTATAAGACCCTTCACACAGCATCCCCAAAGATAATATAGGCCTTCAGAGAAATTATTTACCACAGGGCATCGTGCATGGAGTTACTGTAAAAAAAGTGCTATCTAAAATAATACGAAAAATATGCTTATACTCGTACATATTTATTGAGATAAAAAGCAATCATGATGGATAACAGGGATGATAACATTGTGTCGGGTGTAGAGTCGATAGCGGAAATTTAAGGAGAACAATTGTCTCAGTCACGGTGATATTTTGATTTCATCATATCGCGTAAGGAAACAAACAGGGGAAGGGGGTGATGAAAATTGTACTCCAAAGGTTGGCGGTGAGTTGAATAAGTTTGGGAACCTGTGAGCTAGTGTAAAGGGTTGTTAAATAATTAAATAAACTTCGTACTCGAGTCGTCCTCCAAAGCCTGCCTTTATGTAATCTAGGGTCACATTTGAATAATATTCCCTTCGTCATGCGTAAAAAATGCGAATGCTGTAAAAAAGTCGTAAAATGGTATTTCTTAGTCTGCATTTTCCTTTGTAGGGTTGTAATTATCGTTTTTGGTTGAAGGGTTGTTTTAATTTTTTTTTAACTGTTCAGTTTTCTTTACAAGATTAGATTAAATTTTCTCGCTTGATTTGCATATCTTGATTTTTACAAAAAAAATCGCCAAGTCATCAATCAAGTGGGTAATTAATTAACTAGAAAGGGCCCTTTCAGCCCCAGAATGACTGATCTGAGAACTTTTTTATGTACTAATTCCACGCAGGAGGCCCTGTGGAAAATTATTTCCTTCAAGGCCTGTCTTCTTTGATGATGCTGTCTGGAGAGTCTTTTTGGAGACAGTTAAGAGTGAACTCGGTCTTGAAGAGACCCATGTTGTAAGGGGTAGCAAACACATAGGCCGGCAAATCGTTCCACAGCTAAGCTGTTGAACTCAAGAACGAGTCATCCACGACTACGACTCATTCCTGTGTTCAACAGCTCGGCTGTGGAATGATCTGCCAGTCTCTGTATTTCCTCTATCTCACAACATGGGTCTCTTCAAAACCCAAGTTCACTCCTTCCTATCCACTAAAAGACCCTCCACACAGCATCCCCAAAGATGATATAGGCCTTGAGGAAAATTATTTCCTTCAGGGTCTCCTGTGAGGTCCTAGAAACGACCATGTGACAAATTTCAACTAAAAAAGGAAAGCTTTTTTTACCTGATGCATGTGCTCCAAATGAAGCCTACAGCCCCCTTGTTCACAGAGCCAAAGGGTTTTTTCAGGTATTTTGAGACTCCAGACTAGAGGTGGCTGCCAAATTCAACAGTGGAGCATACTTGCGATTAGTACTATTAAAGTATTTGATAGCCCTGTACAGTACGCCCAGCTTCTGTGAGGCTAACTTGACTCTGGCTTCGATGGAACACCCGTGCCTGAGCTGGTCACTTAAAATTAGACAAAGCATATCAATGGAGGGCTTGTTGGAAAAAATTGCTTCCGTTGAAGAAGACTATATTTTCATTTCGATCCCTTTTAGACGTAATCAGACATGATTGGGTCTTTGAAACATTAAATTCGACGAGGTTATTCTTACCCCAAGAGGAGACCCTCTCGAGGTAACCGTTAGTTCTCTGCTTCAAAGCCCTCCAAGCTGTTGGAGTTTGTGTGAACGCTCTGACGAAATAACTAACCAGCTGTATACCATTATACCAACACACACATCTGTCTTCAAACAAACTCCGTGCTTTAATCACGTTTATGCGTCGTCTCATTCATATTCTTTTATTATTCTGACTTTTGACGTGACCAGACTCAAGTGTTTGATTCACTTGGTTGTTGACCCAGACTTCTTCTGCTATTCATTATCGCGTCATATTATATTCTCCTTAGAATTATTTCCACGTTTATACGTCCCGTATGTCCACATCATTTGAATGTCCCTATCTCAATTTTTTTTTCACCACGCTTTCTTCATTCTTACATTTTTTTGATGCTCCACATTTGTAACAGGTTCAAATATGGTTTTACCACACATGCGCCCCAGGGATACCATTTCTACCGGATACTCCCCAATTAAAATAATAGTGGTCAGTACGTGTTAACGATATATATTCTATAATAAGCTATTGCCTTTTAAGGGCCTCTGTAAAAGTACTCATTTTTGTGTGGAATATAACGGATTCTAAGCTTCAGTCGAAGATTAACGCAATAAACCTAAAAAAAGTCGACTAAGCCCCTCTGCTATACGGGCTTAAATATATTTTTGATCGATTTTCTTATTTTTAAATCTAAATCTATTCCCTTCGTTCCAGAATGAAAGCTGAATATCTCACTCTTGCGGCAATAATTTATTGTCCTTCTCCTTAAGCTTAAAGACTTTTTACTTACCTGTTCCAATTCTCTTGGTTGACAGCTGTCATTCATTCAGCGAATGACATTCTTTAAAAATATCGTTATTTGCATAGTTTTAAAAATAGGAAAACTCAATATTATTGTAAGTATTGAATTGAAACATTTTTAGTGAGTCATTTGACGCATCACAATGCTATCAAATGAACAGAATCAGCGTAATTGAGATGTTTTTAAAGTATCTATGCCAAAAGCCCGAAATGTATTTAATATTAAAAAATATACATTAAATGCACGTCTTGAGTATGTGTGATAATTAAACCACAAACTCCTTTAAAAATGTATTGACATCTAATCGGAATCACAGTTAAGCAAAATATCTAAAAGCCTATGGATAATGACAATGCCTTATTCTTAAAAATAACCGGAATCAGGCTCCTGGATAAGGGCATTTAGAATCGGAACATTGCTTGAAATGGCTTTATCCATAATCAATCACTGAATATTAAACACAACCCGTGTACCGTATTTCTAAATTTATTTTTTTCTCACCTTACCTTCAGTCTCACAGCATTTCTGAAAACGGGGTTTCAATAGTTCCATACAATAATTTACGACAACGGTAGCAGTCCATTAGCTACGAATGATCTTGAATATATATTTCAACTGACTTTGGGCAGTTGTATCTCTCAAGAGGTACAAACTTTTTTTTTTCGAATTGCCCTAAACATCACTGTGCAGGTTGCTAACGCAAGCAATACCACAAATGATTTATTTGTAATTTCTTCACGTGTAGCTTGAAGAATGCGTAAGGTTTCAAAAGACAAAAATCGTTAAACTGTAATCTTTAAATTCTATGATATACATCTCAAAATGTCTAAATATGGGTGCAGCTTGAAAACCACTGTCAGCAATTTTTTTAAATTCTAGTACGAATTTCATACAGAATTTTAATTATTACAGTTTGAGGATTATTGTCTAATGAAACTTTATACATTTTCCTAATTCCCCGTATATAATTTACTGATGAATCATTCGTAGTATTTCTTGAGTTAGCAACCTGCAAAGTATGAATTTTTGGGTGGTGAAATACCTTCTTTATTATTTATGAATGTAGTCGCAAACTCAGTTTCTTTAAAGACTATTTTACTACTTCCGTAAAAGAATTGTCACGTTTCTTTTATTTTTTCGAATTTTTTTTATGACATCATGTGCATGAGCTTTAATCGACTTTTTTTTTAATAAAAATTTTGCCTTAATGCGGACTTCTCACGTAGTCCATAACTTGAGAAGAAATAAAAATGCTGATAAGCCAACCAATTATGTCATAACTTACACCGTTTTCGTATCGTAAAGATGCCGAAATGAAATAAAAAACGTAATTGCAAATTCACACGCGTAGTTAGATAAAATTATTGGGAAATTCGTTAAATATTTGCGGAACGATTTTGCACAATCTTAAAAGGGAAGCTTTTTTTTATGATTGGTTTGTGAGATATATAAAGGGAGGAAGATAATGTAACCGATAAGGATGTATCACGTTGATGAAATTACTTAAGTAACGCGCATTTTTTTTGTTTGTTCGTAGGAATAATATTCCTTTATTTAACCCTTACGTACCGTCTTTAAAAAAATAATTTAAAACAATTTTTTTTTTTTAATTATTATTTTAACCAAAAAATACATAATTATATACAGCGTTTTTACAAAATTTACAGTAAGTATAAGAAAATAGATGTAGAAATAATAATCTATATGTAGATATAAATAAATAAAAATGAAACGATTTAATGTTCCGTGTTTATATTTCGAAACGTGATATTTAAGTAAGTTTTGAAAGTATGTTTATATTGGTAAATTTTGACATTTTTTTTTATATTTCTATTTTATTAGCAACAACTTCTTAAGAACGGAAAAAAAACTACACAAAAATTTTTCAAATAATTCTGGAAGGTGGGTCATCAGTCGTCAAATATGTCTTATCACTGCCAATTTGAATTCTGATCTGAAAGGGTTAAAATTGGCTATCCCTACAATGAAGAATGAGAATTTCCACTATTCACTTTCCATTTTCCATTGTCCGCAATAATTATTAAATATATTGTTCGTCATTTATTTATTTTCATGTGAGTTTACGGGACATCGTGTACTTTGACAATTTGTTAGAGAGATCGGTATATATACTCACAAAAATGTATATTATGGAATATAAAAGTATAAACTGTAAAAAAGTATAAAGTATAAACAATAAAAAAAAGATTTTAATGCAATAATATATAAACGATAAAAAGTGATTTAATGAAATAAAGTATAAAGTATAAACCATAAAAAACGATTTAATGTAATAAAGTATATAAGTATAAAGTATAAACGATAAAAAATGATTTAATGTAATAAAGTATAAAAGTATAAAGTATAAACAATAAAAAAGGATTTCATTTAATAAAGTATAAAAGTATAAAGTATTTCGCTTGCACTCTCATTTAACTGAAATCTCATCTCAGCTAGTAATATTTTAAATTGTGGGAGCAGGTAAATTTCAGAAGTGGTTCGTTGAATTTATGGCATGTGAAACCAATTAAATGTCAATAGAATTCATTTTGGCAGCTGTTTGTGCCAATGAATGAGCCGGTGCATTGTCGTGATGGAAAACATTGTTTTACGTTCTGTTCTGGCTTGTTTTCATCAATGAACGGGCGTAAATTGTCCAAATGGTCAAAAATAATAATCTTTGGAGATTTTTTTCCCTTTTCCAAATAAATACGAAAAAAAATCGCCTTTATGTCAGTTCTACAAACTTATTGAACTAACTGCGTATTGTGGAATCAATGACAATGCAATTCGATTAATGTATACATTTGTGGTGAGCGAATACAGACGAATATAATGACGTAGAACCAAATAACAATTCAATAAAAAATACAGCGACGATCCGAGCTAGTGGAAGGAGCTTCATTCCTTCCTGGTTGACAGCGAATAAACATATTATATATGGCTCCTGTGTTCGCTTCCGCATTCATTGAATATTATGTATTGAAATTAATAATATTAATAAAACCGAAAGTAACATTAAACAGAGTTGTGTATTCCGTCCTCATTAATGTATATATTCTTAATTAAAGCATTGATATTAAACGTGTACATATGAAGTGCTAAAAGTAAGTTACAATTGTTAAAAAAAGACAATCATAAACTTTAAAGGTTTGAGTTACAGTTATAAAATTAATACGAAAAAAGATTAAATAATAATATCAAGGTTATCGACGTGGTAATTTAAATCAACATGCATAGAATACAGTTATTGCGTTGTAGGCTTACCAGTTGATACTTAATATTGCAGACAAACTTTGTTTGATGCGTCGTTTATATGATAATAGACTACCGGCATCATTAATATTAGAATATTCATCGCCTGATCGATGCAAGCGATATATTATTGAATTTTCTTCTGCATTAGTATCGTTTGACAGTGATAATTTATTAACGAAACTAATTCAAGGGTATCGAAATTTTATTATTTATTTCAAATAAATAAAAAAATATTTAAATATTGTTCTATCTTTTAACGATAAGCCATGGAACCGAAGTGTAAAAATTTCTCAAAATGTGGCCTATGACGTCATTCAATTTTAACATTTTTGTCCAGAATTTTCCCTAATTTGAATTTCTTACTTTATTTTCATGAGCTATGAAATATCTACTTTCCTATATGAAAATGTGGCGACTCGTACATTTTTTTGGTATTTCAATTGATCAGAAAGTCCCTTCATGTAATAAAAAATCTCAGGAGAAACCGGGAAGAAAATTTTTGATTTTTTAATAGTATATAATTTTTTTTTAAATGACATTTTTACAGCCTAAAGCTCTAAGTATTAATAATAAAAAAATTTAAAAAAATGTATTTGAAAAAAAAAAACCATAAAGGAAATAAGATTGGAGTACGATCGGGTATCGACTACGGAAACTTCCGCTTGTCGGGCGGATGCGGTACCATACCACCGAACCTAGTTTCTATAATGTCATTTTTATCGACAACGTAATTTGAGAAAATTATTAGCATTATTTCTTTATCTTTTGTGGGATCTTAATCGCATCCAAATCTTTTTGTTTATTTGTTTTCCGTATGTTGTTCTTATTCATAGTGTTTAAAAAATTAAAACCATATGTTTGCCTCGTGAAAGTTACAGAAATGTACAGGAGAAATATATCGCTGCTCGTTTCGATAACGGTGTGAGGCGGGTTAAGGAGGGGGTTGTAGGAAGGGATTTGTTAAAGCGGGCCTCGGATTAAATGTACGAGGAAAGACAGATGCCGATAGCTCGCAAGACGTACTTCAGTAAAACGACCACTCAAAATACGAGACAAAATTCATTATAATTTAAAATTCGAATGGCAGTACCGCATACTACCGCGCTAGTCATTTTATGAACCGTGTCGTCACACGCCTATCGGTCGGCCGCCTCGGCGAGATTCTCCTAAAATATCAAGATTTTGACAGCGTATGTCTTTAAAAATGTCTGTTCTCGGCTTACTATATAATGTATGATACATTTGCAAAAAAAAAATGTTGCGGGATAATACCTCATTACACGGTGCTTCAAAGTAATTTCGACAACATAAATAATTTAATCGAATAAGTTACATTTCAGGTCTTTTCTAATTATTTCTAGGTCTTCCATCATTGCAAAAAGGCTGTGAAAACTAGAAAAAGGCTATCATCAAACTGTCACTGGGGGTAGGAAATATTGCCCAGGCAGGGGGTGAAAACGACCTCCGCTGAGGCTGACCGTAATTTCAGGCAAATAATAACTTCTCACCTCGCGTTAGGGGAGGTTTTCAAAGGCTGTTGGGGGAATTATGAATTCGTAATAATTTAAACGATATATAAATTATATTTAAGGATTTATTTTCATGATTACAGGCACTGAAGGGAGATAAACCGATGTGACGTATGTTGTGGGCATGTCCATGTGTCCGAAGTAAACTTATTTTTTTCTATGGTACAATCGAAGATTTGGTGACCAGATATATCAATATGAAGTCATTCAAAGTACAAAAAAAAAAATAGCCCGAAAACCTTAAACTTTTTAAAATGATTTTTTTTATTTATTTTTTATCAAAAATAAATCATTTAGGTTAGGTTAGATTAGGTTGTCGACTTAGTTTTTTATTACATTTAATGACTTAATGCACTTTTATAAAGTGTGCCGATTCATACGTGTGTTGAATCATCATGGAACCGAAGATTTAAGCTAAAAGAAAATTGTCATTATGTAAACTAACTCTAATATTATCATTTCTTCAAACGATTTGAAACTTTGTAGCGTCATTATTAATTAAATAATTAAAAATATGCTTTGCATACACCACTTTTATTAAAATATATAAATATTTCTACATGTTTCGACAGCAATGCTGTCATTCACAGGAATATATGAATAATAAAAATAATTTCAAGTATGGACAAATGATCAAAAATTAGAACAATATTTAAGAATAGACAAATTATAAACATAAACAAAAATTAATTAAATTAGTTAATCAAAAATACTAATAAAAAAAATATATATATATATATTATAAAACATTGAATAACAAATTTATATTAGAAATTAAATAAATTATTTTTATTATTAATTAATATAAATTTTTTTTTTTAAATAAATTATTTTTATTATTAATTAATATAATTTTCTTTTTTTAAAAGAAATTATTTTTATTATTAATTAATATATATATTTTTTTTAAATATATTATTTTTATTATTAATTAATATAATTTTTTTTTTTTAAAGATAGCTATTATTAGGTTAAAATTTTTTACATACAAATACAACCGGTTTACAATTGGATAAATTTGAATTTTTAGAAATAAGAAAAAGTATTAATAGCGAATTAAATTTAATAAATAATCAAATATTTCAAAAAATAGCCATCTCCTAAATTTATTTCAATATTAATATTAATAATAAAAATAATTTCTTTTTTTAATTTCTAATATAAATTTGTAATTCAATGTTTTATAATTTATGTTTTATTAGTATTTTTGGTTAACTACTTTAATCATTTTTTTTTAAACTTATCATAAGAACTGATTCCATTTTATATTACACCCGCCAACAAACAATTCTTCTCAATATTTCAAAGCATTAAGAGTAACGGCTGCCGGGAATGTTTCATAAAAACTTTGATTTGAGGCCAAAATACTCACCTAAACCAAATGATTTTTTTTTCATCAAAAAGTATAGTAAATATCTAGTACGGATGAGAAGTAATTTATTTATTTTTGTTTTATATTATGAAATATCGGGCATTAAAGGAATTGATTTTTCGAGATTTTAGAGGCATGTTTAAAAATTATTTGTGTACTAACGGTGATTTAAAAAAAAAAGTTTTCACCATCCGCTTTGAAAATATAAAATATATTTTTTTTAAATATATATTAAAATAAGCATTATGGTGGACTTTAAATTAAATTAAAAACGACCAATTTACATTGGAACACAAATATGCCGTACATAATATAAAATATTTTTATTTACGTAATCATATTTACATATTAAATAGAGTTTTTTTTTAAATATATATTAAACCCGCAAAAATTTTTCTAATTTGCCTCTAAAATTATGAAAATTGTTTTTTTTTTCATGCCATATACTTCGTAATTTAAAACAAAAATAAATAAAACACTTCTCATCCGTAATAGGTATTTACTAAACCTTTAATTTTTTTGAAATATCATTCAGTTTGGAAGGGTATTTTGGCCTCAAAAACAAAATTAAGTTATGTATGAAACAGGCACCAGGTACAGGCAACAGGTACGTGCTTAATTGTTTTTTTGATTTTCAGTGGTATGAGTAAACGTTGTTGGCGAAACGCGTTGTGCGCTCCATTTTATACTAATATTAATTAATGGCGCTTCTCCTCTGTTTCTATTATCTATGGACTGTATATTATTTCATATATCATGAATTCCTTTCTATATATTTACCAAGTATGCAAACAAACTTGAAAATCTGATTATTTCATGAAATGCGAAACTCTCTGACTCAAATCGATTCGCTACTCGGAAAAGTGATTTCTGTTTGGTTTTCAAATCAAATAACGCTATCTCGTCAGGAATCTTTATCGTCGTGGCTTTCTTTATATTATGTGCGCAAAAGCATCCACATCCATATATTTACACGTAGACAGTAAAGTTCTAGACTGTCTTGGACAGTCTCAAGCAGTCTAACGGTTTTGGACAGCGGTAGACAGTGGCCACATAGAGTTGAGTGTATAAACAGCAGAGGGGAAGAAATTTATTCGGTTAGTTTTATTATTTTCTTGAACAGTGTGTGCCAAAAGTCAACAACGAAATCATGTGTTTATCAAATCGTCGTTCGGCATGCAATACTGCGAATGTGACAATTTTCCCAAAAGTGTTTATCATTTTCATAATTTACGCCATGGTCGTGAACGGCATTTGTGCAGTGTTTGCGTCTCACAAAAAAGGTAACAACACAATACCGTCAGCGCGGGAGAAACGCTTCGCAAATTAAGGAGGTCGGTGGAGAGCGGGCAAAGAGGACGTGAGCGGGCGAGGGCTCGGAGCGGGAGACTCACTCACACATACAATTATCCTTGTAACTATAATACACACTTCACTCTAATAATTTCCACAACGGCTTTACGGGGAGCTAGGTGTATAACAGCTACGGCTTGCCGTTGCCGTGAATGGTAAATTAAAAACACATTAATACAAACCCATACATTTTGCTCTCCAGACTATGACGCCGATCGTTTTTATAATTTACGCCGTGGTCGTGAACGGCATTTGTGCAGTGTTTGCGTCTCACAAAATAACCAACACACACCGTCAGCACGTGAGAGACGCTTCGCAAGTTATAAAGGTCGGCGAAGAGCGGGCAAGGCGTTGTTTCTCTCTCCTCAACAATATGTTTCAGGTTATGTTTAATTTTATATGAACACCTCACAAGTGTCTTAACTGCCGAAGTTAATGGAACTATGGCTTCCCCATTTGAGGTATATTGTACGGATAAAGAGAGTTAGGCGAGGAAAGAGATGGGGGTGAAGGGGGTATCTGGATATTCATATCTGGTCACCAAAAGCGGCTAAAACCATTTGCGGCACGTTCCAGATTCAAAAGAATCATTCGTATTCGAAACATGGCTTAAAACAGCATTAGCTTTAGTGACCAGTTACAAATAGAGAAATACTTTCCAACTTTTGTCTTCACTGTATCCCTTCCCTCTCTTCTGCTTTCAATACAACATAATGGTGATTTCTGGGTGTGATGAGTCCTGCTGGTGCGACATTAACATAAAAAAAAATAACATTCTCATAGTTTTTTTATGACCATGCTGAATCGTTGGTTCGCCCAGTACACTAAAGAACCATTAAAAAAAATCACCCAAGAGGCCTGCCAAAGAAAGCACGTACAAATTTTCCCTTCATTCTTGGACCACCCCATCAAATGTAATTTTTTTCCAACCTTGCGTGTTTCCTAGTCGATGATCAACGGATCGTCGGACGCCTATAAAATTCTCTGGCGTAAATCTTATTTGACAAGGGGAAACTTAGCCACTCGGCCATATAATGCATGACGATCTAGAGTCGTATAAAATGGTAATTGTCAGTTTATTTCAGCTGTTTTATTGGTCACGGTAAAGTAATGTAAATATTATAAATATCGTGGATTAAGAAAAGAAAGCTTAATAGTTGAGATATATGTACCTACACAGCCTATTGTATTCACCAGTGACGTATACAAAGTTTTGTAATGAGGGTGGGCATGGAAAAACACCGAATTAATCGATATTTAAAAAAAATTACACCAATCAACACCGTACGCGCAAATTTTTGCTTGGAATGGTTGAGCTGCTGGGCTTAGCCTGTTGATTGGGATTAACTAAGACACATCAAATATCCAAATAACTTAATACCGTTCTATTTGTGCCTATTATTTCAATCCAATTACTGGATTAATAAATTTTTCCGCTAAATAAACACAGATAATATTTTGAAAGAATGCCAACACTACTTTATCATTAGTTCGTTAGTAAAGTTGTTCTAATTAATAGATGTATTAACAGATGGCACTGATTGCCACATTTGCTAGCATTGCCGAAAAGCACTGCTTTTTTCACGCTAAAACGAATCGTCATTTGACGCAAATTGCATAACATGTAGGTGTGAATGTATAGAATAGATTCAACATTTAAATATGGCATGTACATATTTGCATAATTTAGTTTCTGCCATATATTCTCTGAGACTATATATAATATACATATAGACAACGCGCGTATTTTTGAAAATTATCTGATATATAGTGGAGATTGACTTCTTACAATACTTTATTACTGATATTTATATGCAAGTAAGGTAGTGTACTCGTATGCAGTGCTTCTATGCCTATATGGGCGGCACGCCTATGGTATTCATAATTATTTGGGTGTGCAGTAGTAAATCAAAACGTTGTTATAATTGGCACTACGAGTAGCTATGTTTTCTGACCAAATATTTTTCCCCATCTCGTTTCTCTCCCCATTTTATTTAGTTTCACAACATTCACCGAAATAGAGATACAATATTCCGTCTGCCTCCGGGCAGTTAAGATTCATGTTCTCACATTACACAAAGTTATTTTATGTGAACACCGCAATATGTGAGTTCCAACCGTCTGCAGCCAGTGGAATATGTAATCCATGGTATCCATGGAATCCCCAATTGGGGTATGTTGTGTCCAGTGACATTTTCTCTAAAGTGCGTTTATGCAGTGAACTCCCATAAAAAAATATTAGAACATAAGACAAACTTGTAACGTAGTTTACCACACTTCAAATTCCTTGCTAAACAATCCACCCTTCCAAATACGTAATACTGCCTGAGAATGACTTCAAAATAGATTCGACATGTGCGTTATAATTTCAGCGACTATGGGACTTTGTTTTAAAAAATAGTTCATACATAACTAGTAGTGACGCTTCAGCAAAATACCGTGGGAGCGTGTAAACCTTGGGAATCTACAAGCTATCTAGGTGCGCAGCGACTATGAAATTTGTTGACACCAAATTGGCACGGAATAATATTTTGCTACTTTTTTCTGTGATTATCGTGTTCAAAGTTGTTATTAAAATTATTTTATTGAAGATTTTAGTGTTTCTTGCATTAATTATGATTTTCTTATTTAAAACAATTGTTTGTAACCTACGACAATATCGTATTCATTAGCCGCAGACGTTTTAATGAATCGCCGAATTTTTTCATGTAGCCAGGTCGGTAATTTCTGGTGCAGTGATATGATTAAATTTCTTTAGATCTAGGAAAAAACATAAATCATATGGAACAGATCAATATTTTTTTCTCACTATTTTATCCTCCTATTGAATTACTAATGAAAACCCACGCCAATAAATCGCCGCTATGTAGCTGTTTAATTGATATTCACAGTCCACATGTTTCTATATATGTCTTTTAAATAATAGATCTGTTTCAATTCATTTAGTTTCTTCCTTTGCTTACATAGAAAATATAACACTTAAGTTTCGTTGACATAACGCACCACTTATCGATTCTTTTGGTAAATATGGACACCGGACTCACGCAGTGGAATACTTTTATGTACCATGAAAATTTTCAGATAATGGTTAAATTAAATTAGAATAATTACGTTAATGTGTCAGTATTGCGCGTGTGTTTTATAGTACGGTATTTCAGCTGCTCTGCATGATCGCTAAGAGAGATAAATTATTCAAATCCTTGCTAAAATTTAACCTTTGCTAACTCGGTCGCTTAATCCTCGCTAACCGCAAACTAGCCTTGAGTACTTCGTTTTTTTGACGCTGCGGCGTTGGTAGAGACGCATCTGTTAAATTTGACATTTACGTAATAAGTGCTAATACCAACCCTGACGTATGGCAGTGAGGTATGGAACTGGCAGAGGAAGGATGAAAGTAGATTGAATGCTGTATAAATAAGATCTTTGAGGCGTATATTTGGTAAAACCATGTATGACCGTGTGAAAAAGTTAGTTGGTTAAAAGGTTAAGAGATTAGTCGGTTTGGACATGTAGAACGGATGAATGAAGAAAGGGGTTTAAGGAGAATGCATAAAGTGAATGTGATTAGAAGAAGAAGCCGGGGACCTCCGAGGAAAACATGGAACCATCAACAGAACCAAATACTTGAGTCGAGATATATCAAGAGTCAGAATAACCGAAGAGTATGTATCAGACGGTGTATGAATGTGAAAGAAGCAATGGGTGTGTGCTAGGGCCGCGTTATTTGGCGGTCCATCCTCTCTGCCTAGCCATACAGTAAAACGGCTTGATGGTTAGTTAGTAAATAAATGCATACCTTTGTTTCGCCAAAATTTCCATATATTTTATTAATTAACTATATTTATCACTGTGGAATTTAATAAATCTTCGAGCGTTGAGGAATGTAGGGGATTTTAATTAATAAAGTATGATATTCAATCTAAAACAGTCTGGTAAGTATAAGAAGGATTTAAAAAGTTTTATTGTGATTACATAGTTTGTTTTGAACGGTTATTTCGTCATAATTTCATGAACACGCAAAACTGACTCCCGCAAAACAAATAGTATATACAATTAGATTCCTCGCATATGGAACCGTGCTGATTGATGGGAGGTACTTTATCAAAAATCATCTCGTTAATTAAACCGGCGGCGTAAAAATGAACAGCGTTCGTTGACATTTTGAAACATTGTAATGACAGCGTGGTTTTACAAAGAAACAAGTTCCTTTATTAAGAGGAACGGCTGAGCTGCAAAATTAAGTTTTCATGCAAAACTTAATTTTGGTTTTGAGGCCAAAATGTTCTCCTAATGATTTTTTTTCATAAAAAAACATAGTAAATATCTAGTACTGATTAGAAGTAATTAAATTATTTTTGTTTTACATTATGAAATATAGGCCATTAAAGGAGTTGATTTTTCACGATTTTAGAGGCACCTTTAACAATAATTTTGGGGCTAACAGTGATTTAAAAAAAAAAAGTTTTACCCCTTCTCCTTTGAAAATATAATGAAATATAAAATTTAAAAAAAAAGAGCATAATGATGGACTTTATATTAAATTAAAAACGACTAATTTACTTTGGAACACAAATTTGCCATACATAATTTAAAATATCGACCCGAAAAAACGTATTTTTTTTAAATGTTTTGTTTTTGTATTTTTATTTACGTAATCTATTTACATAACAAATATGATAAAAAAAATTAAATACGATAAACCCGCATATAATTTTCTAAGTCGCCTCTAAAATTATGTTTTTTTTTTGTGGCATATACTTCATAATTTAAAAATAAATATAAAAAAATACCTCTTATCCTTATTAGATATTTACTAAACCTTTAATTTTAAAAAAAAATACCATTCAGTTTTGATGGGTATTTTGGCCTCAAATTCAAAAATAAGTTATGTATGAAACAGGCAGCGCAGCCGTTCCTCTTAAAATCATAGACAAAATGTGTTGTTTTAGTGATATCTATGTTTATAACTCGTAAACGGAATATGTGCTATGCTCCAGTCATAAAACTCTGAGTAAACTGAAATATTTTATGTGTGCCATAGTTCAGGAAGAAGAAAGAAACGAACATATTTTGTATGGATTTTTTTTTGTCACTTCATTATGTGGATGGGTCTGTTATCACTGTGTTTACGTAAGTATGCCAAGGAATGTGTAAATACATATTTTTAATAGAGTATCAGTTAGGCATAAATATTTTATAAAGCTAGTAATTGCTCCTCATCTACAAAAAACATTTTCTTAGGTGGCTCCAATGACCTCCATGGCTGAACGGTTAATAACTGTGTATACGAATCCAGATATCGCGGGTTTTATTTAATTTATATACGAGTAGTACTAGCCAAAGCACCCGGAATTATGAAACGTTTGGAGTAAAGTTTTGAGGTTGTGATGTGTTACTCCTGACCCTACCCCTACTCAGTAATTTTTATCTTATTTTGAACAAAACGTGCGCAAATTTACATCAAAAAGTACCGAAATTCTTCTTTAAGTGAGAACGAGATGGGAAAAGGGAAGGTGGGGTAGTACTTGAGTATTCAGATCTGCTCACCAAATATAGCTTAAGCCATTTCACGCAACATATCGATTCTGAATGGTGGTCCTTCACCAGGGCGAAACTAAAAGTATCTACCATTATGGAACGTGCCGCAATTATACTATGTATTATTTTTAATTAAAAATTGTGAAATAACACTAGCGTACGCCGGGATTTGAATCCGTGACCTCCGGATTCCTAGCCGAGGATCATAACCACTCTACCGCATAATGGTTTTTACCGTGTTTGGTGACCAAATCTGAATAGCTATGTTCTTCCCCGCCAACCTCTCCCATCTCGTTCCCGTTCTTCATCCTCACAACATACCTCAAATGCGGATGCCATACTCCCACTGGCTACACACTTCTTCAGACTGATTCGTGGATGGTTCAAAAACTCGGCTATCATGCAGAGCATTCATTTCTATGTTCCCAATGGTTATCTCCATCACCGACAGCATAGACTGTTTTATCTCGGGGCCTGCAGGATTAACTTGGCAATGGTAATGCTGGTGGGGAAGGCAATCTTGCTGTTAAATAGAATCACTTTGGCTATCGACATAACAGAAAGCTTTATTGTTACTTGTATAATACCAGATGTTTTGTATGGATTTTATTAAATTATATATGTCTTCATTCCTCGTGTTTTTTTGTTTTTTTTTTTATATTTCACAATTGCTTTGGACGTTGTACATAATTAAGTAACTAACCATCACGCCGTTCCTCGGCTTTTCTAAGCAGACGACGGATCGCCAAACAACCCGATCTTGACATATACTTCTTGCTTCATTCATATTCATCAGACGGATCATTCAGACGGCCTCCATGGTCGAGGGGTAAGGCTCTCGACCACGAATCCGATGGTCGCGGTTTCAAATCCCGGCGAGCGCAACAATTTTTTATTTAATTAATTTGTGTTGTTTCGCAATTAATTCATTTAAAAATATATATCATTAGATAGTATATTTGCGCACGTTCCAGAGTGGAAGATACTATCAGTATCACCCTGGTGAAAGACCACCATTCAGAATTGAAACTTTGTTTGAAATGGCTTTTAGCCGTGTTTGGTGACCGGATCTGAATAGCCAGGTATTTTCGGTTTTCCCGACCTTCCCTTCCCCCTTCTCCTTCCCCTCTCCAATACCTTCAGCCTCATAACATTCCCCAATTGGGAATGTCATAGTCTCACTCGCTCCAGACGGTTGGGAGCAGTTTGGGACTCTTGTGCGGTATTCATAAAAAAAAAATTATGCATTGTCTCATGCATTCTCTTCTGCTATTTTGACTTTTGACATAGCCCGACTCAAGTATTTAATTCACTTGATCGTGCCATGTCTTTCTCGGACGTCCCGGGATTTTTCTTCCATTCACATTCACGTCATATATTATCCTTACACTCCTTTCTTAATTCATTCGCTCTACATGCCCAAATGATGTAAGCGTCCCTTTCTTAATCTTACTCATCAGCTTTGAATTCTTTTAACCCTTTCTCTGCCAGATTCAAGCCCCACTGCCATACATCAGGGTTGGTTTCAGCACGCCATTGTGAACTGCTAGCTTCGTTTCTTACATTTTGTTAGCGTCAACCCGTTCCGTTAATGGAGTTTCCTGCATCAACCCTTCTTTTAATAGCCCTATCAGTCTTTCCATCTCTCATAAACATACTTCGCAAATATACAAACTCATCGACCTGCTCCAAGTATTCATCATTAACAACTGAGACTTAAGACTTACTTACGTTCATCATAAGCTCATTCTTTACACATGCTTCGTTCATCCTAGATACGAATTACATATTGTATATCCTGTCTTATTCATTACTGTTAATCTTTAAAAATGCCCTGTGATGTAAATTTTAAAATTTTAAATAAACTTCTATGACTAATTGAATCAGACAGTTAAGATGTGTTAGGTTCCCTGTTCAATATTCACACTTGAAAGGCGCTGACAGCTTGTGCCTTTGGTATCCTTATAACGACAGCCTTTTCTCAAGAAAAGCCTCACTATTCTTTTATATCCCTTCCAAAGCTTCAGTTTTCCGCCACACCGTGATGACTCCACAATATTCTCATTATGATACCAATACAGTAACTTTATTTCGATTCGAATCAATGTCAAGAATAACGATATGCTGCCAAATAAACAATAATAGATTTGTTCAATCTTGGCACAAGCAGATTGACTTGCGCCAAGAGAACAATTGTTGTGATTAGAAGAGATTGATAAAATGATACTCGCCAAAATATACAATTCTTTCGTCACATTAACGATCTCGCCAATCTAAAATCAATAGAAATATTTTGATTCTAACCACTGAACGGATAAACAGATGCTAGTATAGGCGTGTACATGTGCCTAGAAGTATGGTAAAGTTTTTTTTTCACTTTTGGTGAAATTGATCAAACACTTGCAATTATCGAAAAAATTTCCTGAACATTTTACCTTCATTTTTTTGGTTTCTCTAGTCTTTCAGAAGTCGCAAAAGTATGATCTGTACCGACTTGATGGAAAACTTATGTCGTCAAATTAGTCGTTTGGGCCCCAGAGACAGTACAAGAAAATATTAATTGTTTTTCTGTTTATTTCGTAGAACTCCATTTAATTTTAAAAAAAAATTAATGTAAATCAAAGTTAATAATGTTAAATAAGTTCTGCGAGTATTTTTAGTTTTTATTATTGTGACAGCTGTTAAGGCCAAATTATCAGTTTGAAAATGGCCTTAAGCGCCGAAATAGCTGTCACAATAATAAAAACTAAAAATACTTGCAGAACTTAATAATAACATTATTAAATTTGATTTACATTAAATTTTTTAAAAAGTACAAGAAAACGATTATCTGTTCAGGAAAGAATTTTCATGTACATGTATATAGCTGAAGTACCCGGCGGTTATGAATGGTTTGGAGTAAAGTTTTGAGGTTGTAATGTGTTACCCCTATCCCTACCCCTACCACTACGTAGTAAATTTCGTCTTATTTTGAACGTCAATTTGCGAAATTTCTTCAAGAAGTACGAAAATTCTGCTTTAAGGGGTGGGAAAAGGGGTAATTTTTCGATATCTAATATAGACAGAGACCTTCCTCTCATTTCAAAGGTCAATTGTGTAAAATTTCATCAAGCTCAGAATAAAACTAGTAGATTTGTATACAAAACGAACAAACACCGCCCGCCCGGGACATTCTTCTATATATAATAGAAAAAAAAGATAGAACTCATAGATATACATATATGCATATACTTTTTTGTTATATGTTACACCTCCTCACAAGAGCGCCCTTGTCTGCTGTGCGTATAAAAACAGGGAAACTATATCACCACCCCTGGCTGGGCAACGTTGTTATGCGGGTTAAGGTAGGGGCTTTAAGAAAGTATTTATTAATGTGGGTCTAGAAGAGGCCCGGATTATATGAAGAAGGAGATACGAAAATGTTTAACAAATTTCAGCAGAACCATGAAACATTCAACCAACTTTGGGCACACGGACACGCTTACAATACTCTAGCGGTTAATATCTTCAATATGAAATAAAGAATACATACTAGAAATTCTTTTGATTAGAATTCTAATGGAAGCCTGTGTGCTTTTGACTCGGTACATTTTGGTTCTGGCCCAAAGGGAGCCAATAAAAAATACAACAAATACAGCCATCTGTCTCTGTCACACCGTCTGCTTTGTGTATTACCATTCCATTTGATCGAAATGAAATAACAATAGTGAAATAATTTTTTGTATTAGAAATTTAAGGCCTAATTGTCCAGACTTTTGGATCACGAAACACGCACAAATCGCAATTATTGTGTTCTTCTTTATTCTATGGTCGTCAATCATTCGAAATATCCACTGATTAAGGAAGGATAAACGGAACGTGATACATGAACTCACAGATGGCGCTAATTCAAATATTAAAAAAGCACTCTTAGCACTTAATGCTTTCAAATATTGAGATGAATTGTTTGTCGCCAGTTGGATAAACGGAATATGAAATAAAATAAATTGATATTTTCAGTTTTACAATAGTACTTGCATATTGTGTTTTTATAAGTTTCTTTAAGGACTTGAGCGTAGAACTTACAATAATAATTTATTTCATTTCATAACAAACAATTCTTTTCAATATTTAAAAACATTACTTGCTAAAAGAGTTTTTTTTAAATATTTTAATTAGCGCCATCTGTGAGTAGGTATTACATTTCGTTTGGCCTTAAATCAATGTGCCTATCGATCTGTTTGAAAAGAGTGCCAGTTATGTATCCAATATTGATTTACAACAGATAGGGAGTTGGCATCTATTATTCAGAAAGGACAGAAAATTGATATATTCTTGACCTGCTTTGAAAAAGAGGTGCTTTTTATATTTTGCCTTCGCCTCTTCCATATATCAATTTTTCCACTGGATCAGTGCCGAATTTAAAGATAGGCAACCTAGGCAACTGCCTAGGGCGGCAATTTTTAGGGGGCGGCCTTTCGCCGAAATTCTAAAGTCTCTATTTTCCATGTTTTTGAGAAAATGTATGCGTTTTTAAAAAAAATATTGCATTAAAATAATTCTTAATTAATTCTTAAATAGAGATGGCCCTAACTCGCATACTAACGCTTTCGTTAGGTCAATATACTCGTTATCAGTGGTATACATGTGAAACAGGTTTAAATAAATAATGAATTTAATTATAATAACAATGTTTTATAATCTTATTTTTTTTTACAAAAAATTAATAAATAATGATATCCTCACTGGTATGTGACAAGATGGGGTGTTTTTTGTGCAGTTAAGTGCTAGTGTTAATTTTTTTTAATTTTTAATTTTATTTATTTCATATCTCCCTATGTAACGTATCCAGTGTTTTATTTGATTTTAAGACATACAAACTTATCTCTGCTTACGTCAAATTTGTATATTGAATACTGTAATGTACATCGAATCCTATCTACTGCATAGAATAGATTACGATGAGGCTACAGACGATTTTTCTGCGAAGAATGTGCGACATATGTTTGCCTAGTGCGGCTCACTCCGCTAACACGGCCTTGCATGTGATGACTACTGTCATTCCCATTTGTGGTATGTTATGAAACTTAAGATCCAGCAGTACCCTCCGAGCAGAAACTAAACACCGTTTTAAAATGATATATGTTAATACGGAAAGAGAGGGAGCGCGCCAATATGAATATGTAAGCGATCGCATTTTTTTTGAGAATAAAATACGACGTAAGTAGAATAAAAAAAACGCTATAATTTTTTTCATAACTATAACATGTTAAACCACACGTGCAATTTATATTTTTTTTCTATCTAGGAAATTTCATATAATTACTTTTTCAACTGGACATCTGAATACATATTATCTTAAAAAATTACACGAATTTTTTCGATGTTCATATAAACTTTTTAAGGGAAGTTCATAATATGTACATAGAAATTGTAAAAGTATTTTTATTTTTATATGAATACCGCACAACAGTCCCAACTGCTCCCAACCGTCTGGAGCCAGTGAGACTATGGCATCACCAATTGGGGAATGTTGTGAGACTGAAGGTAGCGGGGGGAAAGATGAAGGTGGGTAAATACCTGGCTATTCAGATCTGGTCACCAAACACGGCTAAAAGCCATTTCCAGCAACGTTTCAATTCTGAATGGTCGTCTTTCACCAGGGCGATACTGAGAGTATCGTCCACTCTGGAACGTGCGCAAATATACTATATGTTATTTTTAAATGAATTAATTATAAAACAGAACAAATTAATTAAATAAAATTTACTTGGGCACGCCAGGATTTGAACCCGTGACCTTCGAATTCGTAGTCGAGAGCCTTACCCCTCGACCATGAACGCCATCAAAAAGAAGCTTAAGTGAGTTAATAAGGGGGGGGAGATCGGGAAGAGGATGGTTAAGAAGTACCACGCTATTCAAATATCAAACAAGGCTTTAACCGTTTCAAGCGACGCTTAAATTCTGATTGGTGGCCTTTTACTAGGGCGATACTGAGAGCAACTACCTTTCTGCGAACAATATAAAAATAGTAAATTTAATTATAACATTATCGAAAAAATTGTAGATAAGTTTCATTCGACCATTTGTAATTCAACGAACGCCCTGAGCTCGTAAATTCGAGCTTTCAAGAATTCATTTAAATCTCTGGAGAATTCACCATAAATTTCTAAACACGATTAATTTCGAATTAGGAATTCCAATTGAAAACCTTAACTGCGATCCTCTATTATTTCCCTTAAGATTTCATTTATTTTATTGAATTTACAGCACCCTCGGGGTGCGTTTCCACCAAAAACAGCGCTATAAAAATTATTATTATTATGATTAAAATTAGGCGTGGTTTGGCATAGTAAAAATGTGCTACAAAATGAAAAAGAGGTACTTATTACAGTTCGTAAAATTTCGTTTCTATTTTGTCCCTCCATAAAAAAAATGATTTTGTTTAAAATGTTCATGATCTCAGGGCTAAAAATTGTTCATCACGAAATGAACGGAGAAGACGCTGGTTCGTATAAACAAATTACATATCTGATATACAGGGTGCCCAGCAAACCTTGAACCAGTGATTCATGGTGTTATTTAAAATTATAAAAATGTTGAAAACTTATTCACCATTGTTAGGCTCACTGACCAGCAACGTAATGCGAAAGTTTTATTGAAAATATTTTTTTAAACCAAAAATTTAATAAATATTTTTTTACTTCAAATAAGCTCTGGAATCACTGGTTAAAGTTTATCAGGTACATGCTTATACACCCTGTATATACGACTGCTTGTTTTCTGAAATTCTATCTTTGCAACACGATAAAATGAAATCTACGTAACATCAAAATCTTTCAAAATTTTGTTCTTCTCACACCTATTAAAATAAGAACTTAACCCGGACCATTGTCCGCACTCAAAAATGACGCTGTTAAATCTGCAGTTTAAACCCTCGATCACACGGATCGATTTCGTCGCTGCTGTGTTGCCGCGGCGATTGATCGCCACTTATTGTTTCCGCTAGTAGAACGCCACACAGAGCTACTGAAACTGCGAAGGTAGTAGCGACTGAAATGTCCTACATGTAAAAAAACATTTGACAACTTGCGACTAACGATTTGAGATGTCAGACGAGACGATACAAGCTCTGCGTAGCGGCGAAGAGGTCACGTAACCTAATTGCCGATCACGAAATCGCGCATTTATCGCGAATACTTTTACACGACGAATTCAAAACTACTATTCAAATAGCAGTGTAACTACCTGCTTCTATTTGCTGAACAGATCGTTAAGATATTACTATTATAACCATCATTTACGTGAATTACGGCGACAGTAGTGACATCTACATATCCTATATAGTCGACGGTTTTCCCTAATAGAATTATTCTCTTCCGGTTGTTCGGTATTTGATTCATGTTATCTATAATTTCCTGTTATAATATATATTTAATTACAGTTATACAAATCAACCAAGTCCTATTGAAAATTGATAAGTCGCTTCAATCCAAACACACGCTCCTTTGATATCCGTTATATTAAGTATTAATACGCGCAACTCATAGGAATCATTCAATACGTCTTTCACGAACACATTAATTTATTAAATTAATTATTGATTTCTAAAGCATAGTTTTAATCGCTCTGTAAGACTGCGCCTTAAATTATTTCATTATGAAAGATACGCCTCTGAAGCACGTGGCAACTTGTAAGGACTTGGGAACTGGGTTTGATGCACGTTTAACATTTCATGCTCGCATTGAAAAGGTCTGCAAATCAGCAACAAAAAATGTGGGTGTTTGTTCACCTTGCTGTTTTACTTTAGTTTAGTGTTCATCATTCTCGGGGGTGTATCTCAGGTATGGGGGCCAGAGGGCGCCGTCTATGTACTAATGATCAAGAAAATTCAAAAGAAATTCTTAAGATTACTCTACATGAGAGAGTTCGGATTTTACCCATGTCTGTTTCCAATAGCATTTCTCTCGGGAATGCTGGGTATCTGCGGCTCTAATTCTAAGACAGATATGGCATTAATGCTTATGGCCCATAAACTCTTGAACGGTGTATTATTAATACCTGAGCAAGATTAAGAAAGGAAAGCTTAGATGGTTTGGGCATGTAGAGCGAATGAACGAAGAGAGTAGTGTAAAGAGAATATATGATGCTAATGTGAATGGAAGAAGAAGCCGGAGACGCCCGAAGAAGACATGGCACAATCAAGTGAATCAAATACTCAAGTCGGGCCATGTCAGAAGTCGGAATAACAGAAGAGAATATATGAGGCGTTGTATGAATGTGAATGAAGCAAGAAGTGTGTGATAGAGTTGTTTGGCGGTCCGTCCTCTCTGCCTACCCCTGCGGAGAAACGGCGTGATGGTTAGTTAGTTAGTTAGGT
Organism: Halesus radiatus; assembly: GCA_022606495.2. Taxonomy (NCBI): domain Eukaryota; kingdom Metazoa; phylum Arthropoda; class Insecta; order Trichoptera; family Limnephilidae; genus Halesus; species Halesus radiatus. Next base: position 54,498 of record JAHDVE020008170.1, read on the forward strand.
AGTTAGTATATAGTATTTTATGTCCCTGATAATTTCACGCGAGGTCGCCAATTCAGGCTTCTGTTTCTTCTCAGGTCCAGAACTAACATAGAATTACTAGGTTAATTAAGTGCATCGCAGGAAAAGTGGATATTTTCCACATGACCAACAAGCTTAAACACGAACTAATATGCTATAACTGTATATGTACCAACTTTTCATATTTTTTAAACTATTTTTATAGCTCTAATTACCTATGATTATGTTTATATATTTAATGGTTTTTTATCACTTTTTAAATGTGTTGGTGTATATTACTGTGTTTGCTACATACATAAATCACAAAATAAAAAAATTCTAAATGTTAGAAATATCATTCCATATGCATTCTCGTGGTTTTCTGGAACTTATTAAATGTTTTGTAATCGATTTGAATTGAGTGAAGTGGATATTATTTGCTACTCGTTGCTCTACGTTTTTTTGTCGTTTCTTATATCGATATTTCGATAAAAATTATTTCGATAACTTGAAATGAGGCCACTTGGGCCATAATGGTCTAACCCTAAATTTAAGCAAAGGAGATAAATACTAACCATCACGCCGCTTCTCTACAGGGATAGGCAGAAAGAGATCGGACTGCTGAACAACTCGGTCTTGGCACACACTCCTTGCTTCATTCACATTCGTACATCGTCTCATATGTACTCTTCCATTATTCTGACTCTTGACTTGGCCCGAATCAAGTATTTGATTCACTCGACCGTTCCATGTCTTTCTTGGACATCCCCGGCTTCTTCTTCTATTCACATTCGCATCAGATCTGCTCTACATGCCCAAATAGTTTTAAAGTCCTTTTCTTAATCTTTCTCATTACGCCCACATCAGCCTTGTATTATTTGCAAATCTCAACATTTTTACACGGTCATACGTGGTTTTACCACAAATAAGCCTCAGGGATATCATTTCTATAGCATTCAGTCTACTTTCACCCTTCTCCTGCCAGTTCTATGCCTCACTGCCATACATCAAGGTTTTTATCAGCACGCATTGTGAATTACTAGTTACACTTCTTTGTTGACCGCGTTCAGTCATCCATTTATGAAGTTTCCTGCATATACCCTTCTTCCAATATCCCTATCAGCCCTTTCATCTCTAGTAAACATACTTCCCAAATACATAAACTCATCGACCTGCCCTAAGTATTCATCGTTCGCAACTATATTGCACATCCTAGATACGAGAGACTGTAGATCTTCCATAATGTTAGCAGTCAGCACTGCATCATCAGCGTACAGCAGGCAACATGCTTTTAGATTACTCATGCTTGCGACCAAGCCCACTTCTTTCAATTCTTGCATACAATTATCAATGCATAGATTGAATAACCACGGTACCATTACGCAGCCTTGCTTAACACCTTTTGTGATTTGGAACCACCCCACAAAACCACCTATAATAAAAATGAACACATTTTCTACTTTATTCTTGAGATATATTATTAAGAAATGTGGAACCGCAAATTTGCGGAATTCCCCTCCATCTAATAAAAAGTCAGCATTAAATTCAAGCTCGGGAATATTTTTAATAATCTTTCAAGAAATTTCCTTACATTGCGACATTTTTTTAAAGGCTAAACGAAACGTAATACGCACTCACAGATGGCGATAATTTAAACGTCTTAAAAAATATGTAATGTTTTCAATATTGAAATGAATTGTTTGTTGGCGGGTGTGAAATGGAATAATTTTTTTCTGTGGATTTAAAGCTTATTATATAACTAACATATACAGTATTTTTATAAGTTTCTTGAGGGACTTAAGTTTCAAACTTACAACAACAATTCTTAAATGAGTTTTTTATAACTGGATTGTTCTCACGTATCTGTAAAAACCCAGTATAAATAAATAAATAACATTTTATTCTATTTCATATTTCGTATGCGCGCCTGCCAACAAACACTTCGTCTCAATATTTAAAAGCATCAATTGCTAAAAAAAATTTTTTTTTAATATTTTAATAAGCGCCATCTGTAATCGCGTATCATTTTTCGTTTAACTTTATTCTAGAAATAAAAAATCTATTCTGAGAGCTCTTTTTTAAATTTTTTTATGAGAAATAACATAAAAGGAATCCTGTTTGCCCATACACATTTTTCTTTTATGACACGTATTCCCACCATGAAACTCTATGATATAAAAATAATTCAAAAAATAAAATGGTTATCTTTTAGGGTTCACGTTGAAACCGACGATAAAGTTTGTGGGTTCAATTATAACAAAGGTTAAGCAACGTGGCGCATCTTTTTTAGTCTCCCGTTCAAGTAAGAATCGTTAAACTTAATTGGTTTAATACGGTATATTGTCGACTGAAGCGAACATTTGAAAACGCCCCAGGAAATAAGATGACTGTATTGTAAGATTCTGTTTGGAAAGTGGGCCTCTTTAATGAATTGGATTGGAGCAGGACGGGAACTAGTAACCAATATATGTATCTAGGTGTTACGGTGCATTGTGATATTAAATTACCAAGGGGGTGCGTCAGTGGAAACTACCCACAGGCAGACCGACGAAGCGGCGGATGAACTGGGTGGAAGATGATTGAAGCAGGACGGAAAGGATCTTAGCCACTAGAGGACATCCAAAAGTCTGACGATTCTTCAATTAAATTACAAATACACTTCACTTTAAATAGAGGACATCTAACACCTATCTCCCTCACTGGCTCAGCCCGAAGGATACCTCTAAGATTCATATCAGGATACGGTGGGACAAGCGTGGTAAATTAGCGTGTTAGATGACATTAGGAAAATGAAATAAAAAACCATTTTTTTTATAAATAACCCTTTTTTTATAAATAACCCATTATATTATGGTAATTGTTTGAAAGTGCTAAACGAGAAGAGGCGGCTAAAATTAATTCAATCGATTGACATTTTATTGTTGGTCCATGATGACTTTCATCAGCGCGGTCAACTGCTCAGATGCACTCCAAGTGATTCCCAAGGTTATTTGCCGATCCTCCACCTGAAGATTGCAGAGGGTCTTGCCAGAAGGGAGACTGCAATATATTTATTTAACACACATAGGGCTTTTACTTACTCTGAACAGAGGAATGAAGAAAATAAAATACATTGATAAGGGAGTTATATAAAAAATAACAGTCAATGGCGTATATCCACACCCAGCACTACATGAGTTCTCATTTAAATTTAAGAAAAAAAAAGTTATATAATAATATATGTGTCGAATTGATCACCTCGGTAGGAATAAAGGTTTCAATTGGTACTAAAAATTGATCACATTTATTATTGGGTGATTTACAGAACATAACGTAAGTAATTAATGCAATTTAGAAAGATGCACGTTAATAAACTTGATGTGTTATTGAACACATTCGAATAAACAAATTTTTAGTTCTGACACAGTGTCGTTACGGTAAACATCAATAGAACAATACTCATTACCAATTCTGTGCAGTCTATGAATGGGAAAATTTGCCAAAAAGTTATTTGCAGACCGAGGTACATCATACAAAACCGTCAGTCGTGTATATCGGGTAGGTACACGCATGGTAATAACGTTCGTTAAATCCAGGGTGTCCAATCTGATATTGAGTATGGTATCATAGCATGGGGGGGCGGTACTTCATCTGCACTAGACCCAATCATAAAGGCACAGAAAACGATTATAAAAATAATCCTTAAGCTACCTCTAATTACAGACTCTAACTTAATCTTTAATATAATGAGAGTATTTGACGTTCGGCAGATTTACGCTAAAACAATCCTCACTTATATTTATTAAAAAAACGTAAATACTACGAAAAAATACTTAATACGGTAATACCAACAAAGTTTAACTCCAAATTCCTATAACTCATACTACTTTTAGGTACTTTGCGATAGAATTTTCAACATTCTTCCCGTTAGCATCAAAAAATCTGATTCACAAAAAAATTCAAACACAATATAAAAAATTGGGTTAAAAGTAATGATATGGCATTTACCGATGCACTCACCCAAATTCGAAATTATTGTTTTGACCATTTACGGAGCATATCTTAATATAAGTGTATGTGCATAGGTATTATAAAATTATACAATAATTTGCTAAATTACTGCCTTAACACAAGCTATCTTAGTGAGGAGGGTTATGTGAAACTTCAACTTATAAATGTTATTATATTATTTTCTATTCTACTTTATAAACCACTGTTCACTATACACATTATTATATTATACAATTATTTTAGTTTTAGTTAAAATTAATTATTATAAATACATTATAATTATTTTTATTATCTGCCATTCGTTATTTAGAAAAGACACACTAAATCGCTCACTGTGCGCCTTTCTGATAAGTCAGTTATGTTGGGTTGATAGGAAGCTGGAGACTTACTTCAAATGGTTAAAAACACCTCTTCAAGGATGGATGAAAATCAAACCTTTCGTCATCATTTTTCGATACACTCCATAAAAAGCAAACAGCTAACAAAAACGCCACGCCGATTCAGCGATAGTATCCAAAACTCTCGACCTCACAGCTCCCGCAAATCGACGTCTACCTCCATGTTGCCACCTTTTCGTCTCTTCCGTTTCCTTCCGTCAACGATTAACGGTAGAGTTATTAACCATAGATAAGTATCTGGTAGTGTCATATAAAGCTGCTTCCACTCCTTTAGATAATTATGGTACAGTATTTTTATAAATACTGAATAGTTTTTATCATCTCTACATTATTTTCGCAATTTCTCAGAATATAATACATATTGTTTTTAATTTCAAATTCTAACATTTTAAATGTAACAATTGTCTAAAAATCTTTGTCTTTCGAGTAAGAGAAAACTTAGCTTTGATTTTTAAAGCTTTTTTTTACTTTAAAAGGGAACTATTTCATCTCCATTTGGATACTTTTAGATGGTTGAGGCAAGAGTAGGAGGGTTAGGAGAAAGGAAAGAGGGAGGTTAAAATGTTTTCTCAGTCACAACTGCGTGGTGCTAATTGAACTATGGAACCCTTCTAATAATGTCTCGTTGAGACGGTTCGGTTTTAGTGGAAGCGAGTTGAATGATTCTTTAAAGTGTATTGATACGTGCGAGCATGCTTTTAACACAGTTGAAAAATTTTTGAGTCGTATCTGCTGAAATTGACAGGCTTTCAGCTTTAATCGCTTGAGCTTGAGATGATATGGGTGAACACTTATTTTAACCGAAAGGTTTTTCATAATATTACAAAAAAAAATAATCAATGAAGAAAATAACATCAATTGATATGCTTGGTGTAACCCAAAGTGACCATGTCAGGTATGGAGACTCCATCGAAGCCAGAGTAAAGTTAGCCTTTCAGATGCTAGGTGTGCTATACAGAGCCCGCAGATACTTTAATAGTACACAACTGCTGACCCTGTACAAATCGCAAGTGCGCCCCACTGCTAGCGCCTTTGGTCGGGAGACCCAAGATATCTGAAACAAAAACCATTGACTCTGCAGAAACGGGCGGTCCGTTTGATAGATTCGCCTGTCTAAACAAGCGGATTGCAATCTTTGGAGCACACACGTCAGGTGGGAATGCAGTCTTTGTTCTACTGGTATTTCAATGGAAGTTGCTCTGAGGAACTAGCGTCATCGATCCTTTGGGCACCGTTGCACACTCGGGAAACACGCCAAACGCGCGCCCAACATTTGTATATGGTTGATATTTGCCACATGAGAACGTGTCGCTTCTCTGACTTGTTCTTGTGTTCAACAGCTCGGCTGTGGAAAGATTTGACAGCCTTGTTTCCTCCCTCCTACAACATGGATGGCTTCAAGATCCATGTTCCATGTTCACTCCTTTCTATCCTCCTTAAGACCCTTCACACAACATCCCCAAAGATGACCTTGAGGGAAATAATTTCCCTCAAGACCTCCTGTGTGGAGTTATCTTAAAAAAAGAAGTTGATTGTTGAATGATATCTATAAAAATAAGCGGAATATGATTAGGTCTCAATAGCTCAATTGGTAGAGACGGTGGCTTCTATAAGACTAAAAGATCTGAGTTCAAGTTCTAGTTGCGACCGTGTTTTTTGTTGTCCTTTTTCTTTTTCATATTTTCATAATATTCTTTCTCAATGAATATCCCTCATATTTATAGAAATTCTTAACCTGCAATTATTTATCGTGATCAAAACTGTTTATTATGTCTATGTTCTATGGTGTTTTAGAATCATGTTTAGCTTCATAAGATGATCAGTCTATTTTGAGTTTAGTATTTAATTCTTGCGAATCTACCCACTCGCACCGTAAATAATAAAATTAATGAAGATGCTTAAATTATTTCTCTTGCCTAATTTATAATTAAAATTTTCTAAATCGTCCTAATAATGAGAAACTCCTGTCGTTTTCATAATTTATTCTTTTAACCATATCCATTTATCAATTTTCGCATAAGAATATATTTTTAATGATTTTTTTGTTTGTTTGTGAAAATGACCAGATTTGTAGTTTAAGGTTAAACGAAACGTGATATGCGATCAAAGATGGCGTTTATTAAAATATTTTGGAATTAAACACTTCTTTATGAAATACGAAATGGAATAAATTGTTATTGTAATTTAAAAGCTTAAATCATTCAAGAAACTTACAAAAATACTGTATTGTGCTCTAAGGATAACAAATTTATGGCTCATTATCGCATAGCATCGCCGTGTCATATGGAACCTAGTTATTCCAAGGGGTCGATATATTAGTTATACAATATGCTGCACTCTTCGGCTATTGTTCGACTCATCTCAGGATTCGTGGATGAATCTGATGAATGAAGCACGGGGAAGTGGGATGTATATCATGATACTAGAAATAAAACCCTGTTTAAAGGAAAAAACATAATGTTTATTGGCTCCATAACCAGATTGTAATGTTAGAGGAAAAATAAGTAGAGAGGAGGATTAATTTTACAACGAAACCATTTCCAGAATAAAGGGATGGCTCTTGTGGACGGATTCTTATTCTCAGCATCAGGTAAGGCCGCTACAGTCCTGATGTTCGCCGATTTCCACGATCACCATCCGCGAGGTCTATGACGACTCTCGGCAGCGCCATCCGCCACAGCTTCTTCCGCGAGGTTCAGGCAATGATAGGTGAGGATGCTACCTTAGGTCCTGTAGGGTCGTCGATACAGCCACCGACTCTCGTATCCATTCACATCCTCCACAAGGATTACCTCCAACGCGCCAAGCACGCGCGGTTGGATTTCACCGCTTTACGAATTGGCCATCAGTGATTAAAAAACATACCCACTTCGGGTAGATTGGGTAGATTGGGTAGACGCTCGTTGGCGTCAAACAGAAAAGAAAAGAAACTAACACATATCACTCCCTTCAATCACGTCGCGCTCCACCGCTCGTTTCAGGTTATATCCGACGCCATGTTGACTTCGCTCTCCTTCCGTCGGATGTCTCCCATAGACATTTTCTCACGAATCTCTTCCGTAGACAATAATCATAATAATAGACGCGGGGTTAGTATTTACGTTACAAATAATATATTGTATTTTGTAAGTTTCTTGAAAGAATTTAGCTTTAAATCTGCAGTAACAGTTTTTTTTTCCATTTCACATTCCGTGTATAAACTCGCCAACAAATAATTCATTTCAATATTTAAAAGCATTATATGCCAAAAGTGTGTTACTTGTTTTAACTGAGGGCTAGCTTTTAAGCAGATTTTTACATGTATAATTATGTATTAATTTAAATGGGCGCCATTGCAATCATCTCTTTGGTTGCACAATATGCATGAAGACTTTATCTCAGACCAATATGGACCCACAATGGGCAGCAACAATACTCTGTTTTACTCTGGGGTCATATTAGAAGGAGACACAATTGAACGTGACAAAAGGTTATATTATAAGCAAGTCATCCTGAATTAAACTACTGAAAGAAAGGGCTTGCTTAACCATTCCCTTACGGTGCTAAAATAAAAACGCGAGAGCTTCTGCCGCTATTACGCCTCTACGCCTCGAAGGAAAAAAACAGGACTGAGAACATCGAGCTCCTCGCGCTTCTACAGTATGCAAGAGTTAGATGCGAATATAGTGTCGCGCTTCCCGCATACTTTTCACGTATCGTCAGACCCAATGTCGAGGCACTCACTGCGCTGTTATACACGAATTTGTTTCCGATGTTCATAAAATACCTTCGATGTACCCGATAAATTCTGATTATTATTAATATTATTTTATTTTAAATCCATGCGTAAATATATTATGGAGGAATACCTAAAATCTTAACCTTGTATTTATTATATTGATGGTTATTAGAAGCAATGTGTAGAAGATACCCATCACAGGGAAAGGAGGGTTAAATGAGATAAGAATGATTGTACCGGACGTTACCTAGAAGAATGGCAAAAGTAAGGTTCAATACCACGGGCGGCGACGAAGCACGTCCAGGATGATGAATAGAAAGCCATCAGGAATCATCACGGGGCGTCATTCCCTCTAGCACGGAGCATTGATAAAGGTTTTTTCGACAATGTCGAAAAAGCAGATCACCAACGACCAAACAACAGTTGCGTCAACAAAAATAAGCATATTTAGTCGATGTGTTGTTTTTTTATTGATAACCATCTTCAGTCATGCTTAGGAACAATGACAAGCTACCGACAATATCGATAAATCCTTTATCGATGTTTTGTGCTAGGGCCAAAGTCCGTGTGGGAGCGGCGTGTCTCTCGGCACGGCAGGAGCAGCGATGAGGTACAAAAAGATGATCAAAATCCATCGGATCGGCGAGGGGCTTCCGGCAGAAACGTACAATGGCGGCTTCCAGTCTCAAAAATCCCTTCACGAGAAACCCATTCCAACAGTCTACGCCCCGTTTTCGAAGATGCAGTAGGCACGTCCTTCCTTCAAGACACAATGGCGTCGATTCTGTCCGATGTAGAAAGCTTCCGTGTTAATAATAATGGCGAGTTAGATAATCCGCACGGCCGCGAGCGACCCCGACCTCGGCCGCGAGCGCCTGTTCAAAGAATGAAGCTCGAAAAAAACAAACAGAAAAATTGTATACAGGCTTGACAACTTAAAACAACACAATAGTGGGTCGTATCTCCCTTATTTAACAATTGTTTTTTTTCTAAATATTGATATTAGCGCCATCTATGAGCGTGTATTACGTTTCGTTTAGCCTTAAGAAGCTTCATTCGATTTCAATCCAGATGACGTCACAATTTCTCCTCAATGCTCCGTAATGGCGCTGCAATCGGTGTGGAATAACGGCAAGACCGTTTTAATCATTTGTTTCCTTAATAGTTTTCCAAAATAGATATATTATATCTATGAATAACGTATACAATTTAACTTGAAGTGATGTTTATTGTTCTACCTGTACACATTAAACATTAACAGATAGAAGGGTGTTGTGCGTGTCAGTGTGACCGTAATAAGCTCAACTTTTTTTTGTTTATGGTAAAATTGATAAAAAACATTTAAGATAGAAATTCTTTCTTAAACAGATAAACAATTTCATCAGCTTGTCTAAGGCCTAAGAGACAAGGGATTTTATATAAAACAGCTACAGAATTATTTTTTGCTGAGTGCATCTGGATATATTTCTTAATTCATAGTATTTTTGATTGGGTTGCTTATTGTCTGAACCTTGACTAAGACTTAAGTTATATGTCAATTTTTATTTCTGTACACTCAGTAATATTATCAGTAGGGTCATCTTGTCGGGTTTCGTACCAGAGAGCAACTTAACGGTCGTAAATATTTCTCAAGCCGAACTTAAAAAGTAATTGAAATTCCGGTCCTTTACATTCGCTACGGTTCGATTGGTAACAATGTCCGTAAGCAAGAGTTCTCTTCATAGCACGTAGTTGAGCAAGTTAATATTTGTATTTATGAAAGCCCTACTTGAGCCGGCAGGCATGGCTGAAAGGGTGCAATCATGCAATATTTTGGCCTGAGGCTATGGAAGCGAAAGCCGGTGAGAGGGTTTGTCAAGGGCGCAGGCTTAAAGCAATGTACAGCTTTACCACCCTAGGGGGAGGCGGTGCACCTTGGATTTTTATCGTTAACATTTTACTGTGCATACATTACCCTGGGTGCCTAAAATATATTTTAGACTTTTGCATGTTCAATCTCGACTTTTAACAAACGTAAATTCCCATGAAATTGACAGGTAGAGGCGAACACTGGCTATGTAGAAGGTTTTGGTTCTGCAGCTCACAGATGGAAAAGAGGGCCCTCGTTAGCTTTCGGTATCACCCTGTATACATGCGAGTTCTTGGCCAGCTCCAAAAAGAGAACCATTGAAAGGCTTTTGATCATCGATATCTATAGATTGGTCCTTTCTAGGAATTTTTTCCTGTTTTTATGACACCACCTACGAATATTTCATAACACAACTCCCCATCTAATTCCGTCGCCCCGCTTCGAAACCATATCTTTAAATGCACGCTTCCGTACAAAAAAATAAAAACAGAGCACAAAGATATGGCTAAACCACAAGATGTCACTTGTTCATCTGGTTTACCAATCAAAAAGTCCGAAAATCACACGTCACAACATATGGAGATAAACTTAACAAACCAACTCGATGTGCAACTCTATTGCCTCGCCGTACGTAAAACGTATGGACCGTGAAGTTTTTTTGACATAAAGTATGTTGTAACTTGAATGCTGTATTGCTAGGAAAAAATGTCACCCTTTCGTTCGATTGTTAGTCTGTGTAATAAATACCCTGGCTTGAATCGATCTGTGACGTATATATTGTTTGAAGTAATCACATAGCTTATTAAATTGCCTATGGAAAAGTCCGCGGTACGCTATAGGTAGAATATTTCTAACTGCCTCAATTTTAGATAGGTCTATACTTCGGGTGCAATACAATAACGCGTACCGTGTGGTGTTTGGACTTTCGAGGCATTGCATGGCGTCGAGACAAATTTTGTCTACATATTTTTGACAAGTCAAAACATTTTTTACCAATAAAATGTAGACATAATTTGTTTCAACGCCATCTATTGAGGGATTTAGCCGTTACAAGCCTTCCTCATGCTAATAAAGTTGGTTGTTTACAGGTGAAATATAATAAAAAATAGTAATTGTTGAATGAAACACTAGTATATATTGATTAAGTTGGCGGGTTTGCGATAAGCCGACGTAGCTCAACGGTAGAGCATCTGACCGGCAATCAGAAGGGTGCAGGTTCGAGTCCTGTCGGCGACATTTATCTTTTCTCGGAAGGTTTTTTCAATTTGGATGAGTGTTTCAGGCTAATAATTATTTTTTATAAAAATATTTATTTTTATTACTGTAATCAAAGAATAAATTGACACAAGGATGGATGCAAGAAACTTCATTAATATGGGACTGAACAGATTGGTCGCTAATAAAAAAGTTGTCCAAAGAAGTTAAGCAATCCACAATGGAGTGCTGTTACCAACCCCGATGTATGGTAGGGAACGCTCGGAACTGGCAGATAAAGGATCAACGTAGGCTGAAGGCTGTAGAAATGATATCCTTGACGCGTACGCGTGGTAAAACCAACTATCACAATTGTGGAGATCTGTAAAGAACGCACGGCTGACGTTAAAAATAATTAGCAAGATTGGACGCTAGGATGTTTTAGGCATGTAAAGCGGATGAACGGAGAAAGGAGCGCCAAAAGGATATCTGACGCGAAAGTGAATGGTAGATTGTAATAGACAATGTTTGAATGTGAATGAAACACTGAGCTTTTGTGCCAAGGCAGAATTTTGCGTCAGTTCGTCTTCTGTGCCTACCTCTCCGAGGAAACGGCGTAGTTAAATCACGACCATTTTGCATCAGCATGTTTACATACAATCTGAAAAATTCTACGCCGTCCTAGCCGAACTTGAAAATTCTTCTCTCGCTAATAATGATATCTTTAAATACAAAAAAACCTAAGATAATCCTCCGTGAGGAGTGAAATCCTGCCTAATGTTGCAACAGTATAGTTTTCAAGCTTCATTTTTCCAAAAATATCTTAAAATTCCTTGTAAAGTATCTCTAGATAATACATTTCGTCATTAAACTCATGTTTAGGAAAGATGAAAATGAATCATATCAAAATCAGTATGTTTTCAAGTCGTTTTCATGCTGAAATGAGTTTTACTAGTTTTATTAAACCCGTCACTGTTTATTATATACGTGTTTTGAAAATGTTCCAGCAGAGTGAACATACGTCTGGCCTGTGATGAATGGCGAATTCAAAACTGATTATTTTCCCCCCGTACTGACGAGGAAAGAGTTTTAAAGAAAGTTGCATCACATGTTCGTTTTCATTAAGTGTTTTTAAGATGTGAATGCATAAATAAAACTTAAGTAAAAAAAAAAAAACAACCCTAAAACATTATTTACTTCAATTTATTTTTTATAACTTATTGAAGTTTGGAAACCTCATTGTAATATTTGAATCATTGAAGAAGATAATATTAACACATCCCAAATGAACCACAAAACCGAAAAAACAACAGAAATTAAAAAAAAAAAAATAAAAAAAGATTTCAGTCGCATCTGGGACTCGAACCCAGGACCTCTACCTATCCGGGGTAACCGCTTAACCAACTTAACTAATGAGACCAGTTCAATTTACGCCATTTACACCGATATCATACTTCATGTTCAAGCTTTGTTAATATTATTCTCCATTTTTATAAATCCCATATTATTGGATGCTATCCTTATGATGATTGCAAAGTTTCATCCAGAACTCAATTGTAATCTGGATAGAGTCTCGGATATACCTACCCGATTTTTATTTATATGAGACATCTATTGACTTGTTTTACAAGTCTGGAAAGAAATATTCAATTTATTTTTTATAACTTATTGAAGTTTGTAAACCTCATTGTGAAATATTTTTTAAACATTGACAATAATATTAACAACTCTCAAAATGAAACATGAAACCTAAAAGAAAAACATAACGGCAGCAACTCGGACTCGAACCCAGGATGGAAGATGCTCTGAGGAACTAGCGCCATTGATTCTCCAAACAGCATCCTTAAAGATGACATAGGCCTTAAGAGGCATCATTTTCCTCAGGGCCACATATGTGGAGTTAATATAAAAAAAAAAAAAAAAAAATTATCAATAAAAATGACGGACAAAAATGTGGTGGCAACAGCTCAGCGGATAAGAGTTGCGGCCCCGAGTGGACCAAAAGGTCCTGGTTTCGAGTCCCACATGTGGCCGTTACTTTTTTTTATTTTCTGTTTCATATTTCATTTGAGAGTTGTTAATATTTTATTCTATAATAAAAAAATAAAAACAATTTACTAGTATTTTCATAAAAAGCAATCACTTATGAACCACGAACACTTTTTTTATTTTTTGCCAACCGGTTTAGCTCAAGCATCGTTAGGGCAAATATGATAACTAACAGAATAAATAGCAAATATAATATAATGGTTATTATATTTGCCCTGACGATGCATATGAGCGAAGCGAAACCGTTTGGCGAGAAATAAAATATTTTTGTGGTTTATAATAAAGTGTATGATCTATTTCATAAATTACTTCTGTTAAATTCTTCGCGGTTTTATAATCTCGCACTGCACATTTCAAGATTAATGAACGATATAAACAACATTGGAAATGCGTCACAACTGCCTTCACGCAAATAGAACGGTGTTTATACAGCCATCAATGTTACCTATTTCCGGAACAATAGATGGCTGACGGCGCTGCCAGTCGTTATATCTCGGTTACGACCGGACTTCGATGTAAGTACACCCTCTCGCATACGTAAATCCGTTATGTTTTTCTGCCAACAATTTACTCACTACAGTTGATTGGAATTCTAAGTACATGAGTGAACAAGTGGCGAATATTTAATTATTGACGCCTAACTAGTAGAAGCTTCAGTTTAGTTACGCAACGTTGTAAGGCGGGATAATAAAGAGATTGCAGGGAAGAATTTATTATTGCAGGAGGAAAGACTGATGGGGGTAACTAGTTCAAAATGACTTGAATAAAAAAGAATCGGCGAAACGACCCGTTTTCGTGAAGCGCAAATCAACTGTGAACGGATATTCCGCAAGTTCACCGTCGCGGTGGAAATTTACTCTTCTAGCTCCTTCGAGCAGGCTCCATTGAAAGATCCGTAGAACAGACTCAGCATATCTGCATTGCTTCTGTGCATTAGAGATGGCAATCGGTCTGTTAACAACAGATTGTTAATCTCTTCTTTGCACAGAATCGCGCAGGTTTATCAAGTGTGTGGAGCTCCAGCTCAGAGGTAGCTTCAAAATTCAACTGTTGGACGTACTTGAGTTTTATGCTTGATACCCTATTTGCTTTCTGTACTCAGTCCCCAGGCTTAAATATCTTTTTTTTTATTTGAAAACCCTACAAGATTCGCAACTACTTGAAGCCAGTGGGACTATGGCATCTCTATTTATAATGTGTTGTGACGCTAACGGAACTGGGGAAGGAAATTGAAAAGAGGAAAGTCGGGCAGTATCTATCTCTTCAGATCTGGCAATCAAATACAGCGAATACCATTTCAAGCAACGTTTCGTTTTACATTTCTGGTCTTTCATCAGGGCGATATTGAGAGCATCTACTATACCGGAATTTAGCGCAAATCTAGTTATATATGTATAATTAAAAATATTAAATGAAAAAATCGCTTTCTTTTGAATTACTAATTTATTTTCAATTTATCGCCTACCGATTTCGCTTTTCCAAAGCATCATCGGGGTAAAACTTTAAAGCTGAATAAAAATACGTAGAGTAACCATATATAATACAGGTGACACATAATATAGTCGCCTCAAAAACAAAAGGGTACTTGTGCAAAAAATTGCTTTTGACTATAACGTATTTCAACTATTTGCGGAGTGAAAAATCACATGTAGGTTGTTTTTCATTATTTTGGAATGAAGTTTAGACCTCATGTGACATATTTCTCAAAGATTAGAGTACAGTTTTTTTTATAAATTAAAAAATGACGAAGCAAACTCCATTCACAACTCCAAACAATCAAAATCGCACCAGTGCTCTTTTGCTATTGGGGCCACGATATATAATGAAGCAATGGAACAGTGAGACATGTAAGAGAATAGAACAACAAAGTTATTGATTTTTACTATAATAAATTGAAAGCATGTTATTATAACGTGAAATAAAACAAATAAATTAAATTAATTAATATTTGAACGCGTGACCTTTAGACTTTAACCTCTGAGGTCGCTAATGTTCCTGCGATATATTGTTATTTTTATTTAATATCAGATTATGTTACAAATAAATCGAAGCTTTCATACCTTTTTGCAGTGAAATTTCAATACGTAATGATCAACATTTCCCCAGTTTATAATTCACCCCTTAACCCAATGGCCGCAAACCACGCCAGCCTGGCGGGTGTGTGTTTCTAGTACTTAAACCCGAGCCCCGTCACCGTGGCGGTCTAGAAGTAGGTAGACCTAAAATAAATTAAAAAATGAAAAAACCAGTGACATCGGTGAATCAAATTTGAAATGCCAATCGCTCTATAGACAATGAAGCTTTCATTTCGTAGTGTATTTGCAAGAGTGTCTGTAAAATTTTCCGAGATTTTAACGTCAAAAATTATTATCGGCCGGCGGCTGTTGAATTTCTTCAAAATCTCCCCAAGAATGCAAAAATGCAAAGTGACCCTTTACCTCCCTGGCCGCTTTGAAAACTATTATACTAAATGTTTTTTTAGTTCGAAGTAGGTATCTATATAACATTTACCTATTTAAAGCGTTGTTCGAAATCCACGATGCGCGACAGACGCGGTAAACACGATCTCATTCTTCCGGCTCTGGAAGCCGACTGACAAGTCACAAATTGTTCAAACTTGACACTGACTATCTCAAATGATCTGGCTATCTGACTTATTACTTCAAATGGATCTAGCGCCAGCGGTTGTTAATATAAAAATTCATTCACCGTATTTTTATCACACCTTATAATTATATATATATATTTTTTTTTTATCACACCTTATATATGTTAAAAAAAAACTTATGCTTTTGACGGCCTCCGTGGTCGAAGGGTAAGGCTCTCGATTACGAATCCGAAGGTCGCGGGTTCAAATCCCTGCGTGCGCAAGTAAATTTAATTTAATTTAATTTGTTTTGTTTCACAATTAATTCATTTAAAATAATAGTGTATTTACGCACGTTCCAAAGTGGAAGATACTATCAGTATCACCCTGGTGAAAGACCACCATTCAGAATTGAAACGTTGCTTGAAATGTCTTTTAGCCGTGTTTGGTGACCAGATCTGAATAGCCAGGTATTGTACTATTTTCCTACCTTCCTCTTCCCCTTCTCCTTCCCCTCCCCAATACCTTCTGCCTCACAACATTCCCAAATTGGGAATGCAATAGTCTCACTGGCTCCAGACGGTTGGGTGCAGTTGGGACACTTGTGCGGTATTCATATAAAAAAATGCGTAAACATTTTCACAATGTTCTATTTTTTTCATAACTTTATAAAGAAAATTTAAAAAAAAATCGTTTTTCTTTAAATAGTTGTTTTTATAAATACATTTACATATATTGTTTTTTTTTTTTAAGTTGTTCCAATATATATATGTAAATTTGAACAAAATAATGCAATTGATAATATACTCGTAGTTTAAAAGTTATTTGGGATTTAGTACACCACTTCTGATGTCCAATATTCGATATAAAAATAATTCTGGGGTGAGGTCCAAATTCATAGCTTAATAATTCAGGGGTCAGTGGGTTAACGCTACGTCCTACGCGACTCAGTGAGTTGGTCTTGCACAATTTATTTGCACCTCGCAAGCTCGGATTTATCGCACCCCGCTTCGTAACTGCATTTCATCTCCTTTCATCAAGTAATGCACTGAAACCATTGAATTGAATTGCCATAGATGAGCATCCGACTAGATAGAATACTCTCAAATCTGCGTCATTCAAATACAAAGTGGAACATAATAATTCAGAATTTTCACATTGAATAAAATATCAGACACTTTAAAATTATTGTATTCATTTCACTGTTTTTTTGCAGAATGCTCACGCAGAATGCAATTATAAGCACTCGTTTGATAATGCCTTCCGAAGGCGAAACAGCTGTCACGCGTCATAATACTTGCCTAGCAGAACTTTTTTGTAAATACAATTTTTTTAGTTGTTATTAATTTTTGAAAACTTCATATAAAAATGGAGTTCTTCAAATTAAAATTGAACACAATAAATTTAAAATATCTCCGTTAAAAATACAAATAAGACACATAATAGATAACTACCTAACTGTCTAACCATCCCGCCGTTTCTCCGCAAAGGTAGGTAGAGAGGACAGTATTGGTACACACGACATGTCTCATTCACATGCATACTTGGTCTCATACATACTGTGCCATTATTCTCAGTCTTGATATGACCCGACTCAAGTTTTTGGTTCGCTCAATCGTGACATGTCTTCCTCGGACGTCCCCGACTTTAACTCAAAAATACTACGAATTAATTATATACGCGTAATTATGAAAAAGTGTAAAAATTTAAAAGACATTAATTCTGTAACTAATCTTTCACTTTCTATATGAAATAGGTAAAACCTTCAAAATTATCTTTTTGGCTCTCTACCTACACCTAATTTCACACGTTTTATGATATATTTTATATAATGTAAAGATTTCACGTCGAGACCTTTGTCTTTTTAAACCTTATACATTTTCCTAACTACCCATATAGAATTTACAGATAAATCATTTGTGGAATTTATTAACTTAGGAACCTGTAAAATGATATTAAGGCCCTTTTTTGAGTGCTAGACCTTAACGTAGTCATAGATTATATAGATGAGAATGTGACAAAATTTAAAAACAAAAGTTAAAAAAATACTCGAAATTCACAATACCAAAGAATATAATACACAAGAATTACAAATAATATACAATATAATACACAACAAATACAAACAATATACAAATTCCGAAATAAACACGCAACATTTCCACATTCTGTGTAAAAATAATGACAGCTGTGAAATATCGCACGTAGTACTCGACGAATCAATATGGAAAGACGACCGGAATTGTTTGCGTCAGCTAACACAAGTTAAATCGGCCATTAACAACACGTTTTAACAGTTTGGTAGCCCGTATCGCGCTAACAAGTTAAGTTTGCGTTTACGTTAAGAGAAAAATGCGTAACGCAAACACAAGAGATGACGCTGTGCTTATGAAAACTGTCAAAATGCGTTGTTTATGGCCGATTTAACTAGTTTAATCATTATAGAAAATAATATTAACATAACCTTAAATGAAACATCAAAACGGAAAAAATTACAGAAAATAAAAACATTTCAGTCGCATCTGGGACTTGAACCCAGGTCCTCTGCCTATCCGGGACAACCGCTCAACCAACTTAGCTAATGAGACCAGTTCAATTTATGCCATTTTCATCGATATCATATCTCAAATTCAAGATTAGTTAATATTATTCTCCATTTTTTATCCCACATTATTGGCAGCTATCTTTATAATGATTACAAAGTTCCTAAGGAACACAATTGCAAGTAGACAGTGTATTAATGTCACATATCTATTGACTTTTTATAAAAGTCTAAAGAATATATTCCATTTTTAATTATTAATTATTTTTATTGAGATTTAAAAACCTCATTTTAATATTTAATCATTGTAGAAAATAATATTAACATAACCTAAATGAAACATGAAAACGGAAAAAATGACAATTCCACAAAAATAATTAATAATTAAAAATTGTATATATTCTGTAGAGGTTTATAAAAAGTCAACAGATGTCTCATATTAATAAAAAATCGAATATTAATCATAAATAAAATAATACGAAAGGAATAATTTAGAAAGATATCGAAGTTTGACAATCACTCCAATGTGATTCCTATATCAGTTTTATATTTTGTCGGAAAGGACAACTTTTAATATTCTATACAAGTTACAATCCAAACAAAGGTTTATGTAATTCACTGAACCCTGTGTGATAAGACCTTTCGACTCATAGGCCCCAGACAGCAAATCAAAAAACGATTGTCTCTTCAAAAAAGATTTTCAATTTTAACGAATGTTCAATTTCACTCGAATTTAGAAAACATGAACTTATTTAGAACATACGGACATGTCAACAACACAATTATATTGGTTTATCGATTCAGTGATTGGGGCTGAGTCTGCATCTTTTGCGTTAGCTAACGCAATTTAAATCGGCCATAGACAACACAATTTGACAGAACTCATAAACGCAGCGTCGTCGCTTGCTTTTGCGTTACGGATTTGTCGCTTAACGTAAACGCAAACTTAACCAGTTAGCGCGATACGGAATATCAAACTGTCAAAATGTGTTGTTTATGGCCGATTTAACTTTCGTTAGATAACGCAAAAGATACAGACTTGCCCTCTGGCTGCAACACGATCGTAATAACATTTATTCATATTTTTCTAACACTATCAAAATATTTTTTATTTAAAAAGTTTTTATGCTACTTTTTTACGACAAATGCCAATCTCGTATATTATATTACTAAGAATTTCTGGATTTACTATAGCTATTATAGCAACTACGATTATTCTATTTAATTAACTGGTGCATTCGGTGCCCCATTCATTCCTTCTTTTCATCTTGAATTTGATACCCTCCTTTGTCTTTCGGTCTCTGGCAAACTAGAAAGAAACAGTATGATCTCGATTGGGTATACAAAATTAATGAATTTTATTATGAAATTAATCAAATTTACACTCATTTAAAGCGTACACTGACAATGGCAATGTAAAACTAAACCATATATATAAAAAAATAACATTTGTCTCTCTCTCTGTCCTCGATTTTCTATAAAATTACTCCCGCGATTTCGCTGAAAATAGCATAGTTTGTTTTTATTAGTGACGTGAAGGTTTAAAAAGTAGTTTGAATGAAATCCAACATGTAAAACTGTTCCTATAACTTTTAAAATTACTATGAAAAACATTGAACACGCCATGTTATATTGAGGTTAGCCTATAGATTTACCACTCTGGTTAGCCACAGATTACATATTCAAAAGAAAGAGTGTTTGGGCAGAATATTTTCAAAATAAAAACATGAGTAGGAACCTACTTAAGAACTTTATTTTTTAGATACGTTTTGAAAAATAAAAATTTTTGACGAAATAAAATTTTCAAATTAATGTTTATTTATTGTCCAAAAAGAGAAAATAAATGTAAAAAAAAAAACTTCATAGAATAGATGTAATACAAGAATAATATAAGAATAGGAAGTTATATTTGTACAGCGCCCTTGATGTGATTTTTCACAAAAACGGCGCTATGAAAATCATCCGATAATTATTATTTATTTGGAGATAGTAATAGTCGTCAGAAGGCATTACAATCTCTGTCAAATCAATGTTGGCACCCAAACAGAAGGAAGAATTGACAACTTCATAACTTTATTCCATTAAAATTAAATAATCCCGAACAAGGCCGGGTACGCATCGGCTAGTTAACAATAAAAACGACATGGCTGTAATTATTTTTAAAAGAAATAAATAATTTGTTACTTGCTTTACCATCGGCTTTGCCCAGGTTAGCTTAATTAACTACTACAATAAAAAAAAACTGTTTCTCTCTAACCTTGGTGAAAGACCACCATTCAGAGGTGGAAAATATCTTGAAATGGCTTATTTTTCTTCTTCGTATGGTGGAGGAGTGTTGGTGGAGATCATAGTGGGATGCTGAGGTTATTCAGCCAGTCGACGGCATCGGGAGTCACTTAGTTTAGCACAGATGTGCCATAGGGAAACTGATGTGTTCTGTTATTTGAATATGTCCACATTCACATTTCGGAATCCTCAAGGCTCCATTTATGCATCATACACCCACAACGGTTGTGACTGCACCGGATGCGGTTTATTGAGGTCCACGTCACCCTCCCAATTTAATAGTGGGATCTACAACTATACTTTTAATACTTAAAATCGCTTTAACCGTGTTTTATGGCCAACTCTGAATACCCAGACTTCGCATCCTTTTTTTTCTCAGTTCAAAATATAGTATTTAATAATTTAATAACAATTACATTCGCTGTTTTTGAATATATAAATATATACATGTATCAGAAGTAAGGCTCCCATAATCAGGGTAAACAATATCCCTACTAAAAATGATGACAAACAAGTATAACAAATTAAAAACATGAACAAAAATTGACCGATGAAAGTAGAATATTATTTGTGTTCTTTCAACTCAAATTAGGTCAAGTATCATAAGAACAAATTTTTCGTATTGTTCTTGGCTGAGAGTTTTTAATTTCTTTTAAATCGATTAATTATTCATTTTTCATATTTTTCCTATCTGTTTCAGTATTTTTGCTCAAAATCGCTATAATTTATGATGGCCAAAAGGACCAAACAATCTCAATGCAGAAGTTACTGCCATCCTATTTTTTTTTATCCTAGATAATTATAAAACGATGCTTCTTCCCAATCAACCCGGACTCCACTGCACCATACATTAAAATTATGAGCATTAGTTCGTTAAGTATAAATGATGGTCTCCTGAAACGAGGAAGTGGGAAGTATAAGCAGAAGGACCCTCGTATTTTATAATCTCTGCCGTATTAAGTTTTCAAGCGAGATACTTTGTCTGGAAGGCTGCTAGAGGATCTTCCAGTCTCCTACGGGAAAGTCTCTGTGATGTATAATGGGAGAATGGGACATACTCGCGAGATAATGTGGCCCCTGGAAACTTTATAAGGTGGTTGGTAAACCTCAAACATTTTTTACGAACATTCATCACCTTACTGGTTTTTTTATTAGTACACAGGCGTCACGGTACACGGTACAATCCTTTGCTGGCATTCGTAATTTTACTAGCAACATTTTATTAGTAATATTTCAACTACATTTTACTGTCAACATTTTACTACTAACATTTTACTACCAACATTTTACTAGCAACATTTTACTAATAATATTTTATTTGCAATATTTTACTAGTAACATTTTATTATCAACATTTTACTGGTAACATTATAATAGCAAAATTTTACTAGTTACATTTTATTAGCAACATTTTACTAGTAACATTTTACTAGCAACACTTTACAAGTAACATTTTACTAGCAACATTTTACTAGTAACATTTTATTAGCAACATTATTTTACTAGTAACATTTTACTACCAACATTTTACTATAACATTATACTCGCAAGATTTTAATAGTAACATTTTATTAGCAACAATTACTAGCAACATTTTACAAGTAACGTGTTACTGGCAACATTTTACTTGTAACATTTAATTAGCAACATTTTACTAACAACATTTTACTAGTAACATTTTATTAACAACTTTTTACTAGCAACATTTTACTAGTAACATTTTACTAGCAACTTTTTACTAGCAACATTTTACTACCAACAGTTTACTTGCAACATTTTACCAGCAGCATTTTACTAGCAACATTTTACTAGCAATATTTCTACGTATAATGATGGTACTGGAAGTATTTAAAATATTTTCAGAATATTAATTATTATTATTAACTGTTTCTCTGAAGAAAAAAACTAGTATTTCGTTGCCATACTGCACAAACTGAAAAACCGCAAAAAAATTAAAAATAGTGTTGTTTTTAAATAATTGACTTCCAAATGACGTTCCGTGTGTCAGCTGACTAAAGTATTTTGTTTAATATGCGTGCTGCCTTTTTCTTTTATAATAATATTCATAAAATGTGTAGATATTGTTTTTAATAGACCAAAGGCATTTACGAAAATAAAATAATACATTTTAAAAATAGACGGAAATCTTCAAATTATTCCCCTCTACCTATCATTTGTCAATTGTCAATTACGTAGTTGCACAGTTTTTGCAGTATAGCATAGTGACCGTCAATTTATTATTATTAATCCACGTTTTCATATTGGAATTTTTTTTTTAATTTATGAATATTTTGCCTTGTGAAACGGTGATTTTAAATCAGGTGACGTCACAATAGTTGTCGATCTTTCCACAATGCTCTTCAATAGTGATGCTATTGGAGTCGAATGACGTCAGACACGTTTTATAAACCTTATAAAAATTTAAAAAAATGGTTTTACCTGTATTAAGCGACCGGATCTGATTATCCAGGAAATTTCCAAACCTTCCTCCTCCCCATCTCCCTCCCATTCCTACTCCATTCAGCCTCACAACACACTCCAATCGGGGGTGCAATGGTCCAACTGGCACCGAGAAGTGAGCGATTTTTTTCCTCAATTTTTTAACAAAAAATAGAATATAAATTACACACAATTTGGTGTGAATTTCACATAAAAAAACATATTTTTAAAACTCTTCTATCAAATAATTAGTCGTTTAAACACAGCGTTTGTTATACATTTCAAACGGTTAATTAAATCACGCTGCCAAATTTAACATTCAATTTAACGCTAAATAATAGCATTAATAGCTGCCGTATAACGCAACACGTATTATGCGAACAAAATCTATGACCGGATTAAATAATCTACGTTAACAATATACAATGCATTGTAAGGTTGTACCCATTTGTATTCGTTAACCCTCCCTTGCCGGTGCTTTCAGCTGCTTTGACATGTGTCTAATTATTTTAATATCTCTGTAAATATAGTAAACACAGAGTTCATATTTTAGGTGTTCCTCGGCAATACATTTATGCATAAGATAAAATAATTAAAATATATAAGTATTAATCGAATGCGGCAGAAAAAAATATTTTGTTGTAAAATTGATATAAAATTAGTTAATATGTACGTATGTCTGCGTTCTTTCATAACTTGTCGAGTAGTGCGGTAGTGAGCGAGAGTGGTACGGGGTTTCACTCACCTAGCCACGATGTGCGGTCACCAGTAATAGTTGGCGGTCTGTCGGCTGTGATGAGCGTATCATGCCTTTTATGAACAATATTTTATGATGCACGAAATGATTTACATGAGTACTAAATGGCATTTACTAAATTAAACAAGCACAATCCGTCTTCCAGAGGGTAATAATCCAACCCGAAAGTAGTTATTAAAAACATAGTAAACAGTACCGTCACCAATAAAACAAATATTAAGTCATAAATTAATAAAATAAATAAACAAATAAGTGATAGGTGAAACCGGTCCGGTCGAAATTAAATAAGTGGAAAAAAATTACAAAGGTGTTTTAATTTAAAAAAAAAACATTTAAAAAAATACGTACTATAGAAAGTTGAACCATTAATAAAAATAAACTTTTGTACTTTATGCTGAATCCAAAAAAGTATAATTCATTGGTCACTCTTTAATAAATTATTTTTAACATGAATATCCTAAAAGTGTTTGTATTTTTTAATTGCATTTTTTTTTATAAGTTTAAAGTTTCTTACGTATCAGGAGGTGGTCAACAATTAAACAAAACTATTTTAATGCTTACATTTTATTTTTAATAATAAATGTATAAAATGTCTCCCACCGGTTCGCACAAACGACATGTTCATAATTTTTTTTTTATCCTCTTAAAGCACGTTCATTGTTATTAATTATCATTGTTGCCGCTTCTAATTTTTGACGAAGTTCCTAATCATTAATGGTCATTAAATTACACCTTTTTGGATTCAGCATAAACTGGAACAGAACAAGAACTTACTAGTATTTTTAAAACAACGCCATGGGAGTTACTGGAAAGACCCTATCCAAAGTTGAAATATAGAAGTCGCTGAAACCCCCTAATTCAAAACCTAGTTCGCCTCAGCACAGGATCTCCCAGTGAGGAGGACTATGAAAAGAAATCTTTAATATATATGTATTTTTTTTTTATATTCATACCTTACATTAAAATGTCGAAATTAATAAAAAATCACTTTTTTTGTGTCAGCATCATTCGAATGTTTAGTTTTATTTTTAAAGAAATAAAAAGTATTCCAAAATGTTTTAATAAATATTTTTATTAAATGGCATCCTTCATATTTAAAAAAAAAATCTGAAATTGATATAACTTTGAGGGGGTTAAGAATTGGATCAACATGCATCTGATCATTTTGATTAGAAATTTTTCCCTATTACCCCACTTCGTTTGATCCATGACTTTTGGCACACCCTTATATACACTGCTATGTGTCGCAAATATTATTCTGTATATTATTCATGTATAATTATGTAGTTGCGTGGGTGCTACAAATGCGACTAGTTTAATATAAATCTATATTTGGGTTGTCGTTAACGTAAGTAAGCATCATTAATTCATCAAAACACTCTAATCCCTTTTAAGTTTTCTATAAAAATACCTGTGAAAGCCTTTTATTACGGAGTTCTCAAATCATTGTGAAACTTCAGATGTAAATCAGGATTACCAGTTGTTATTTTTATTATTTGTTCAAGTGTCACTTCTTTTATCGTTTCATTCAACTAAACGATATATTAAAAGTGCCTGTGGGAAATAATTTCCCTCAATGGCTAAATCATATTTGTGGATGCTATGTGGAGGGTCTGCTAGAGAATAGGAAGGAGTGAACCCGGGTTATGAGGAAACCCATGTTGTAGGAGGGAGGAAACACAGAGGCCGGCAGATCATTCCACAGCCGAGCTGTTGAACACAAAACGAGTCGTAGAAGCGACACGTTTTCATGTGACCATGTGCAAATGTTGGGCGCGCGTTTGGTGTGTTTCCCGACTGTGAACCGGTACCGACGGGATCAATGACGCTAGTTCCTCAGAGCATCTTCCATTAAAACCTATAGAATAAGGAGAGCATTCCCCCTGACGTCTGTGCTC
Source organism: Halesus radiatus (assembly GCA_022606495.2). Lineage (NCBI taxonomy): Eukaryota > Metazoa > Arthropoda > Insecta > Trichoptera > Limnephilidae > Halesus > Halesus radiatus. The sequence continues at coordinate 80,202 of JAHDVE020008170.1, forward strand.
CAAAGATTGCAATCCGTTTGTTAAGATAGGCGAATCTATCAAACGGACCGCCCGTTTCTACACAGAGTGAAGGCTTTCTTTTCAGATATTTTAGGGCTCCCGACCATAGGTGGCTGCCAAATTCTACAATGGTGCGCACTTGCGATTTTTACAGGGTCAGCAGTTGTACACTATTATAGTATCTGCGGTCTCTGTACAGCACGCCCAGCTTCCGAGAGGCTAACTCTACACTGGCTTCAATGGAACCCCGTATTATATGATGTTAGCAGCTCATTGGACAAATGCTTTTAGGACCCACTCAGTTTAATTTTTATTTTTTATTAAAAAAACAACATATCCCATCTTTATTATTCATAATACATATTTTTAACAGTAGATTTATTACCTAGTGGCAATTTCTACCAACCAACCCTTAGTGAGAAAATCAACATAGTATAATAACAAAGTATGACTTTCCGCACGTAATACAATGACATTACAAAAATATACACGTTATTATCTCACAATATTTGCACAAAATGCAGCAAAGTAACGAGTATACTTATGTTTTCAGTAAATTCTTTATTTAATCACTCGTCATGTATGACAAAGATAGACAATCATAGAATAATGTGAGTTTGAAAGAAATAGAAATACGACCGGGCGTCGTTTTCCCACTTAAAAGTTGCGTTGAATACTATATCCTTCAGCCCGGATAAAGGTAAGTCGGGGTAAACGAGACACAGAAGCAAATATACATGTAGTAATATTGAGTTAACATTAACCATTAACCATTAAATATAACTGTTCAATTTTTTTTTCAAATGATTCGCCCACGGCGTGCTGCGAAGTGAAGACGCCCTGTCATCTTCGAATCTTTGAACGCGAACAACAGTGGCACATTTCTGTCGACGTAGTTGTAGTTCATTGCTATTTATTGTGTTATCATAGAGCAACTCATATATTTTTACAAAGTTTTAGTATCCTAAATTAGTACCTAGTGTCTTTTGACATTGTCAGTAAAGGAATTCCATATAGGCGGCTCGGTCCGGTTGGAGATAATATTTTTGTTAACTTATATAATTAAATTAATTAGGTACGTTATTCATCGTGCATTTTATCCAACTTTCCCCAATTGAAAAAAGGAATACCGATTTTTTATTAATTTTTATTTTAGTACCGCACTAGAGTACTGCTCCCAAGCGTCTGGAGCCAGTGAGACTATGGCATCTCCAATTAAGCTATGTTGTGAGGCTGAAAGCTGCGGGGAGAAGGGAAGGAGATGGGAAAGATTTAGGTGGGTAAATACCTGGCTATTCAGATCTGGTCAACAAACACGGCTAAAGCCATTTCAAAGAACGTTTCGATTCTGATTGGTGGTCTTTTACCAGGGCGATACTGAAAGTATCTGCCACTATGGAACGTGATGTAAATATACTGAATAGTATTTTTAATTTATAAATTGTGAAATAACACAAATTAAACAAATAAAATTTACTTGCGCACGCCGAGATTTGAACCCGCGACCTCTGGATTCGTAGTCGAGCATCGTAACACTGGGAATTTATTGTATTATTTATAATAATAAGCAATTTGCTCTACTTTTAAATGAAATGTTATTTCTCGGTTTTTACTGGTGTTTGCCGTGTAATGGAAACACTTTCTCATCACACAGGAGAGGGCATTTTGGCACTTACGAGTATAAGCAATTCGGCTAGAGATAGCACACGACCTTACGCGACGCGTGACAGTTTAATACTAAATCAAAATACGACAATTACCGTATCTTTTGCTTGCCACATTGTGAGCTCTACAACGTGTGTATGTTTGTTTGTAATGTCATTAACGTGATGTGTGAAAATCAGTTTTATGCATAGTAAGTTTTTTTTTAAATAATGTTTCGTGTACGAAAGGGATAAGGAAAGGAAGGGGAGGGGGAGAATATAAGAGCGTGAGAATTACCAATCATAACGAGGCAGACGGTTCTATATAATAATTCAGCATCTTCAAATAATTATTTGGAGAACTCTCCCATTCAAAGATTGCACAAACTTGGTAGTGAGATTAGTTCAATTGATGTTTACCGTTACAACACTGTGTCGATGCTAAACATCAGTTCATTTGATTGCTTCTATTAGGTATTTTTCGTGTTTTCATTTTAACTTTTTATATATTATGTTATGTTTCTATGAATAAAACACCCGATCGGGGCGTAATAACGGTTTGCTGTATTGTAAACACGCTTTACAAATGTTCGTGTTTTACAATATCTTAAAAATTATAAATCTATTACTCACCCATTGCGCTGTAACTAGCTACTTACATAGTCTCTATCTTCTTACTTCATTTACACTTCTGTTATTATATTATGTACTAAACCACTTGTAATACTCTTTTGTACAACCTGCTGTTATAATGTAACAAGGGGTAAAACGTTTATTCATAACGCTGTAACTACTTACTTCTTTTACACTCTAATTATTATTGTATGTCATTACTTGAGCGAAGAACCCATGTTTAGATATAAAATTAAAAACTATTTTAAGATAATTAGGTAAATTAACAGTATTTAGAATGTTATGGGGGAGGGAGTCTGTGTATTTTGCGTCGTGTTTTGATGGGAAACCAGTGGAATTCAGAGATATGTTAATATTTGCGAAAGTCAAAGATGTGTCTTCTACACGTATTTCGTAGTCGCTGTATTTCTGTTTTTTTTTATAGTCATTCATAAGATCACAATTTGTATCAATTCTCTGCTAGATAAGACCTGCATCATCGCACAAGCAGCTATTTCCCCTTATAATGATGATAGAACGAGGAATTCAAATATTGTCAGATTATTTAAGGCTAAACGAAAAACACGCTCACAGATGGCGCTAATTTATATATTTGAGAAAAAAAATATTTTAGCACGTAATGTTATTTTACTATTGAAATGATTTTTTTGTTAGCGAGTAGGTATATACACGGAATATTAAAAACGTGGTTAAATTATTACTGTCGATTTAAAGCTGAAGTCCTTCAAGAAACTAATAAAAAACATTTTATTAACTAAAACTAACTAGCAGTATGCGCTAAAGGTGTTTTTTTTTCAAAAATATTTAATTTTGCGCCATTTGTGAGTACGTATCGCGTTTCGTTTAACCTTTTTGTCCCTATTTAAAAAATAATGTTTTCTCTTCGACTTGTTGATTCGAAAGTCAAGGATTTTAACCGCTCGACCACGGAGTAAAAAATAATGCTGTTAAAAATTGTGCCGAGGCAGAGATTTATGTCACGGCATCCTCTCTGCCTATCCTTGCGGAATAATGGCGTGATATTTGGTTAGTTAGTTACTTCAAAGTAATAATTAATTCCACCATTGGCACCATTTCCATGGTTGCTCTGGATTACAATTCGGCCAGGTGAAAATTCCATTTCCGTTTTGACCGTTGACTTTGGAATTTCAAATTAGCGACCGGGTTTGCGGTCTAACTGTGATATAATCAAATCCGTTCGGGTGATTGACTTTACGAGTCAGTCATTCGATAGCGGTCGTTTTGAATATTTAGTCTTTTACTTGCAAATTTTGTATATCATTCGGGGATTTTATTTTTAAACGGTTGGTTTGAAAAAAGAATAGTGAATTCTTAAACAAATAAATTTCTGCCGACTGAATTTTTCCTTCCCAAATATACCCGCCCCGACGGACACGGAATCTAAGTAAATTGTTGCTGGCTAGTTTTGTACTAAAGAGAGCTGATGTGTCCAGCCTTAGTAGGGATTTTTTTTTTCGAAAGTTATAGAGTTCTGAATTTTTGCTTGTCGTTTGGGTATCATAATTGATTTGACAGCGAAAGTAATGCCATGTGACGATTGTTACTATCTCTAAACAAAGAAACTATTTGAAAATTTTATATCATTCATTCTACCTTCATTCATTATATCATTCATTACCTTCTAATGTTTTCCATTTTGAAAACATTCTACCCAAACAAACCTTCTTCTTTTGAATGTGTAATCTGTGGCTAACCAGAGCGGTATATCTGTGGGCTAACCTCAATACAAAATGGCGAGTTCAATGTTTTTGATACTAATTTTAAAACGTTATAGCGTCAGTTTTACATTTTGGATTTCATTCAAACTACTCTCTACACCTTCCCGGCACTAATTAGAATAAACTGTGCTCTTTTCAGAGAACCAGTCGAGTAATTTTCAAGAAAATCGAAGACAGACAAACAAATATTAATTTTTATGCATAGAGATATTGTGAATGTGTCTGTGGGGGCGATTACCAATACCAGATTGAATCGAAATATAATCAATCTTTGGATTTATTTTCTTTTGTTCAAACAAAGTCTAGTTGCTACATTTTTACAGATATGTTTTAAAAAAAAATAAATTAAATGGACTGTAAAATTCGTGTTTGGTACTACCAAATAAATAATTGGAGTGGGAAAGGTATGGTCCGTAAACAAAAACAAAACAATTATTAAAATGGAACCAATAAAATTCTTTTCTCTGGCAACACCGAGTACCACCGATTTTAGAATAAATTTGAGTAGATTTAAATTTGACGTTAAATTTGACAGATTGAAAATTGAAAGGAATATTTATATTTTTTATTGCTAAAATGGTGCGTTTCTTCCACGTAGGTTATTTATGATGTATCATTTAATAAATTGCTTCTTTCATATTTATCTACATTTAAAAAGTAACAAAAAGTTTGAATAAAAGTATTCAGAATGTTGTATAAATGAGATCCCCGAGGCAGACGTGTGTTAAAGCCATGTTTGATCGTGTTAAAAATGTGGAGATCCGACAAAAACCCAAGCGCAATTGATAAAATTAAGAAAGGGACGCTTTCATGGTTTGGGCATGTATAGCGGATGAGCTATGATATGAGTGTAATGAGAAATAAATGGTAGAACATTTCGGGGATGCCCGACGAAGACATGGCACGATCAAGGTAATCAAATACTTGACTCGGGCCATCTCAATGTCAGAATAACAGAAGAGTATTTTTTACTGTTACTCCATACAGGAGGCCCTTATGTAGTAACTGTGAAAATCTCATCTTTGGGGATTCTGTGTGGAAGGTCTTTTGGAGAATAGAAAGGAGTGAATTTTATTACATATAAGGGAGGAAACACAGAGATTATTCCACAGCCGAGCTATTAAATACAAGAAGGAGTAGTAGAAGCGACCCGTTCTCACGTGAGAAATACAGGCTGATGTTGGGAGCGCGTTTGACTCGTTTCCCAACTGTGCACTGGTACTGAAGGGATCAATGATGCTAGTTCTTCAGAACATCTTCCATTGAAATACCGGTTAAAATTGGAATCCTGTTGTTAAGATTTTTGAAAGGATTTTTTCAATTATTTTGGGGCTCCCAACCAATGGTGGCTGTCAAATTCTACATCATATTATGTATGAGATGATGCATTGATGTATATGAAGCAAGGTTTATGTGCCAAGACAGAATTGTTTTGTGACCTATCCTATCTGCCTACCCCTACAGCGAAACGGCGGTGGTAATAAACTAGTTTAAAAATTCAATTCGCAATTGAAGAAGAAGAGTAAAACCAGCAATGTTATGTAAAACGCCATCTCCGGGATTAGTTTGCTTTTTACTACAGACATTAAATTAAATGGCACTGAATGTACTTCATATAAAACGTAATGGGAACTTCTTATCCATTGTTTTAAAATATACAAAAAAAAAAATTTTAACTGAATGAAAAACCTCTTTTCTTTTATATCTCCGCTTTTCTCTTCCATCATTGGAGATTTTCTATGACTTTATTATCTCCAGTTCTTTATGTACAAAAAATATTGCAATTTTCTTCTGAAACAGCCTGAAAACCTCTTTTCAGCCTAAAATAATTTGTTTTCCGGAAAAAAATGGACTTAACGGAGTTTATGTCATCGTGGAGGTCACTTATATCAATAAAGGTCGTATGCCAAAAATGACACGTTGCGCGTTGGCAAAAAGCCACACATTTAGTATAAAATAGAATCAATTTTAACAAGCAATATGAAAAAAAATATAATAAGAAATACGATAAGAGACAGAAACTCCCGTTACAAAAACACTTGGCTATCAACAAATAACATTATACTCGGAATCTCAGTATAACGGATTTGGGAAGCCAGAAGGCTAAGCTGCTTCTAATACAATGGTAATAACCTGTCTCTCTGACCTTGTGAGCTTCTCAGATATCCTGCTATACCGTCTTGCCGACAGTGCCATCTATGTGAAACAATCGAAACTAAGATATTGCAAGAAGCATAGACCAAAGCAAAACACATGACGAAAAAGCTAATGTGACCAATTTATTTATGAGTTTTTGATTCCTGGGCCCTAGACAGGCAACTGAAATTGAATTTCAGTTCAAGAAAGATTTTTTATTAATTTCAACATCGACAAGGAAAAAAATAGCTAAAGATTTTTTTTTATTTATAATTAGTTATTCGATTTTTAATAGCGTTTTCTCACTGTTTTGGTATTTAGTTAAGTCAAAAACCTCAATTCCTTCAACCAGTTTGAGGACCGGAGTGGATGAAACTCTCAGTATCGCCCTGGTGAAATACCACCACTCAAAATTGAAACAACGCTAGAAATAGCTTTAACCGTGTTTGGTGATCAGATCTGAAAATCCAGGTATTTCCCAACTTTCTCTTCTTCAACACTTTCCCTTTCCAATTACGTTCAGCCTAACAGCATAATATCTCATTTGGAGATGACATAGTCCCACTGGCTCCGGACATCGGAAAGCTGTTGGGACTCAGTTGTGCGAAATTCACATTTTATTTTAGAGACAAACAGTACGTGTATAAAATGAGGTGACCCGACAGTTGATCCCCGGCAGTTGATGTTACCCATCACTTTCCCACCCCGGTATAAATAACTTATCGTTACTCCTTCAGGGTGCCAGTCAAGGACTCTAATTTTATAATTTTTATTAAGGACTTTTAACCCTCAATTGTCCCTGCACAACATTCGCATAGAAGGATGATAGTCACAAAAGCATGTAAAATTGATTTGTACAGATACGACAAAATATAGTCCTCAGTGGCTCCTTCTGTCAATAACCCGACTGATCCCCCGACAGTTGATCCCCTAAAGGATTATTTCTGCTCTGCGTCCTAAGTATGCAAAGAGAATATGCGGCCGTATAACCAAAGTCGATATATGTATATTTGCGGGCGTCTTGAGTGGAAATTCGCTACATAAAATGTTTTCATTAAAAATAATGTCGAGTCCCCGGGGGAGTACGTAGTGATGGTATACGGTCGAATAATAAAATACGACATACTTATATATGCAGTCGGATTTCGGAAAATACTCTATATGTTCGCTCGACGTGTGGCAGTGAACAAGAGCGTCCGTTATTTTCTCAGATCCTTGATTATCCTGTGGCAGTGCCTACTTCAACGGGGTAGAGCCTTTTTATTCTTTTTCGATTTGAGAGGCTTTCTCTGGAATATTTTTCCCATTCATAGGTGAATCCTGAACGCTTCCTCTCGTGCTTACTCCTGCAAAAACTCTCCGCTGGAAGAAGTGCGTACTTTCGTTTTAATTTGAAACATTGAATAATAATTGGTCCCTACCAACCGGATCTAATTTACTTACTTCGAGTATGAAGAGGCATTTTGTATTTTTTCACGAGCCTTCTAGCGTCCAGCTTTGGACAAAGATTGTCTTATGTTATTTATTTTTTAAATGTCAAAAATCATATTAAAGACCTCCCGATAAAAAGAGACTATTTTATAATACATTATGGCAAAAGATGTTTTTGGTGGAATAATTTATTTATTCACGCCTAGGCTTTTACATGTTGATACATTCATTACATAGTTATTCAAAGAAGTGTAATAATATAGTGCATACAATAATAGTTAGAGTGTAAAAGAAGAAAGTAGTTACGGCGTAATGAATAACAGTTTTACCTGTGGTTACATTATAACTGCGGGCTCTACAAAAGAGTATAACAAATACTTTAGTACATAATATAATAACATAGGTATAAAAGAAGTAAGGAGGTAGAGACTATGTAAGTAGCTAGTTGCAGCGCCATGGGTGGGTAGTAGGTTTATAATTATTATGATGTTGTAAAATATGAACAGTTGTAAAGCGTGTTTACAATACAGCAAACCTTGATTACGTCTGATTGTGTGATAGAAACATAACACAATAAATACAACGATAAAAAGGGTGCACATTAAAAAACTTAATCAATTTAATAAAAACAAACTGATTTTTAGCCTAGACACAGTGTTGTAGCGGTAAACATCAATGGAACTATACTCATTACCTGTGTAAAGTCTGTGCAATCTTTGAATGGGAGAGATCTCGAAATAATTATTTGAAGACACTGTATTATTACATAGAGCCCAATAATCTTTGTAGCGTTATGAAGGTCCTGTATAACGTTATTTTGGAAAGAATGATATGATTAATTAATATATTTTTTTAGGCCTTTATGGATGTGTGTTACCCAAATTTGCAGACCATCTAACTATCATCTTTGGCCATTAAAGCCCTAAATAAAAAGAAAAATTGATTTGTCAAATTAGTTCTTTTACCGGGAGGTGTTGAGGTCAGAATTTTAGAATTTTTTGAAAATACCGAACAGTACCGAAGATATGAGCCGTCAGAATGTTGATATTTTAGGAGAATCTCCCCAGCTGGCCGTTGAAATGACTGACGCGGCAGTCTGCGCTACTGCTATTCGAATGGTGAATTATACTGAATTATTTCTCAATACGTCACGGGTATTTGATTTACCAAAGTTGCAATTTGAAAGAGCATGGCTTTGGCATTTTTTGTGACATCAAAAACTAATTTTCACGGTCGCTATTCCCTCAATTTATTCCAGATTCGCCAATCCTTAGCGACTCTCACCATTTACAATATAAGCAAGGAATATGGGTAATTAATAATTATTTCATTGACACAATGCATGTCGCCAAAATCGTTTGCCCATCCTACTTCAAATCGCATCTGCGCACGACAGCGCGCCGCCTCTGTTTCTTCCTACACACCAAACGCAAAACTTTTATGGCGTAGCCGCATTGATAGTCCGTGAAGTTTAGTCGTAACATGGCAACAATCATAATCCTTCAATGCCATATCTCTCTTTTTTCTATTTTCTATGGATCGTACACATCTAACAGAAATAACCATCTATTTCAAAAATGCTTTCATAATGGACATTATATAAAATAGTTTTAAAAAAACTTAGATTCAGTAAACTGATATTGTGGGCAGGTACTGTAGTTTTGAATTTGCTGTAAATTTTGCGATTTTGCCTGAAAGCGTAATATTAAATAATAAAAAAATAAACCTTGAAAATAATCCTCTACAAAAAAAAAACCTATTTCAAGTATGTTCTCTGGCACCATATGTTAAAGTAATGCTGTGCGTGTAGAAATCTACTTCATATTATCTCGCACAGGACTGTAGAAGGGATTTTTGTAAGTACCTATGCTAAAATCATCGCATCTCATTGTTTTTACATTTGGTTCTTCAGAACGTACACGAGTTGAGAGGTTTATCTTAAGAGGGGGAATAAAATTTATTTTGACTTGCTTACGAACCGTAAAAGAAAAGCGGAGGAAAATCTAAGTGAAATATTTTATATTTTGACTGAGCTGTGAATAATCAGGTTTACTATATTTTCATATGAAGTGGTAACTTGGTGATGTGACATTATAATTTAAATAATAAAAACAATAACTTTGTTTACATCACTTTTATTTTGTATATACTTTTGCTGACTGGGTTTCGCCACTACCCTAACTTCTTCAGGGCAATATAATACTAATCTATGAACTAAGATACACATTTCGGGTATTTATTCACTTCAATGTAACGACTGCCCCGCGTTTTATGGAGGCAAAACGTCGGGTAATGTTAATATACTGGTAAAAGAACACTTAAGATGTCTCAATAATAATGGGTTCTCGGAATTTGCCAACCACCTCTTAGAAACAGACCACACATTCAATAAAAATACAGGCACTAGTTTACTGCATAAGAATGGAATAGGCATTAGACTAGATAACTTAGAAGCGTTAGAAATAAGGAGAGCCAAAAACACTAATAGTACTCATTAATAATCAAATAAATTTAAATTAAAATATTCCCACTAAACAAAGCACACGCCCTTCCCAGTCAGGTACCTACTCCCCTCCCACCCTTGGCCCTTCACTCACCTGTTTTTACCAATAAATAACACATGTGTATCTTAGTTCATAGTTTGGTATTATACTGCCCTGAAGATGCTACGGTAGTAGCGAAACCCGGTCGGCAAAAGTATACGAGTATACAAAATAAAAGTGATGTAAACAAAGTTATTGTTTTTTTTTTTAAATCGGGTTTACGTTTATTTCATTTTCTGAAGATTTAGTTCTCCATATTCATTTTTAAAAAATGTCCTGATAGGATCGAATTGATTAAGACTAACTCATTAAGGAGACATTCTTCTTGAATGTGTATGGATATATCCACATTCAGACAGTTCGGAATCCTTTGGGTCCCATTTATGCATCATACACGCACGGCGGCTGTGACTGCACCGGATGCGGCTTAATGAGATCCACGTCTTCCGATGGAGAGATAACCCTGGCAATTTAATAGTAGGAGTCTTCAACAAGGTGCTTGTTTTTTACGTCCAAGGTTAGGTTAGATGGGGTTATGTTAAATTTTATGTCAACCCAAAACGCAAAACACACTATGTTACCAGGAAAACCAGGATACCAACTCTGATGTATGGCAGTGAGGCATGGAACTGGCAGAGGAAGGATGAAAGTAGACTGAATGTTGTAGAAATGAGATCTCTGAGACGAATGTGTGCTAAAACCATGTATGATTGTATGAAAAATGATGAGATTCGTAAAGAATGCAAGGCTGATGTAAGCGTAGTGAGCAAGATTAAGAAAGGGACGCTTAGATGGTTTGGGCATGTTGGGCAAATGAATGAAGAAAGGAGTATAAGGAGAATATATGACGCGAATGTGCATGGAAGAAAAAGTCAGGGACGTCCAAAGAAGACGTGGCACGATCAAGTGAACCAAATACTTGAGTCGGGCCATGTCAGAAGTCGGAATAACAGAAGAGAATGTATGAGACGTTGTATGAAAGTGAATGAAGCAAGAAGTGTATGCCAAGATCGAGTTGTTTGGCGGTCCGTCCTCTCTGTCTACCCCTGGCGAAACGGCGTGATGGTTAGTTAGTCAGTTAGTAAAACGTGATAAACATCAAAAGGACACAATTCTTTTCACGTGATTTGTGAATGGAAAAAGTTTCAACCCTTTCGTGTTGTTTTAGCTAACTAGCAACCCCGGAAAATCAACTAAGTGGGAACACTGCCTAACACCGCCCAAAACCAGCTAACATCAACTGGCTGAGTGTAGTCGTAAACCATAGTGTACACACCCTTATTTTGTATTTGTCTCGCGTTGTACCGGGATAAATACACAGAGAAAAGTTAAGGGATGAAAAGGGTGTGTCCATTATTATGATAATTATGCAGTATTGTTTGTCTGTATGCCATTGAATAAAATTAAAGAAAAATCTACTCCAAAAGCCTGTAACGTCGGTTTTTACGTTTCGGGTTCTGACATTGGGTTTTTGATTTTTCTTTGTTAATCGTCTTCAGTTCTTTATTCTCAAAATTTGTACAGAGTTTTATCTCTTCCACAAAAAAATGGCTGTAGGGTTTTTCTTAAGCAGCGGCATGCAGTTCAAATGCTGAAAACATCTGTGCCTACCCTAAGAAAAACGAGCCATAGTAAGAAGAAAAAAATGCAACAAATTTCTAACCGATGTGTTTTTTTTTCTCTGTGAATTTGTTAAGGAACTTGTACGCTTCTTTATTCAGTTGGCCACAACAATTTGAGGAATAGAAAATTAAAATGGCCGTCTTCAGATATTCAATGGACATCATAAGGAAGCCGAAACTCTGAACAGTCTACCTTTATTCATAGACGAATGCACGCCACTGTTAAGAATTATATTTTCAGAAATATAAATTAATTGACGACGTCCGTGGTGGAGCGGTGAAGTTCCTCAACTTTGAATCAAGAGGTCAACACATGTGTGTGTTATTTCTCACGTAAATGAAATAATTATATGGTATATTTGCGACAAGTCCCAAAAAAACTCATCATCCAGTATCGGAACATTGCTTGAAATGGCTTTAGCCATGTTTTATTACCAGATCTGAATAGCCAGGTACTTCTCAACCTTTCATTCCCCACAGGCGTCTCTTCGATATAGGCACATAAGCGCTGCCTACCGTATCTTACCAGCATAACAAAATAAATAATATTGAATTGTATAATATTATTGCAAGGAATCAATCATTACTTTAAAAAATGCGTCTAAAGTATCAACCACGGAAAGCAGCACCGCACGTGCCCCACTATCCGCATAACGTGTCAAAAGCAGGAACTAATTATCCAAATTGCGGACACGTCATATTCAGTATCATCTATTTAACACAATCAAATGTACTTGCGCAATACACGTCAAGGGATGACTCTTTTATGCGAGTGTCTAAAAAGCACCGTTTTTCGGGATTGCCACCAAATGTGTCAAACACTGCCATCTATTGATGCTTTTATTAATTAGAAAAACTTTAATAAAGATAATATCATGTTGGCTTTTTTTCAAAATATCGTCTGTTTATTTAGCTGAAATCTTACGTATCCGGTAATTAGCTTCTAATGTACGTATTCGCCACACCAAACTATTTTACACATTGAACAACAAAACGCTCAGCAAATCCACCAATTTCCCCTGTTCTCCAAACACTTAATAGTCTTTGTCCCAACCTAAATCTCGACATATTTTTTGACTCCCTACAGTCATTTAAGAAAAATATTACTCCTAACATCAATGCACAATCACAATTCTCCAGTACATAGCACTATTCACATAGATACACATACACGCTCATACATACACACTTATACACTATACTCTTCTACGCTATACACTTTTTCCACATACCTTTTTGCACATACCTTTTTTCACATACCTTTTTTTTTCGCATACCTTTTTTTTCACATACCTTTTTTTCACATACCTTTTTTCACGTACCTTTTTATCTTTACCATATATCATTCCCCCCGGTAAAATTCATATAACCGCTTACTAGATACTACACGGAGACGTATCATTGGTACCGATCCTTATAATAATTTTCTGAAACCTTCTAATTTGTACAACACTCGTTTTTTACATTGTTTGTTTCTAAAACAAATATGCATAAATAAATCGGTTATTTGGTTATTTGATTTGGCTTAGGTAAAACTAACCAACATGCTTCCCTGTAGCTTAGACTTTCTTTGCGAAAACTTGCGCAGTGTTGTCGTGATTTTTTTATGTTAATTAATTCGCTATTTTTCTCTGACTACCCTGATGACAAACTCTGTACACTTTTCTGACAATCCTTTTATCCTAACAACATACCCCATTTGGAAATGCAATATCCCCACTCGCTTTCCACAATTGGTATTCAGAATTTTATAAAATTTTAAGGTTGAAATGTAAATTCAAAACTACACCTGTCTAAAACAATATTTTCATTTCATTCATATTTTGGCAAGAGTTTCAGCAATATTTTTGTTCGGTGGGGAAACGATCGCGAAAAGTAAATCTCGTAAAGGATGCTTGGAAAATTCCACAATACGCTGTGTGCATCTTTGTGAAACCACTCTAGTCGAAAAATAAACGGCTACGTAATAATAATAACGTTATTATATATGATCAGTTTCCGTTGGTGCCAGGAATAATATTCCTGGGAATACTTACTGTACTCGTATTTGCATATTAAAATTAAATTTTGTAAATTTTCCCTATGTAGAATAATATGTTATTTCTGTTTATTCTATTATTATCAGAAATATCCGGAATTTTCCGGGATTATGAATTGTTTGGGGTAAAGTTTTTATGTTGGGATGTATTGAGTATCAGTATTATCCAGAGTGGAAGATACTCTCAGTATCGCCCTGGTGAAAGACCACCATTCAGAATTGAAACGTTACTTGAAATGGCTTTTAGCCGTGTTTGGTGACCAGATCTGAATAGTCAGGTATTTCCCCTTTTCCCCGCCTTCCTCTCCCCCTTCTCCTTCCCCTCCCTAATACCTTCAGCCTCACAACATTCCCCAATTGGGAATGCTATAGTCTCACTGGCTTCAGACGGTTGGGAGCAATTGAGATTCTTGTGCGGTATTCAATTAAAAAAAAAAAAAATTACCCCCAGCAGTTTTTCTTTTATTTTGAACGTCAAATATCTAAAATTTCATCAAGAAGTACCAACATTCTGTTTTAAGGGATGGTTTTTCGAAATCTTATGTTGACAGTAACGTTCCTCTGGTTTTTAAGGTCAAGTGTGCAAATTTTCACCAAGCTCGAAATAAAACTGTATATTTAAAAAAAAACCAACCCATCCACAGAAATTATATATATATAGAGGAATTAATTTAATAGATTTAATTAATTTAATTATAAAAATCATTCGATCATTAAATTGTCACACGTGTAAGAGATGGAGAAAATGATGGATGGGATATTGCTATTTCATTTTGTGATATAACTATCCATCAGATCGATTCCCCTCAGGGGTAGATAGGGAGGATGGACTGCCACACAAGTCGGCTTTGCACCAACCCCTTGCTTCAATCAATTTTATACATACTATTCTGTAATTCTGACTCGAAACGAACTTTCTAGGATTGTTTAATTGACTTTATCTTACCATTTCTTCCGCAAGCGTCCCTTATTTCTTCTTCCTTTCACTTTCGCAACATCTTTCTTTTTTTCAATTCTTTCTCCTGGATACCCCAAGTATCTCCTTGGTAAAAGGCCTCCATTGCTTTAGCCATGTTTGGTGACTTAATCTGAATATCCAGATTCTTCCTAACCTCCTTCTTCCTTGTTACATTCCTCACTCCCTCTTCAGCCTTACAGAATACCTCAAATGCAGATACCATTTGGGGTATTTTGCCATGCCTTCATAAGAGAGCCCCTGTCTGTACGCGGCAAATACAGGATAACTGTATCGTCACCCGAATGGGCAACGTTGTGAGGTACCATAGGTTAAGGAGGGGGTTGCAGGAGGGGCCCGGATTAAATACAGTAGAAAATAGAGATACCGGTAGCTCGTTCCACATTCAAGCCGACTTACACTAAAAAGAGCGGGCAAAACGACTCGTCCTCATGAAGCCAATGTTAACTATGAACGGACCCGTCCGTCGAATTAATATTAGTTGACAAGCCTTGCTGTTATATAAGGCTTCTGTACTTTAGTTTAGTGCATAGAATCCTCTAGAATGGATCTCATGCCGTCACCGTCTATGTACTAATTAATGGTCGACAAAATTCAAAAGAAATTCTTACAATTCCTCACGAGAGCGTCCAGTTGAATCCATGGCTGTTTCCAACAGCATTTCTCTCGGGAATGCTAGGTATATGCAGCTATAGTTCTGGGAGAGATGTAGCATTACTGCTTATGGCCCATAAACTCCTGAATGGTGTATTATTAACACCTGAAATCCTGACTGAAATTGGATTTTACGTGCGTGATAATTTCAAGCGAGGTCGCCAACGCGGGCTTCTGTTTCTTCCCGGGTGCTGACCTAGCTAACCATGGTTGTGCCTCTGGGAAGACTTAACTAAATGCCTCGCAAGAAATGTGGATATATATTTCCACATGACCTTCAACAAGTTTAAGCATTAAATAGCTTTTATGTTTTAACATTATTTAACTATTTTTATAGCACTTGAATATGCCAGGATTCCTCGATCATCCCAAGTTTGTAAGGGTTGGATTTGTGGATGGATTGATTTGGTTTGCGAAGCTCTTAACGCGGGTGAGTATTGTTAACTTGTTAAATTAAAAAGGCAAATAGTTCATACCGATATTATACATGGTGGCGTAAAACTACCTTTATGGTTTGAATGTTTAATAACTTTTTAAATTTATTTATATTTTTAATTTTTATAACAGAATTTTGTGAAGAAAACTTAGGGAATTTGAAATGGAATACTACACAACACAACAGCGATCAACAATTGTTGAATTGTTGTGACGCAGCGCGCTTATCGTCGTTTTTTTAATGTGCGTACTGGACCTTCAGCACCAACTATAAACCGCCTGGTTGCAAATTTTCGACCATATGGTACAGTAAGACACCTTCCATGTACCTGAAGATCACGTACGGTCCACACGGAAGGAAATATCCAACGTGTTGTGGATAGTGTGCAGGACAGTCCAGAAACATCAACAAGAAGACGTTCGGCACAACTGGAGCTATCGCGGAGGTCCGTTCAGAGGATTTTGGCCACATTGCACATGTTCCCGTATAAGGCTCAGCTTGTGCAAGAATTGAAGCCGATAGACTACCAACAACTGCTTGATTATGCCATTTCATTTCAAACCATAACGCCAGTTTTGCGCCACCTCATAAAGGAGCAATCACATTTTGAATAGATTTGAAAATAGATAAACTTGCAAAATAATATTAAAATATGAAAAAATAATAATAATCAACTATTTATCTTATTATTGAAACCGAACAATGATCTATATCTTATATGATTATAAAAACTCTAATTTTTGTAATTTTTTTATTGCTTTTGCAATGCTTTGTTATACTTAACTGTTTTTTCAAAATAAATAAATTGCACAGTTAGACATACAAACAGATTTTCTACCTTTTTAGTCACGAAAACGATATTTTTGCAACAGTTTTGGTGTGAAGCTCTTTCTAGACTTTGTAGATGCATTATCAGCAACCTTAGCATTGCTACCCTTAACTATAAAAATGCATAAAATATTCCCATAAATTCCCTTGCCTTCAAATCTTCACGTATTGCATTTTCTAAATCGATATGGTTTTTAAGATATGCATTCGGCAAACCGTAAAATAACAAAGATTTTATATCGACGAAGCTCGTGGTAACAATTTATTTCCTTCCTGGTCGTATATCTCCCACGAAAATGCAGCTTTAACATTTTTCATCGTCCACCTCTCCCAAATAATACCTTATGTCTTTTGGCAAAGAAATTTAAAGGTTCGGATAGTATCAGAGGGGGACTGGTCCGCCAGGTTGCCAAGAATTTACCGTTCTGTTAAACATATTTTAAAACACTAATTATAAGCTGCATCGGTCTCCGTGGTTAAGAAGTTACGATCTTTGGCTTCGAATCCGGAGGTTGCGGATTCAAAGTATTATTTGATTAAATTTTGTTATTTCAGATTTTATTCATTTAACATAATATGTAGTATATTTGCGCCAAGTGCCAGAGTGGTAGATTCTTTCAGTATCGCCCTGGTGAAAATCCACCATTAAAAATGGAAATGGTTTTACCCGTATTTAGTGACCACATCTGAATACCCAAGTTCTTCCCCATCTTCCTTCTTCTCCATCTCCTTTCCCTCCTCAATACATTCAGCTTCACAACATACCCCAATTGAGTACACCATAGTCTCACTGGCTCCGGTGTGTGGTATCACATACAAAAAGCACTACTAAGGTAGCACACCACACAGATGTGTAATTTTTTTGATAATCTGAACTCCAAACTGCTCTCGCCTGTCTTGAACCATTGGAACTACGGTATCACGAATTGGAGTATTGCAATGTTGAAGGGTATGAGAAAGGAAATGAGATGAGGAGAGCGATAGTTGAAAAGTACCTGCCAATTCAGATTCGGTCACCAAACATGGATAAAGTCATTTCAAGCAGCGTTTCAGTTATAAATGGTGGTCTATTACCAGGGCGGTACTGAAAGTATCACTCTGGAACGTGTCGCAAATATACTTTCATATTTTTACATAAAGTATTCAACAAACCGATTAAAAAAAATATGGCATTTTGGTCTCGATGATTATTTTTTTTTTATTGAACACTTAAACTTGTTGTCACACAACCCCCTACCCCATTTATAATTCTTTAATACCTACCTTTTTTGTTTGTTTTTAGGAGAAAAAAAAAGTCGTCGGATTCCAAAATGGCATCTACATTTTTTACTCCGAACAAAATCAGGAATCAATGGTTGGTTAAAATTTGTCGGGTACTTTCTGATACAGTGTATATATTAAATAAGATTGCAAATCGCTAGATTAGAACCTTTGCCCTCGTAGTCGAAAATCTTATCCGCTCGACCTTAATGTATAATTAGGAGGAATTCAGATATATTTCTAGGTTTTTCGTAATCTGGAAATGCTCGCCTTTTAAATAAAGGAATACATTAACGGAAAAAAAGTCACCTGGGAATGTTTGTCTTATTTACATAAAATATTCAAATGAAAAATGAAATCAGGAATAATTTTTTTTGTTTTTAAATCTTTTCAGAATTTGCCCCGTTCGCTCCTGAGTAGGTTGTGACGTAATACATGGGAAGTAATTTGTCGTGAAACTGGCATACTGCAGCAAAAATGGAAACCATATGGTGCAGTTTTCACCCTTGAGAAAACTAAAGAAATCATTCCTGACTTATTATAGTAGTACTTTGTCTGCCGAATATATTTCAAATTTCATAATTTATTTATTTTCGATATCCTCTCGTTTCCGACATCGCTTGGGATTTAAATAATAGTTCTCTATGTGTTAAAACTTATCAATTAATAAAACATCTATATGTATATCAGTTGCATTCCCGTGTGGCGAATGTTGTAAGACTGAAAGAAATGGGAAAGGAATAAGATGGGGTAGATAGAAGCAGAATGGAAAGTGTCTGGATATTCAAATCTAAAAACACAGCTAAAGCCATTTCAATTAATGTTTCGATTCCGAATCGTTGTCTTTAAAACCAATACGATGCTGGGAGTATCTACAATTCTGGAACATGCCGTAAATATACTTGTTGTACCGAACGTGTAACACCCGCACAAGGAAAATAATGTTAATATTTAGGCACCGGCACACATGGACGCTCGACTGTTGTGATTTGAGAATCTCCTTCAGAAAGACGTTTGGTAGTTAGTAGGGCGGCGCGACCGAAAATTATGTGCTGGTATTATACGAATTGTGCAATCTCGGCTCGGTATTGAATTTGTGGTGCAATCTCGGCTAGGTATTGCATATGTTGTGCAATAATTTATATGTGGTTGTAAATAAATAAGTTACCTGATTAAATTAATTATCTTTGTAGACACTTTCGATAGTCTTGTAAATTGTATTATTTTATATTTTGTATGTGTGAAATAACATAAAAATTAAACATATGATTACGACCCCTGAAACTAGTCATGTTTAGTGAAAAAATTTGTGCATCCACGTACTTTAAATTAAATTCTTCTCCTCCCGCTCCATTTAGCCACACAAAATATCCCGATTGGGGATACCATGGTCCCCACTGCCTCTGGACAGTTGAAACTTTTATGCGGCATTTACATAAAAATAAGATTATGCCACGTAAGAAAATTGATTTCCAATTCGACCTTCCAATTTATAATGATCACCACACCACTAGACATTACTCCAGATAGAGGATACCCAACGCTTTTCGCGAATGTAGGAAAAGCTAATAAATATGTATTAAAAGCTCTGAAAAATTGGTGAAAGCTCGCAAGCTTGTTCCAAAGTTAGGCCATAACTTCTCACTTCTCACATGTGAGAGAGGAATTTATTCGATTTTTTTCATCGGGGCATTTCTTGAACTTTCAGTACAACCTTTTGAGAAGTTTTCTTTTTTTCCTTGTGATTCAAAAGTGTCTTTAAAATAAGCGAGAAACAGTTTTTGTGAGGAAGAATGTCAGTGAAAAATATTGCAAGCCGAATTATTTCTGACAATTCTGAAGTAACCGTAACTATCTATACTTTTTGGTATTGGGCCGGTCTCATTGGGGTTGAAATTGCTTCAGTGCGTCAGTCTCAAAAATTGCAAAGTACGATTTTTATGTATTTAAGCCTACGTCATTTTTAGGGTGCTATGTGGAGGGTCTTGAGGAGAGGATGAAGTAAACCTGGATCTTGAAGAGACCCATATTGTATAAGAGAGGGGACAGAGGCCGGAAACTCATTCCATAGTCGAGCTGTTTAATAAAAAAACACGTAGAAGCAACCCATTCTCATGTGACATTGCCAACCGTATAAAAATGTTGGGCACGAGTTTGGCGTGTTTTCCACCCGTGCACAGATTCCAAAGAGATCAATGACGCTAGTTTCTGGAAATACCTTCCATTGAAATACCATTAGTATGAGGATAGCATTCCCACTTGACGTCTGTACTCCAAAGATCGAAATCAGTTTGTTAAGGTAGGCAAATCTATTAAACGGACTGCCCGTACTGCACAGAGCCAAAGGTTTTTCAGGTATTTTGGAGCTCTAGACCGGAGGCGGCTACCTATTTCTACGGTGGGCCGCACTTGCAATTTGTGCAAGGTCAGCAGGCGTGTACTATTAAAGTATGTGCGGGCCCTGTACAGTACGCCCAGTTTCTGATAGGCTATTTGAAAATTTTGAGAGAATGCGTGAATGTGAATTAAGCAAGGAGCATCGAAGATCCATCCTCGTTGCCTACCAATCTCAAAAACTTGCTTGATTTTTGGTTAGTTTTGATTTAAATAGAGTTTCGGGAATTCAATTTTTTTTTTTTATATGAATACCGCACAAGAGTCCCAAATTGCTCCCAACCGTCTGGAACTAGTGAGACTATGGCATTCCCAATTGGGGAATGTTGTGAGGCTGAAGGTATTAGGGTGGGGAAGGAGAAGGGGGAGAGGAAGGTGGGGAAAAGGGGAAATACCTGGCTGTTCAGATCTAGTCACCAAACACGGCTAAAAGCCATTTCAAGCAACGTTTCAATTCTGAGTGGTGGTCTTTCACCAGGGCGATACTGAGAGTATCTTCCACTCTGGAACGTGCGCAAATATACTATATATTATTTTTAGATGAATTAATTGCGAAACAACACAAATTAATTAAATAAAAATTAGTTGCGCACGCCAGGATTTGAACCCGCGACCTTCGGATTCGTAGTCGAGAGCCTCACCCCTCGACCATGGTGGCCGTTATATATTTCATTGAAAGAAACTGGAAGCACTGTTCCACTGGAATTCCGATAGCTCGAAGCATATTTACATTCCTGGTAATTTATTATTTTCTAGGCTTATGGAAGGCATAAAAATGTGTTCGTTCAGAATTTGGGCACAGATGGGACTTGCTCGCAAAACTTTTTTTATTTAATTTTGCGAATATTTCTGAAAGTGTGTTATTTTGGATGAATCTAAAATTCTGGAATTCATTATATTAGTAGGTACTCGCCTTTG
Source organism: Halesus radiatus (assembly GCA_022606495.2). Classification (NCBI taxonomy): domain Eukaryota; kingdom Metazoa; phylum Arthropoda; class Insecta; order Trichoptera; family Limnephilidae; genus Halesus; species Halesus radiatus. The sequence continues at coordinate 101,453 of JAHDVE020008170.1, forward strand.
GCTTACGTTTAATTGACCGGATAATTCTACTGATAAATTACAATATGTCATTTTAAAAGTGATATAAAATCATTAAAAATGGATAAAAAATAATCTGAACACCTAATCTGGTCAAACCTAATTAATGGTGGAAATAATTATAATTATATTTACAGATAAATTGACAATATTTAAAAATCTGCTAATATTACAGTACGCGGAATATATTGCTTGTGTCGTGAAGGAGGACTCAGATGAGGAATTGAACTCACGACGCGATGCCAACTCACCCACTGACCGGCCGTTGCTTGTTTCCGTTTCCTTTACTCTCAATAATTAAGTATTGTCCACGTAGAAGGGTGTGTTTTTTAAGAGTAATTCAATGAAAGCTCGTAGACAAAGTAAATGTCTTCAATTTACAGAAGTCACATTAATAAACCAATAAGTATCGCAGGCAAATATTAATATTATTGTAATTTAAAGAATGTATCAGACGTAACGCCTCCCGGAATATCTGAAGCTGCACACTTATTATTAAATTATCGTTGTCTGTTAATATAGGTAACGGGCGGTCTGGCGAGCTTGTTCGCTCCAGACCGCTCAAACTGAAATGACTGAATAAAAGCGTTGGAGAGGGACAGTTGGTGGGAGGGAGACCGACTTGTCGGGCATCTACACGGCACCGGCGGTCCGCGCTTGGTGGACCGCATAAATAGCCTGCAAACGCCAGTTTGCGGCAGTTAGCATTTGATCGCCAGCCTGACAAGTACTCCTCCCTGCCCGCCGCCCGCTCTGACTTCTGAACCACTCGCCTTGTTTCACTCTGACCACTGCTTACCTCCATCGGACAACTGCCTTTGACTTCTCACCTTTGGATACCCGACCACAGCAGAATCTACAAAAGTCGACATTGTTTCCCTTTTGCAAGGAACAATATTTGGAAATCCAGAGCGAGCCCGACGCCCGAGACATCACGGATACGATAACGACTTGACCAGCACCTACATGTTTACAGTCTTGTAACGACAATGGTCGCTTACAAAGAAGTACAAAAAAACTAACTTTCGAGTCATACATTAAAAAATAACAAAATCACCTATTCTCTTCACGTATGTGAGCTCAATTTAATTACGGTTATCTATTGTTATACAGGGTGGCGCAAAACTACCGTTATGGTTTGGAATTAAATGGCATAATCAAGCCGTTGTTGGTAATCTATCGGCTTCAATTCTTGCACAAGCTGAACCTTATACGGGAACATGTGCAATGTGGCCAAAATCCTCTGAACGGACCTCCGCGATAGCCCCAGTTGTGCCGAACGTCTTCTTGTTGATGTTTCTAGACTTTCCTGCACACTATCCACAACACGTTAGATATTTTCTTCCGTGTGGACCGTACGTTGTCTTCCGGTACATGGAAGGTGTCTTACTGCATCATGTTATCGAAAATTTGCAACCAGGCGGTTTATTGTTGGTGCTGAAGGTTCAGTACGCACATTAAAAAAACGACGATAAGCACGCTGCGTCAAAACAATTAACCGTTGATTTTCAAAATAAAATTCAACAATTGTTGATCGCTGTTCTGTTGTGTAGTGTTCCGTTTCAAATTCCCCGAGTTTTCTTCACAAAATTCTGAAATAAAAATAAAAAATATAAATAAATTTAAAAAGTTATTAAACATTCAAACCATAACGGTAGTTTTACGCCACTCTGTAGTTGTATTATCAATTGAATCATTGTTTACCATCAATATATTTAGATGACGTCGTTCGTAATTCAGTTGTACATGATTTCGATGATTTCGATGCTCTTTTGAAAAATGTCTCTTTGATGACCAGCCGAGGAATTGAACTCAAGAACACCCGGGTGAAACCTAGACACGATGCCAACTCAGCCACTGACCAGTCAATTAGGTTAGATTAACTTTTCAGATCAATTTTTTTTCTCTTTTTTTCGCACTTTATACCACTTTTAAAGAGTGTACCGATTCATACAAGTATTGAATTGTCATGGAACCGTTTTTGCCTATACGCATTCGTGACATGTCGTGTAGCTGTGGCTGTTCAAACTTGTCATACTGACTTTCACGCAAAACTTGCAACGCAATTGTTTTACCCAGCTCTAGACAGATGGTTGTGCTAGTGGTGTGAGGTTCGATATTTTAATAAGAATCATTTGATTCATTTTAAGGTCTATAAATAATTCGTTCACTATGACTAATGCTTTGAGCGACTACCCTTTGAAATGACCGTGCCTTTTTTTGCGCCATTACTATTGAAAATCAAGTAAATAACTAACGTACCAACACGCTTTTTCTTCGGAAGATCATGCAGAGAAGATAGCCTGCCACGCAGCTCTGTCTTGCCAAACGCTTCTCGCTTCTTTCAGCTTTCTACATCGTTTCATATCTCATTTGTACAGCATTCAGTCTACTTTCGTCTTTCCTCTATCATCAATTACACATAGAGTCAAAATACGGGTTCATATCCAGGTATCGCGTATTGAAACTAGTACTAGCTAAATCCCTCGTGATTGTACAAGAAAAAAATCGCGTATAATGATGGTAGTAGAAGTTTTTCTTAAAATTATCAAGTTATTCGTAATTCTTCTTTTTTTAAATAAGAATGAGTGGTATATATATATATTTACAACTAACTGATAACTCGGTCTTGCTCGGGATTGTGAATGATTAGGAGTAGTAAGTCTTGCTGTTGTGAATCCTAGAAATCTGAGTGTAATTTTAAGGTGAAAATAATATTATTGTTTAGAAATAGTATTGTTATAACTACCCCTACCCCTACCCCTACACCTACCCTAACCCTACCCTTCCCCTTTCACGACATCAGTCGTTTAATATCCTTATCAGCTTTTATATATCTCGTAAACATACTTCCCAAATACACAAACTCATCCACTTGCTCCAAGTAATCATAAGTTGTCCACAAATATTTTTTTAATAAAATTAAACAATGTAGATCGTAGTCCAAAACAATATAGTATCTGGGTGTTCGAACTCGTAGCAGTGAGCTCGAAATTTGAACGTTTTTTTAACTAAATTCGAATATTTCATATTTGTTACCAGTACATTTCGTCTTTTTAACACAAATTTAAAGTGTCACCCTCTGGTGACCTCGAAGGTTAAATTGAAATTTACGGCATTATTATTGTTAAGGAACAGCATTTTACTGTCTTTATTTCGACCCCGCAAAGCGCTGAGATAAAGCCTAATAATGAAACAAACAAACATACATATATACTCGACATATATATTTTCGACAAATTCACTCATAAGCGAATCATTCGTGTACTCAATTCAAATGATTCGTTCGCTCGTACCTCAAAAATCGTAACTGTTTTTTTCCGCCTGTAATTTATACACACTTCACTAAATTATGCTGACGTGTTTTCGTAATATCCGACTAATGGGTACTCCAATACTCGTACGTCCAACTGTTTTAAATGAGAATAATACTTAACTGGATTAATAGCTATTAATTGCGTTTTATGCCAAATGAGACGAATAATTGTATTATAATAGTTGCTGGAATCCGGCGAAATAAACGCCAGCTTTTGGATTTACGATGCGAACGATTAATTTAATTTACACGTAATATACCATTTATTCCGTGAGAGAAATGTTATTTTTATAACATGCTAATTTTTATAGCACTGCTTCGATTTTTGATGTGAACTGCAGAGGAAATAAAACATTAAGATGCCATGTAAGTAAAACTAAAAATTTGTAAAAAGATTAGGTTTGTATTCAAAAACCGAGTATTTATTTATACTCTTTTATAAATATTTTGTAATTTGCTTATCACAATCAAAATGACGCGAAACAAGCGTAGACGATAGTGAAAAGGGCTGGGGCCAAAAAGGATGTCACGTTACCTTTGCCTCCAGCTGTCGAAATGATACTATAAGGCAAATCTATTCATTCTAACGTCGGTGATATGAATACAAAAAAAAATGTTATAATTTATTTATCAATGGTATTTTTTTGGCAAGTATTTAAAACCTCTGTAGCTCATGACATAAATGATTTTGTTAAATAAAAATGTTTGCGTTCACCTTGACGATCCCGAAAGAAAGGGGTGTGCAAATCATGGTACCAGAGCTGACCGTTCTAGACTATTTACTGCTGCAGACAAAAAGATTTTCCGGCTTGATATCGCGGCAACTGTGTAATATATCTCTTTCACCTATACCACTGTAAAATAAATGCTTTTACAACTTACTACTATAATCGATCATGGATTGAACGTTTTACGGTACAGAAGTGTTATTGTCATCTCCAAATATTAAGTAATAAGTTACCTCTTCCCCTCACTAGTCACTCTTTTACACCTACCATAGTACCCAGAGGCGTGCTGTTCATATGGGCACATAAGCACCACCTGCCCTACCTTACTCGCGTGGATATAAAAATAATGTTTGGGTGTACAAAATTATTACAACAAGTAAAACCTCACTTTCAAAAAATTCGCGCGATGTACCAAGCATGAAACGCTGCGCCGCGCGCGAATCACCGACTGCGACACTATAACGTATCGATGCGGGAACTAAGTATGCAAAATGACGTACACGCATATTCAAATGTTCATTATTCTACACATTCAAGTGTATATGAATGCGTAATGCGCGTCAAGGGACGACTCGTTTGTATGAGTGTCTGAAAAGCAGTGCTTTTCGACAACGTCAGCAAATATAACAATCGGTGCCATCTGTTGGTACATCTTTTAATTATAACAACTTTACAAACAAAATAATAAATAACATCGTGTTGACTTTCTTACAAAATATCATCCGTGTTTATTTAGCGGAAAAAATTAAATTGGATTTTTTAATTTTTTATGTGAATACCGCACAACTGCTCCCAACCATCTGGAGCCAGTGACACTATGGCATCCTAAATGGGGATGTTGTGAGGTTGAAAGTAGCGGAGAGGGGAAGGCGAAGGGGGAGAGGAAGGTAGGACAAGGGAAGGGCTTGTATTATGCATAAATAAAACTGTTATTTATATATTTGATGTGGCAGAGGTAATCCCAGCCAACATCGGCTAAAGTCGGCAGATTAGCCATTTTTAGCGAGAACTTGGAAAGGTAGTTTTTTAAATATCAATTAATTCGCTGCTTTTTCTACTCACCACCCTGATTGCAAACTCTGTGCACGCCACTGACTTTAAACCACCTATAAATACCCAGCCACAGTAAAATACCTACCTAAAATGCTTAGGATATATCCCAAATTGCACTTACGACAACCTAACCCACTGAACGGATAATCCGTAGAAATTTGATTCGCCAATTTATGTAAGACCTGTTGAATTCGATTGATATGACTACTTATCTTATTTTTTACACTTATATCAAATCTCCGTTTCCGCGATGGATTTGATAATGTTAGTTAACCCATTGCTTTTATTTAGAAACTAAATTATTTAAAATAAACTGTGTGCAAATTTCTTCACTCCAGAGCTCGTCATTTGAAAGTTTGTGGCCTCAGGTAGGCCATTGAGTGGAAGATACTCTCAGAATCGCTCTGAGGAAAGACCACCATTCAAAATCGAAAGGTTGCGTATTTGGTGACCAGATCTGAAAAGCCAGGCATCTTTCTCTAAAGTCTTCACCGTCTCCTCCTCTTTTCCATTCACAATATCCAACGAAATGCGGATTCCATAGTTCCTACTGGTTCAGGATAGTTGGGATCAGTTGGGACTCTTGTGCGGTGTTCACATAAAAAAAAGTTATGTTTGTTTATCTCTTCAAGAACGATATTAGATATTTGGGAATGAAAAGCAGTCCACAATGGAGTACTGATACCAACCCTGATGTATGGCAGTGAGGCATGGAATTGACAGAGGAAGGATGAAAGTAAACGAATGGCGTAGAAATGTGATCTCTGAGGCGAATGTGTGGTAAAACCACGTATGATCGTGTGAAAAATATTGAGATTCGTGAAGAATGCAAGGCTGATGGAAACGTAAAAATAATTATTATTATTATTGGATGATTTGTATAGCGCCGTTTTTGTGAAAAATCACCTTAGAGGCGCTGATGGAACCAATGAGTAAGATTAAGAAAGGGACGCTTAGATGGTTTGGGCTTATAGAGCGAATTAACGAAGAAAGGAAGAAAGGGCATCACCAAATACTTGAGTCGGGCCATGTCAGAAGTCGGAATAATAAAAGAAAAATGTATCAGACGATGTATGAATGTGAATAAAGCAAGAAGTGTTTGCCAAGATCGAGTTATTTGGTGATACGTCCTTTCTGCCTACCCTGCGGGGAATCGGCGTGATGGTTAGTTAGAATGATTAGAAAAATGACATAATTTGATCCATGCAATTTTAGGCACACTGACACGCCCAAAAAACACTCCTTTTCGTTTATTTCTCCGATGGCCTACCCTAACCTATTTGATATCTGACCTTACCAGAGTTAACTGGCGAATCTACCCTTAAAAGGTCAAATGTATGGGTGCCTACAAGCAGTAGTTATATTCAGGGTTGAAAAAGTTAATAAATTGACTAAACTTGGATAATGCCATTTGAGAATGTTTGGGAAGCCGTTCGATCTGGCTTTTCATATGCGAGGCGAGTAATGGCTTAGTGATAAAACTTCTCCACATAAAATATCTGCTCGGGCTAGCTCGGATAGGCCTAAATCAAGGCTTTCCAAACTCGTGGGAATCAAAATAATACATCTTGTATAATATATAAATTTCGGTTTCTTGGCAAAATAGAACACTGACCCATTGTGTTAATCGCTATAACAAAAACCCACCCTCTTTTGAAAAATGTTAACCACAATAATAAATTTAAAATTCGAATAAAACGCTGGATACGTTACATAGGGAGATCTGAAATTGAAAATATATTAAAATACGACTGCACTTAAAACACCTCACCTTACAATTATTGTTTTATAATTTAATACAATTTAATCTGATATTTAGTAAATGAAATCGTCAAATTTCACTGAGGATATCATTATTTCTTATTTGGTATAAAAATTATTATTATTGAAGAAAAAAATATGAATAAAAAATGATATAACCTAACGTGATCGAACCTAACGTAATCTGATCTTAACTGAATTAACCTAATATCTTCTTGTATCATTGTTCTGGTTTATCCAGTTACCATAAATTTTGATGTTTTGTATGTTTCACCAAAATCTCGGTAAAAAGGAGAACTTCAGCGCTTCAAAAAAAAAAATTTCATTTATTTTTTCATCTTTATATGTTTTAATAGAGGCTTTACATTATTTGCGACTACCAAATTACGCGCATGTCCATATTATTTATGGTATGTTTGGTATGTTTCGCCGTTCTACCGCCAGAGTGCAATAGCGCTGTATTTACCACTGGTGGTAAAAAATAGAACTCTTCACCCTGTCACTGCTTACATTTAATTTGAACTTGATAACTTGGAAACTTGATTTAGGGATTTTCAAGGATTTTTTTTATCGAAAATCTCGCGAGTAGAATTTGTTTCTATTTGTGCACATGTGTACTGTTCATGTCCTTACTAAACTTCACTGAGAAACATCCGGTTATCTCGCTTACATCTATTTTTTGTTATTAGCAATAAAGGAACTGCAAGTTTATGCTTTTCGTTTTTTTTTTCTTTAAGAAATTATTAGACAAAAAGTCCCGACAACTTACTTTTTAGTAGTTTAATTAACGGGTCCCTGTCATTCAAAACCTTGTAAACAAACGTACGTAAAATAATATTTCCAAATTATCTAATAAAAATAGTTTCTATCAGCTAGCCAAGTCTTCAATTTATTTATTAACTGTTTTATTTACGTACATTTTTTTATTTATTTCAGCGAGTAACATATTTAAACAGCTAGGAATCATGTTTATGGTGTGCTGAAATATATATTTTTAACACAGAATTTATCTCACGTGTGTGACCACTGAAGAAGTAATCAGTTCAAAAAGATGTTCCATTAATCTTATCAGAAGTAAAGCAAAAAGTAGCTTACTTCGGGCAAAAATACACGCCCACTATTATACACTTCTATTTGTTAATCTGTTCAGTGGATTATAATATTCAAGTGGTTATTAATATTTAATTCTGTGAAAAATACATACGTTTAGGTTCAGCTTATATTTTCATATAAATGTTATAAATGTGTGCATTACAATCGATACCTTCTGGGAAACCTCAAACAGGCTTTTTCTGTACCCACCAGTTTAATGGTCTTAACCCTTCCTTTACGGTGCTAGAAAATCCCCCGAGTTCCGGTGGTGTGTACTCATTGCACAGGGTACGCATTTAGAATTTTGTATTTTTTATATTGAATAAAAATTAGTAATTTACATTTATTACTAATATAAATCATTTTATTAAATGTACAGAGGTACATATGTACCATACATAAGTAAAATATTGTACATGTGAAAGAGCGAGGAAAAAACATCGGCCATTCATAAAACGCATGATACGTTCTTTATAACTGACAGTCCGCCGGATATTATTGACGACCACGCATGGTGGCAAGGTGAGCGAAACTTCCACTACACTACTCACTACCGCACCATTCGCCAAATTATCAACGCACGCAGACATACGTACATATTTTTTTTTCGTGTTTTATCGACAAAACATGTTTTTCTGTTGCATCCCTAAATGCTTATATATTTTAATTATTTTATTCAATTCATAAATGTATTGCTGAGAAACACCTAAAATATGAAATCTGTGTTTAGTATATTCACAGAGATATTAAAATAATTAGATTCACGTCAAATCAGTTGACAGCACCGTCTAGGAAGGGTTAAATGAAAATAATAGATATTAATTATACGCATTAAATAAACAGTCATCACTTTATACAAGATGGTCTTCCGGTTACCCGGTACAGCTTGGCATTTAATTGTAGATTTTTATTATTTAAACTACAAAATGTCATTATTATGGCGACACCGAGGTCGTTGACATTTTGCTGTTGGTTGGCAAAAATTCGCATTGAACTATCACGACGGATGACTATTTTTACTTTAGTTATTTATTAATATATTCAATTTATTTAAAATGAATAAACAAATAAACAGGAATGGAGAATTGTATTTTAGCGGTCTTGTGCAAAATTTCGAGCAAGGAAACTAGTGTCCAACTTAGTAGATGTTTACAAACGAACCGTTGAAATGACTGGCAAAAAATATTATCTGTTAATGAATTTTATTAATTATTTTTTATAAACAATAATTATTAGCCTGAAACACTCATCCAAATTGAAAAAACCTTCCAAGAAAAGATAAATGTCGCCGGCAGGACTCGAACCTGCACCCTTCTAATATCCAATACAAGCCTTCCTCATACTAATAAAGTTGGTTGTTTACAGGTGAAATATAATAAAAAAACCGTAATTATTGAATGAAACACTGGTATATATTGATTAACTTGGCGGGTTTGCGATAAGCCGACGTAGCTCAATGGTAGAGCATCTGACCGCATATTAGAAGGGTGCAGGTTCGAGTCCTGCCGGCGAAATTTATCTTTTCTCGGAAGGTTTTTTCAATTTGGATGAGTGTTTCAGGCTAATAATTATTGTTTATAAAAAATAATTGTTACCCTTTGCGCTATGCATAAAAATCTTGTCTTAAAAACTTTAGTTTATCAATTAATGAATTTTATTAATCTCACATATTTATACAACATTTTTGTAGGTTTGTGACGATTTAAAAACAATTATATCCATGTACATTCTGATTTGAGGTTATCCTTGACATTTTAATTTGACCCTTTACTAATAAACAAGAATAAAGCCAAAGAAAATAATTATAATTAATTTTTTTCACAATTTTATTTGATTTATAAATTTGATAGAAATGATTTTGTTTTTATTTTATTTATTTATTTAATATGTAATACATTGGTATTTCGATACATAAAATTCAGAAATACATGTAAATTGCCTTTATTTGTCTTTCTTGCAAATCGTTAATAAATCATTAAAAAGTTAACCCTGTAATTGTAAAAGAATTTGAGGTAGAATCATCTCCTTTCGGAAAGTACCACTTATTTCTGAACATCGTTTGGAACATAAAAAATATACCTACTTCGATTTTCCTATGAGCCACCTCTGTGTTGCCATTTAAACGTTCTCAGCGCCCTCAATTTTTGTCTACTTTAAAATGTCAGATTGTAACTTAACTAACTAACTAACTAACTAACTAACTAACCATCACGCCGTTTCTCCGCAGGGGTAGGCAGAGAGGACGGACCGCCAAACAACTCGATCTTGGCATACACTTCTTGCTTCATTCACATTCATACAACGCCTCATACATTCTCTTCTGTTATTCCGACTTCTGACATGGCCCGACTCGAGTATTTGATTCACTTGATCGTGCCATGTCTTCCTCGGGCGTCCCCGGCCTCTTCCATTCACATTCGCGTCATATATTCTCCTTACACTCCTTTCTTCGTTCATTCGCTCTACATGCCCAAACCATCTAAGCGTCCCTTTCTTAATTTTGCTCACTACGCTTACATCAGCCTTGCATTCTTACGAATCTCAACATTTTTCACTCGATCATACATGGTTTTACCACACATTCGTCTCAGAGATCTCATTTGTAACTTAATTAATATTTTATATGGATACCGCAAAAGAATTCCACCTGGAGACTATGACTTCCCCAATTTGGAAATGTCATGAGACTGAATAAAAAAGGGTGGGAAAGGGGGTGTGGACGAAGAAGGTTAAAAAGTAAATGGATATTTAGATCTAGTAATTAAATTGCGCTTAAGTCAATAACCAGATTTAAATTTCCAGGTAGCTAGCTACTTGTTATCCGTCCTCTTTCTCATGTTCGTTCCTTTCTCTCTCCCGCAAGCTTCATAACGTACCCCGATTAGGAATGCCATAGCCCCACTGGCTTCAGAAGGTATCCACATATCAAAGTAAAATAATTAAATTTCTGCGTTAATTTCGGAGATTTCGTAGCGTGAATCATGTAACAAAACCCTTTGCGAAAACACACCATCGTGGGTGCGGCAAAAACGCGTGGGTTCACTTCAACTGATGCCAGACTCCATAAGTCATAGGTCACGATCAGGGGCGTGCATTCCATATAAGCACCTAACCACTGCTCACCATACGTCACTCGCATAAATATATAATGATTATAAAAATCCTAAAATCGTAAATCCGTGCGCCCCACTGACAGCCCCAATAGAACGTGTCAAAATCAATAATTAAGGATGCAAAATGACGCACACGTCATATTTAAGTGTTGACTGTACTCTCAATAAAAAGTGTACATGTGTGCGCAATGCGCATTCAAGTGAAGGCTTCTTTGTTTTAGGGCGGAAAAATTGTTACAAAACACAAATGTAGCGATCAGTGCCATCTGTTTTTACTTTGCTGACGAAAAAATTATCATATTTTATTATGTTGGATTTCTTTCATGTAATTATGCAATAGAAAATAATACAGAAGTTTTATGTAACCAGTAATTTTCTAGTAATATAATACAAAGGTACGGTTATTTGGATATTTTATGTGGCCAATATCGGTTAAAACCAGCAGCTCGGCCATTCTTAGGGAAAACTTACCAAGTCTGTGATAAGTTTTTTTTTTATATCAATTAAGTTGCTATTTTCTTACTGCCTACCCTGATTTAAAACCACGCCACTGGTCACGACCGCTGACTTACTCTTATTCCTTAAATTATAGTATAACTGAAACTACAGCGAACGGTAGCCGACACTATCTTAAATAACCTTATAGACTGCCTTGAACTCATCTCAAACTAACCTTAACATACCATCGAAATGTGCTCGCCACACCAAACTATTTTACAAAAAAACGCTGCAGCAAATTCATAGATTTCCCGTGTTCTTCAAATATTGAATAATCTTTGACTCAACTTAAATCTCGACATACATTTTGACTCACTACCGCCATTTAAGAAAAATATTACTCCTAACATTAATACGCAATCACTTCTCTCCAGTACATGGCACTATTCAGACACATAGGTACACATACACGCTCACACAAACAGACACACACGCGCAAACAGCCACAGATACATACACTATACACTTTTTTTCATATACCTTTTTATCTTTAACATGTATTATTCCCTAGCATTATCCTAACCCCGCCCGGTAAAATATATATAACCATTTACTAGACATTACATTGAGACATGTCATTGGTACCGAACTTTGTAATAATTTTCTAAAACCTTGTACTTAGTACACCACTCATTTTATACATGTACTGTTTGTTTATAAAATAATTTTGAAAAAAATATCATTAAAAAACGAGCCAATGAAAAATACATTCTTATGTCGAGAGTAACATTTGAAAACCTTTGACTGTAACCCTAAAAGCTTTAATCCGATTGGAACTTATCGAGGAAACTTTGAGAGGCATCTATTTCAGATAATTATATAAATCGACTATGCGGGTAAACCTGCTACCTTCATCTGAGAGTGATCTCCCGTCGCTGAGACATTCTCTTCAATAAAATAGTGATGTCTGCTTCCGGCTACCCTTTAATTTTCCACCCTTTCGGATAGTTTGTATATTTTGAAGTGCGTCGATTTTTTTTTCATCCTTGTGTGGGCGAATAAAAATTAACACTTTTAGTTTTCCAATTTTTGGCAATACCGTATTTGTGTGTTATATTTTCCATTGGATTCTACTTACTCGTTCAGGCGGAAGCCTCTTTTTTATTTTGAATGTTGACGTCTTCATAAAATTCTAACAAAAGTTCACTGTTAAAATGGAGATAAAAGGTACGCTGCACTACAGTTTCCGACTCAGTTTTACAAAACTCACGAACGCAGAAAACCTTGTGCTGCATAGTAACCATTTTACTCACAACTGATGCAAATTGAGCTATATAGCTGTGGAACTTTCCGACCTCTTTTAATCGGTATGAAAAACATTCACATATCACGTATAAATCAGGAAATATGGCGGTGCGAAATTGAGTGCATCATTTTGAGTAACCCTGTATTAAGTGAAAGACAAATAAAGTGGAAAAAAACTATATTCAAATACTTCTTATAATTCTACATGGTGTTTATCGAGAATCAAATATTTTTTACAACTGTTTTTATTTCTGGTCTGAAGGGGTTCTAACTGTTGGGCGGCGATAACTTTAAAAGTCTGACATATAAATCTGACTGGAACAAGATACGCTTCAACCGGGAAAAAGATACGTTTTTACTCGGCGACGGTCACCGTGAAAAGTTAAGTTAAATGGTGTTATCGGAAAGTTGATATTGGCTATGCTAGGTCTTTATTTCAATATCTCAAAATGCGTAGTCCTGTCTTTCACCAGAGCATTTAGTCTCACCTACCACAGATATACTATGCTCAGTCATAATCTCAAACGTGTTTCTACTATAAAGGATCTTGGAATCGTGTATGAAAGTAAACTTACGTTTTGTGTTCATATCGAAGGGGTATGTCAATCTGCATTAAAAATGTTAGGATTTGTCATTCGGACCGTGAGGGTTTTTCGGGATACTCGTACTCAATATTATACTTCTCTTTAGTCCGTAGTAGGCTGGAGAGTGGGTCGGCTATCTGGAATCCTCACGAGACGGGGTGCTCCCTCATGTTAGAGAGGGTTCAGAAAAAGTTTTTGAGATTTCTTTACATGAGGGAGTACGGACTCTATCCGTGGCTTTATCCAACTAACTTTCTTCTGGGCATGCTTGGATTTCACTCCCTGCAGCTCAGAAGAGAGGGGTATGCCGCTACCCACTTTTTTAGACTGCTGCGAGGCTCTATAGAGAATTCAGCCATTTTGGAACGCATAAGTCTTTATGTTCCTGATGACTATCTAAGACAGCGTCGTCATAGATTATTCTATCTTCCTACCTATAGAACCAACCTGCCAATGGTTCTCCCGGTGGGGAGGAGTATATTGCTCCTGAACAAAATCTCACAGGATATCGACATATTTTGCGTCAGTGAGGAGAGATTCAAAAGGGAAATTCTATTGATTTTTGAAAGAATCTCTTCTCATTGACGCGATCTTCACCACTGCCTGAATTTATTTAAATATCTCTGAATTTTTTTTTTTTTTTTAGTATATTTCTTCATTGTTTTACAAATATTAAATAAGTACCTGTAATTTCTCTTACGTATTAAATATAACATGTTTGTAATTGTATTAGAAATTAAATAAGAACATTATTATTATTATTATTATTATTATTATTATTATATGCTATTATTATTTTGTTAGGCAATAGTTGAGTGTCGAGCATTTGCGGGAAAACGTTTTTTGTTGTTGTGAAAGCAATCCTGTGGCTATCTCAAGACGTACTCTCATTTCTCAAGATGTATGCCATTTTTTCGTTGAACCGATAAGTATTTATATTGAGAAACATTGTATTTTAGCGCATACACATTTTGTTTTGAAGAGTTTTATCCACTTTTTTATATTTTTTTAGTTAATTTTATTTATTTGCTGACGGTTTCGACACATCCGTGTCATTCACTAGCGTTCTTAAAACTAACTTAAAAAAAAGTGTTTTGTTGTTCTTTGAATCTAGTTGAGAAAGCCCTTCCCGTCAAAAGGGGTTAGATTATAGGTTTCCAAACCTTTTTCCCGTGGACCCACCCCCCCTTGCCCAAGCCTCAATGTTCAAAACTTTGGTACAATACTGAGCAAGTGGTATTTATTCACTTTGATGAATTGCTGCTGGTATGAAAATGTGTAAAAACTAGCACATCAAGGGGGAGAGGGACGTCGGAGAGTTATTATTTATTAATTTAAAATAATAATAGAATTATTACGCCATACGATAAACATAATGTTTTTAAATAGAAAAATATTTTATAAATTTACATAGGCTTAGCATTTATCAAAATATAATCAGAAATATTACTTTTTCTGACCGTCCATTAAAATATTTAAAATACAAATATCATTTTTACAGTTTATTTTTAATCCTTTATCGTTGCATTTTTTAAAAATAAACATAACCAAAGATGAAAAAATTAAACCACACACTGTTCTTTTTTTTAATGTATCTTATTGATAAGTTACAGAAAAACCTTGGCAGCATTTTTTAAGGATATTCAACTTTTTAAATGTTTTTGTAAAACATGCGTAGAACGGTCAGAAATGTGTAATATTTCTGATTATATTTTGATAAATGCTAAGCCCATGCAAATTTAAATAAAACGTAATAAATATTTTTCTCTTTAAAAACACCATATTTATTTATCGTATTGCACAATAATATTATCATTATTTTGAATTAATAAGTGCCTGTCGAGCGAAACTTACTACGATGCTTTTCTAAATGATCTCCGATCTGTTGACCCCCATTTACGTCTCGTGGACACCCTTATTTTTATCCCTGCAAATCTATATGGACCCCCAGGAGTCCGTACGGACAACTTTGGGAATCTATGGGTTCGATGGTACAAAGCGTAAATCCTCTGCTAGCGAAGACGTATATCATTGCTCAAGAAACATTTCCTGCTGATGATGATGGTATTGTGAGAAATTCAAATATTTACAATTTATTAGTCACCTGGGATTCACTTTTTTTTACGTATCGTTAAGGGTATTAAATATATTCTGTTAGTTTAAAGCGAAAAAGGTATTGTGCTAAAACTTTTACTAACGATGTTGTCCGCTGAGGAAATTCTATCTTTTCATTGAAGCAACTCTTTAACAAGTGGTTCGGACTGGCCCTGTCCGGAAGCCTTTAAGGTTTTATTTGGCGGTATAATTTGTCAAATTTCACGTCATCAATAACGTAAACGTCAACCGTCAAACCTTACGCGTCATGTTAATAATAAGAAAATCATGAAATGGCGAAAATTTTATTTGAAACGACTTTTTTGTTGTTTTTTTGTTTGTTTACGTAACACGTTAGTTCATTATTTCTTTATTTTTATTCTGCTCTCGATTGTCTGGGGCCAGTGGGACTACGGCTTACATAATTGGGGTATGTTTTGAGGTGGTATTCGCATATAGAAAAATAAAATTTATTTATATTTTGTTTTGCTTCTACACCCTTAACACCCTTAACGTGATTTTATCCAAATATTGCTCTATAAATATTTGCTTTGTAATTTATTTATTTTTTCGTATTCGGTCTAATATCTAATACAATACGAGACTTTTCTCACGCGAAATAAAACTTATTTCCTACCACTGTACAGGTAATCCCTAGAGAAGTATTTTCTAAACCGATTAAATAAAAAACTATTGTCACCAATTTACATGAAAATTTACAAATAAATTGATCATCGGCCCAAGAAAGAGTTGTTATTTTCACCCAGAAGTAAGGTACTTCAAGGCACACGGACACGTCCACATAAAATTGTTTAAAGTTTTCGACTCCTGCCCTATACTGACACTTAAATTGATCATCTGCTCAGGAAGAATTCCGAGATATGTAATATATATCTAATAAAATTATTAATTAAAGGACTTTGTTTTCACTACTATTTTTTAAATATATATTTATTTATATACAATCATTTTACATGTTTATTTAATTTAATTTTTTTATTTCATTTCATTTTATGTAATTTTTATTTTTTTCTTCTTATTTTTTTTTTAAATACATTGTAGTTTTAGCAAAGAAGTAAGGAAGAAATGAACTTACTTCAAAGCACACGGACGCAATAAAATGCATAAAAGTGGTATTGTTTTAATTAATTTATAAATAAATAAGAGCTTTCGATTCCTGGGCACTATGCAGATCAATGAAATTGATCATCTGTTCAGGAAGGAATTTAGATATTTAAAAATATTTTATAATTTTCATTCTTGTACGGAAAAATCGAGCTACTTCATGGCACACGGACACGCCCGCAACGCATTTGTATCGGTTTATCTCTTCAGTGTTTCCTACGCACTCCATTTCTCCCGCCCTTCAGCCAATATCCAATTCCACTCAAACTCAAGCTTCCGCGAAGAAAAGCGAAAATTCTGGCCCCATTTCATATTTTCTTACTCTTATTATATTTTGTTAGGTCCCGAAAATAGGGTTAGCAAATAATAGCGACCCTTCCCTCTCAGAAATATGAGGTCGTAATCAGATAAAATTCCTAATATTTTCGCGAAACTTGAGCAACTGCTTTTGAAAAAATAACATCGTCTTTCCCATTTTTTGTTTTGCCGTCAAGATTCCATAAAAAGGGTCAAAAACAGACAAGTTTTATCATTTAAGAAAACTTTCAAATGCTCCATTTTTTAGTCAAATACGCTAATGTTTTTGTTTTCTCAACTGCCCCCTGCTAACCTGAGCCAATGAGACTATGGCAATTTAGGTATGTTGTTACGCTGAAGGGTGTGGGAAGGAGAGGAAGATGGAGAAAGGGAGAATGGGAAAGTTGCAAAAATATTACCAAATGAAGAAGAACGGGGTCCGAGGCCCGTTAAAAAATATTACTTAACTTTAATACATTATTTTTAGAATACATTATTTTCGTTTGTTTGTTTCGTTCAGTTTCGTTTCGTTTCGTTTCGTTTCGTTTCGTTTCGTTTCGTTTCGTTCGTTTCGTTTCGTTTCGTTTCGTTTCGTTTCGTTTCGTTTCGTTTCGTTTCGTTTCGTTTCGTTTCGTTTCGTTTTGTTTTGTTTTTGTTTTTTTTCTCTTCTATATCTTCATTTTCTTATTTTCTTGTATAATTTCGGAACCCATCGAAAAGAGGTTCAAATTTAAACTAACAATAATGAAACACTTCACAACTCGATATTTTAATACCCACCACATATTTAATTCCTTAGAACAGGCAATATTTCTAGCTAGGAATTAATATCGCCCAGGAAACATAATGCAACTTCAACTTACATGTACCTCAATTGATGATAAATTACTATGTTTTCCTAATACAAATTTTCCCAATGTAAATGACAATGTAAAACAAATAAATATATAAAAAATAAAGTACCTGGCTATTCAGGTCTGGTTACTAACACAGCTAAAGCCATTTCAAGCAATGTTTCATTACGAATAGTAGTCTTTCACCAAGACAATATTAAGAGTATATATATCGTGCCGCATGTAACAACCGTGACTAGAGTGAATCAATTTAAACAGATAAAACATATTTCTTTATAACCAAATTTAAATTGTTGGACAACACGTGTAAATAACCAAGTCAAGATTGCACCACAAAATGCAATACCAAGCGAGCTGAAAGCCTATATTTCACCGTAAACAAGTCAAAATTACACCACAAAATACAATGATTTCACAACACCTGCAAATAATGTTTCCGGCGCCCTATAAAAATCTTACACACAGGGGTACTCTTTTCATTTCAACCGTAGAATGGACAACATGTCCTCGCTTTTATACCTCCACCTGCCGCTGCCACAAACAAGAAAAATCTTCTAGTCGCTCGGAGCGACGACATCTCCATTGGGAAACTACCAAACACCTTCTTCAAGAGGATTCGCAAATCACAATAGTCATGCGGGTGCCTAAATATTTACACTATTTTCCTTGTGCGGGGCTTGTACGTTTCGTACACCGCAAGTATACTATATATTATTATTATTATATATTATATACCATCGAAATATCACTACTAGATTTGGCATATCATATAGATAAGTTCGACAATTTTTGTCCAAGTATGAGTAATTTCACTCAAAACTCCCTACTGAATTCCATTGAAGTTTGAAGTTAAAGCTTAAGTACCCAACTGCATGTAAGGCACAGTACGTAAAATCATTATTTAGCGTGTTGTTTTTGACAAAACTGCTGTTGTAATTTGAATACGTTCACACGTCACGAACCCATACATCGCCATACAACAACGTCTCGAAGAAATTTTGCAATCTATCAATTTTTAGTTTTTTTTTTTGTTTAAATCGCTTGCTCGAAACGATCTATGACGTACATGTTTTTTTTTAATTTATTCATATAGCTGAATGAATTGTCAATTATAAATTCCGATGTAGTCCCTGTCTTAAATATCTCAGACTGCCTTAATTTTGTGTTTTAAAAAAGATCTCAATAATCAGCCGCTGTCTTGATGCAAACTTACTGAGAGACACATTTCCTTAATGTAGACCAACAAAAGGTATCATCCAATACTTCTTGCAATCTTTTGACCACAACATAAGACGCTTCATTTTTGATAAACATTTTCAGGAATCAATTCACTTTGTTTCGGGCGTCATTTTTTAGTTCCAGATGCCCTTTCTAGGTATTATTTATTGGTCGATGAATAGAACACAATTTTAAAATAAAATTTACTTGTTCACACCGGTATTCGAATCTTCTCTATTTGTTCATACCTATGGTTCCATTCCTTACAGATTTGAAGGAAAACTTATGAGTCCAGTTTACATAAAACCTTTGATTCCTAGGCCCGGGTCAGTGAAATTATTATTTTATTTATTTTTTCGTCTATTGTCTATACAATCTCAATGTATTATTATAAGGGCTGTCTGTATACTGTGACTGTCTCACTAGGAGAACCTATGTTGAGAGCAGACAAAGTTTACAGTTTACAATTTATAATTTGCAGTTTACAAAGTGCACAAATTGTACAAAGTTTACAAAATTTGAAAACTTTACAGTTTATAATTTACAGTATAATATTATGGTAAAAAGTATGAATTAAATATTGTACCATACTGTAATGAATGTTTTAAAAAATTCTTTGATTTTTTTGTTTGTTTTGGCGAGTGGTCCAAATCTTGGTGTCCAATTTATGTTTATCGTAATTTTTGTTCTGTTTAATGGCCAGTGGAAGTACATTGATTGGTTTTCTTGAAAAGTATCTAAAATTTCTTTGGCCAAATATTGTTTTAGCGAAAGGGATAAGTAATAGAGTATGCCCTTTAGATCTAGCATCGCGAGCAATTTGGATATTGTCATATAGAGTGCTATGTTAAAAGAGATGTACTAGTATTAATCATTAATTCAAGAAGCGATTTTGATATTAATATTTTTTCGATAAATTGTCCCAGCCAAAATTGAGCCTACTTTTAGCACACGTACATGCCCAAAACACACTTCTGTCGGTTTGTCCCTTCAGTGACATATTCTATTAACAAGTTTTTTGTCTGAAAACCACTCAACATTAGTTTGAAACTATCGACCAATGAAACGCCATGGATTTTATTTCTTTACGAATGAATACGTCGAGTTATATCCCGCTATTACTCAGGTTATTACTTGGAAATGATTCCGTCTATGTTCATTACTTTCAAGGTACGAACTTTGTTTCCCAACTTTATGCAGTGATACACAACCATTTTAGCTGGAGGGCCAAAATATCCATTTTCAGTTTGTTCGCGATTGATGACTTTATTATAATTTCTGTCAATAATGTTTAGACTAGATTTTTTTTATTATACCTCCATTTGGGCAATAATAAATAATTTTAAAAAATCCGTTTTTGGATCTCAATGTAAATTTATCAATTCGGTGGTTCTGTCTGTCTTGTGACTGCGATCTTCTGCGCCTCATCGAGATGGCCACCTTAGGTCGGGGTAATGTTTATTTTCATTTCTTTATAAGTTTTGGTTTATTTACAGTTCATTTTGGAAATAATTTCAAATCAGTGAATTCAATTTCAAAAGCTTTTACAACGAGTTTCGCTGCTTTTTTCCCAAAGCGTAGATACATTGCTAACTAATTAATATAGTCCTTTTTGGGAGGATTTTTTTATAGCAATATTATTTTTTTTTTTTTTAATTTTATTTAATATAATAATTTATTTTACAGAGAGTATATAAAAATAAGACATGATTCATATAGTGTAACAAAAAATATATTATAGCTATTCCTCACCATAAAGAAACAAGGTTCTTGTGTTTGGTGAGTGATTATCGCTTAATTAATGAAATCATAACTTAAAGTATTGTTGTACAATAGCAGGAAAATATGAATTTGTCGTGTAAATTTTGTAATTTATCACTAGTAATAGTATTAAAGAAAATGAAAAGAAAGTAGAAGAAAAGAAGAGAAGATAATAATAATAAAAGACAAAAAAAAATCTAATAATAATAATTTTTTTTTTTTTAAATTGTTACAGTAGTTTGAGGTAATTTTTTAATCTATGTTGAAATTCATGGATATTTTCTATAATTTTAAGATCAGTTGGCAGATTGTTAAAAAAAGTTATTCCTAGATATAGGTATGTGTTTTGCGTATGCTTAGTATTGAATGGCGGGATTTTAATGTTTTGTTGATACCTTGCGGATATATTGAATTGTAATTTATTTAACGTTTTTTCTTTAAAGATTTGAATAATTGCATATTTTTTATAAATTTTATCTACTGTGGGTACATTGAATATTGTAAAAAGCTTTTCAGTGGAAAATGATGATGGTTTTTTAAAATTACCTTTATTATCAATCTTTGAATTATTTTAAGTGGACTTAAAATATTATCATATGTTCCCCCCCAGCCAATAATTCCATATTGTAAAATAGACTGAACAATTGCATAGTACACTCTTTTTAGGTTTTCTAGTCTAAGAATATTTCTTAGTCTTATAAATATATATACATTTTCTGATTCGTTTAACAAGTTCACAAATATGTGTTTTCCATTTAAAATGCTGGTCTATATATACACCAAGGTATTTAATTTCGGAAGTTGGACTAAGTATTGAACATGCTTGATTACAATTGATTCTGTTGCAGTTACTTTGGTGTATTATAATTTTTATTTCTGGTTTTGATTTAAATTTATTGATAGAGAAAGGAATAAAATTTGTTTTTCCAGTGTTAAGGGAGAGTAGATTATTATCGAACCAATTTTTTAATATATTAATATCAGTATTTGCTAGCTTGTTAATAGAATTCCAGTCAGTACCTTCAATTATTATGACAGTGTCGTCAGCATAAGATATTATTTTTCCGTTTAGCTTTTGCATGAATATTTCATTTACATAGATGATAAAAAGTAGAGGTCCCAGTACTGTACCTTGAGGTATGCCAAAATTACTTGTTTTTTTATGACTAAGTACCTCTTTTATTTTTACCACTTGAGGACGTTTGTAAAGATAGATTTTTATCCATTCCAGAGCTGTACTATTTATTCCAATGTTGCTTAATTTAATTATAAGTTTGTCATGAGATATGCTATCAAACGCTTTTTTGAGATCTATAAAAATTCCAAGGCATTTTAGTGATTTATCTAATGAAGTGTGAATAATTTGTAAAATGTTTGAAGAAAAATTATCTAAATTCATAAATGACTCAACAAATAATGTCATATCCAAATCCAAACTACCTAACTTCAAACCTATAAAACCATGGATAACTCACGGTTTAATAGTATCCGTACGTCATAAGCAAGCTCTTTATAGATTAACTAATCAACAACCAAATAATGAACATTTACAGAAACATTTTAAAGCATATAAAAATAAACTCTCATATATCATAAAACATACAAAAGAAAGCTATTACAAACAGAAGTTGATACAGGTTGAAAATGACAAAGGAGTATGGACGATTATAAATGAGATAATGGACAAAAAAAATTATAAAAACAATGAAATCAGCACTATTATTCATGATAATTCGGAAACATGTTGCAAAGAGAACCCTTTAAAAGCTGCAAATATATTTAACGAATTCTTTGCAAATATAGGAGAAAATCTTGCCAATCTCATACACAAAGATCCAAATATAACAATTCCAGACTGTAATATTGAGGTAAAAAATAAAATGTCAACATTTCAACTCACCACAGAGGACGAAATAGTAACTATTATAAACGGCATGAAAGGAGGTTCTGCTCCAGGTTTTGATAGAGTTAGAATTAACTTTTTAAAAGATATTCAAAAAACAAAATTTCTAAACCGTTAATGCATATAATCAACACAAGTTTCCAATGCGGAATATTTCCATGTAATTACAAACAAACTACCATAACTCCAATATTTAAGTCTGGTAATCCCGAAGATGTTAATAATTACCGTCCCATTTCAGTAATCTCAAATATTGCAAAAAATTTTGAAAAACTTGTAAAAAAAAGATTTAACCAGTTTATAAAATGTAATAGCATAATTCACGAAAATCAATTCAGCTTTATGGAAAGTAGAAGCACACAGGATGCAATTTCAAAATTAACTAGCCTTATTCACACTTCATTAGATAAATCACTAAAATGCCTTGGAATTTTTATAGATCTCAAAAAAGCGTTTGATAGCATATCTCATAACAAACTTATAATTAAATTAAGCAACATTGGAATAAATAGTACAGCTCTGGAATGGATAAAAAGCTATCTTTTCAAACGTCCTCAAGTGGTAAAAATAAACGAGATACTTAGTCATAAAAAAAACAAGTAATTTTGGCATACCTCAAGGTACAGTACTGGGACCTCTACTTTTTATCATCTATGTAAATGACATATTCATGCAAAAGCTAAACGGAAAAATAATATCTTATGCTGACGACACTGTCATAATAATTGAAGGTACTGACTGGAATTCTATTAACAAGCTAGCAAATACTGATATTAATATATTAAAAAATTGGTTCGATAATAATCTACTCTCCCTTAACACTGGAAAAACAAACTTTATTCCTTTCTCTATCAATAAATTTAAATCAAAACCAGAAATAAAAATTATAATACACCAAAGTAACTGCAACAGAATCAATTGTAATCAAGCATGTTCAATACTTAGTCCAACTTCCGAAATTAAATACCTTGGTGTATATATAGACCAGCATTTTAAATGGAAAACACATATTTGTGAACTTGTTAAACGAATTAGAAAATGTATATATATATTTATAAGACTAAGAAATATTCTTAGACTAGAAAACCTAAAAAGAGTGTACTATGCAATTGTTCAGTCTATTTTACAATATGGAATTATTGGCTGGGGGGGAACATATGATAATATTTTAAGTCCACTTAAAACAATTCAAAGATTGATAATAAAGGTAATTTTAAAAAAACCATCATCATTTTCCACTGAAAAGCTTTTTACAATATTCAATGTACCTACAGTAGATAAAATTTATAAAAAATATGCAATTATTCAAATCTTTAAAGAAAAAACGTTAAATAAATTACAATTCAATATATCCGCAAGGTATCAACAAAACATTAAAATCCCGCCATTCAATACTAAGCATACGCAAAACACAGACCTATATCTAGGAATAACTTTTTTTAACAATCTGCCAACTGATCTTAAAATTATAGAAAATATCCATGAATTTCAACATAGATTAAAAAATTACCTCAAACTACTGTAACAATTTAAAAAAAAAAATTATTATTATTAGATTTTTTTTTGTCTTTATTATTATCTTCTCTTCTTTTCTTCTACTTTCTTTTCATTTTCTTTAATACTATTACTAGTGATAAATTACAAAATTTGCACGACAAATTCATATTTTCCTGCTATTGTACAACAATATTTTAAGTTATGATTTGATTAATTAAGCGATAATCACTCACCAAACACAAGAACCTTGTTTCTTTATGGTGAGGAATAGCTATAATATATTTTTTGTTACACTATATGAATCATGTCTTATTTTCATATACTCTCTGTAAAAAAAATTATTATATTAAATAAAAAAAAAATAAAAAATCTAAGTTCTTTTCGATACTTCTTATATTAGTATGAAATAAGGTAAATCCTTTATCAGAGCAAATTAGATTTAAATCTCTTATGGAGTGGTATAATCTTTCTTCTATAAATGTTTTTTTTATCTAAAGCATTACATATAAAATCAGTCATTTTGAAGTTAGTATGAGGAGATATAATTTACCATATTTATTCGTAGTCGATGCGCTCTCTAGCAATTTGAAGCATTTTTTGCCGGTAAAGACATTTTATACTGTCAACCCGGTGTTCGGTGGAATAATTCAAATTAAATCTTTTATTTTGCACACAGCAATTGTTGCAAATTGGGTTTATTTCTCTGTTTTCGCATTTCGAGAGTATATGTTCCTTAGTACAATGGGGGCAAATGGGTGGCTGCGTCCTGTCGAGACATCTTTGGGCTGTATGGCTGAACTTAAGGCAGTGATAGCATTGTGTGAGTGGGTTACAATCTTCGACGTACACTCGTTGGAATTTTATATTTATTTATTTTTTGTCTAATAATATTCTTCTTAATTTTCCGGTTGTTTGTATAATGTAGTTTGTGGTATCGTTTTCTTTACCTTCATTATATTTGTTTTTTAACTCTTTAATGAGTTTAATATTATTTTTGTCTTCTTGATTTAATTCTTGATTTTGTTGTATAATTCCATGTATAATATCCTCTTCAGTCAATTGGCATTGGAGCCTTTTTAACATCAAGAACGGTTTCTTTTTTTTATTTCTTCCGCCGAAATCTCCTTTCCAGTTATCTTATTTATTTCGTTGGTTAATATTTCTGCATCTTCTTTTTTTTGGCATGAAATTATCATTTTTTTCGCCAATCTTTTTAACTCCGTTGACTCCGACTTTAATTTTAGTTAAATCAATATTTTTTTGAACTTTTGTTTTTATGCTCTCGGCGTTTAAGGTGTTAGATGTTAATAAAATTGAGTATTTCGGTTCAATGTTCAATTTCGTGTCCGCTGGTTTCTTGTTGTCACAGACTTGGGCGTATGTTTTTTGGTTGGTTATTAGAATTTCTTCGAGTTTCTTGGTGTATCGTTGGTCATTAATAATCATCGTTTCTTGTAAATCTATGATTTTTTTTGTAGACAGATACGCTCATTTTGAAATATTTCTTCCAGGGATATTAAACTTTGCTCCAACGATGTTTTTACCTTGGAATCTTTTACGGAAGTAATTTTATTTATTAATTCTTTAATGTTTTTAATGATTTCTTGCGTTTCCATTTTGTTTATGTAGATCGCCCGGTGGGCGAGATATTGTTTGTACACTATAAATTTTTGATCACAATTATCACCAATATACACGACTGTACTCCTTCGATGCCGGAGCGTTAATGAATATGGAATATGGAATCAATAAAATAAAAACTTTAATTTAGGTTATCGAATAGGGATAAAAAATTCCTTTGGCCGATGGAAAATTTGTATTTTCATTATCTTAACTATATACTTATATTAAATTGTTATTAATTTGTCGAGTTGAAGATGAGGAAACTCCAATATGTTGATCTGATAATCCAGTGAAAGATCGATGGAAGTCGTGGTAGAAAAAGACTTAGAGCGTCGAAACTTTTGTGACAAAAAACGTATACAAACACCAAGCTGTTTCCAGCGGCAATGTGTGGAGTGAAGATTACACTAATTGTAGTTTACCTCCAATGGGTGAGGTTGGCAGAAGAATAAGTATATATCGAAACATATTCAGCAATTTTCCCAGATTTTCAGATGATATTGTTCATGGGTAAATAACTCCAAGGAAACTTGCAAACAAACTTAGTACTTTTTTAAATTTCATACAAGACATATAGCGAAGTTGCACTCTCATGAGTTATAAATCAAACTTATTATGGGACTGAAATTTTTTGGTACTTAACATTCGGCTTTACAAAGTTTTCAAAGTACGTAAATATGTGAAAACATAAAAAAATATATATATAAAAACAGTAGGAAAATGACATAAGGGTTCTAGCTCAAAATATATAAATTTAAAAAAAATACGCAAGCCTAAAAATGTTTAACAAGAGAGAAAAGGGTATATCTATATTAGAATCTTAGAATCTACAATGTTTAGCAGGATATCAGAACAGGGTTGGTACTATTAATAAATCATTTTCCAAATAGCATTAACAAAAATAGGATTTGAGAATTATCATTTCCCCACCTTTCTCTTCCCCCCCTTCATTTCATTTTTTCATCATTTCCCCATCATTTCCCCCCTTCTCCTTCTCCTCCCCATTACAATCAGCCTCACAACATTCCCCAATTGGGGATGCCATAGTCTCACTGGCTCCAGACGGGAGCAGTTGGGTATTAAAATAAATAAAAAAATCTCGATTTGTTCGAAGCGTACAAATGTCTTAATTCTTCAGGCAATCTGTTATACTTGGTGTAAGACACTGTAAACAATATATTCCAGTGATTTCAGTACGTATTTTTGCCGTGTATTCATTGGTAAACATCGTGGTTATAGTTTAGTTTTATGTTTATGTGAGTATGGCATTGAATTATCCTTAAAACAGCGTTGTTAATTGTTGTCTTTTGGCTAGGAATAATCTTAATCGGTATTATTAGAGCGTCTCGGTAAACATCTTTAACTGCTATATCCCATAGCAAGCCAAACATATTTTGAATTATCTATACCTTTATTAATATTTAATTGATATTTTATTTTATAGGAGTAATAGAAAAAGACACATAAAATTAAAAGATACCCCAGATGCGACTGATACCTTTTTTTATTTTCTGTGTCTTTTTCAGTTTCATGTTTCATTTTGATATTTGATAAAATTATCTTCAACAATGATTAAATATTATAAAGAGGTTTATAAGCTTCAATAAGTTATTAAAATAAATTGAGTTTTATTAAGCGGCCTATGATATAAAGATAGAGGCATTCGTCTTAGACCAAGACCTCGTCGGAATCGATATTGATGTTTTTGGGAGGTAATTATTTTATTCTGTTTCTGTAGAGATCAGTGTAAAGATAAAGTTTACTATTTTAAACAAATATCAAGAAATATTGTGATAAAAGAGAACTTGTTTGTCATTTATATTTTTAGTTATCATGGAGCAATTGATTAAAAACATAACAAAACGGTTGATTAAACAAACAGTGAACGCTGTCTGTTAAAGGGAACTTGTTTTTCATTAATATTTTTCTCATTACAAATTCAATATACACCCTGCTACCTGCTACCCCAGGAAGTGTTAGGCAATCAAGTTGAAAGGTATTTTACCAGACAGGAAAGATTAGAGAGGCAGTAAACTTGAACAGGAGCAAGTATATAGATAAAAGTTATACATATTTTGGGGTTAATTTATACCCGTATAAGTAAATTAATTCCACTTCAACAACTTCAAAGTGAAATTAATATTTAATTGATACAAGTCTTCAAATACTTCAGCGTAGTTTTATATTTTTTAAAAAATTACCACAAAGATAAGTAAATCTATTTTATCAGAAGCATGGCGCTCCGCAGTTATTTTTTTACAGGACAGGAGGAGAGAAACATTTTTTTTGCATTTTCTTTTCTTCTGCCTCCGGGCAAGAAGACGCATTCGAAAAGGGTAACCTATTTCAGGCATCTCTGGAGACAGGGTATTAATTCAATGGGGTTGTATATTGTATATACTTTCATTTCAACTATATAATACAGGTAATACAACTCACAACAAAACGTAAATGAATATGAATTCTGATCAAATAACCTTATATTTTATACAAGTACAAATTGATTAAAACATGAAAGTTATTAACATTATTATACAGCTCAAAAATTGGCTGTGTTGACTTAGTTAAATGAACACATATACATCTTTTTGGGATAAAAAATAAATAATAATAATGCGAGTTTCGCACAAGAGTCCCAGCTGCTCCCAGTCGTCTGGTGCCAGGGAGAGTATGTATATTTCCAATTTTAGTATTTTGTGAGGCTGATGGTAGAGTGAAGGGGATATATATATATAGGAGAGAGGAAGGTGGGAAGAATCTGGCTATACAGATCTGGTCACCAAACACGTCAAAAGCCATTTCAAGCAATATTACAATTCTGATTGATGGTCTTTCATCAGAGCGATACTGAAAGTATCTCCCACTATGGAACGTGTCGCACATATACTATGTATAATTTTTAAATGATTAAATTGTGAAATAGCACAAATTAAAAAAAAAAATATATATATATATATATATCTATTTACTTGCGCACGTCGCGATTTCACAGATTATAACCACTCAACCACGGATGCCGGCAAAATCAAAGATTTGTTGAATTTTTCAATGGTGCACCTTCAACAACTTGCTTATGACGTACGGATACTATTAAACCGTGAGTTATCCATGGTTTTATAGGTTTGAAGTTAGGTAGTTTGGATTTGGATATGACATTATTTGTTGAGTCATTTATGAATTTAGATAATTTTTCTTCAAACATTTTACAAATTATTCACACTTCATTAGATAAATCACTAAAATGCCTTGGAATTTTTATAGATCTCAAAAAAGCGTTTGATAGCATATCTCATGACAAACTTATAATTAAATTAAGCAACATTGGAATAAATAGTACAGCTCTGGAATGGATAAAAAGCTATCTTTTCAAACGTCCTCAAGTGGTAAAAATAAACGAGGTACTTAGTCATAAAAAACAAGTAATTTTGGCATACCTCAAGGTACAGTACTGGGACCTCTATTTTTTATCATCTATGTAAATGACATATTCATGCAAAAGCTAAACGGAAAAATAATATCTTATGCTGACGACACTGTCATAATAATTGAAGGTACTGACTGGAATTCTATTAACAAGCTAGCAAATACTGATATTAATATATTAAAAAATTGGTTCGATAATAATCTACTCTCCCTTAACACTGGAAAAACAAAATTTATTCCTTTCTCTATCAATAAATTTAAATCAAAACCAGAAATAAAAATTATAATACACCAAAGTAACTGCAGCAGAATCAATTGTAATCAAGCATGTTCAATACTTAGTCCAACTTCCGAAATTAAATACCTTGGTGTATATATAGACCAGCATTTTAAATGGAAAACACATATTTGTGAACTTGTTAAACGAATTAGAAAATGTATATATATTTATAAGACTAAGAAATATTCTTAGACTAGAAAACCTAAAAAGAGTGTACTATGCAATTGTTCAGTCTATTTTACAATATGGAATTATTGGCTGGGGGGAACATATGATAAAATTTTAAGTCCACTTAAAATAATTCAAAGATTGATAATAAAGGTAATTTAAAAAAAACCATCATCATTTTCCACTGAAAAGCTTTTTACAATATTCAATGTACCTACAGTAGATAAAATTTATAAAAAATATGCAATTATTCAAATCTTTAAAGAAAAAACGTTAAATAAATTACAATTCAATATATCCGCAAGGTATCAACAAAACATTAAAATCCCGCCATTCAATACTAAGCATACGCAAAACACATACCTATATCTAGGAATAACTTTTTTTAACAATCTGCCAACTGATCTTAAAATTATAGAAAATATCCATGAATTTCAACATAGATTAAAAAATTACCTCAAACTACTGTAACAATTTAAAAAAAAAAATTATTTTATTTTTATTATTATTAGATTTTTTTGTCTTTTATTATTATCTTCTCTTCTTTTCTTCTACTTTCTTTTCATTTCTTTTCATTTCTTTAATACTATTACTAGTGATAAATTACAAAATTTACACGACAAATTCATATTTTCCTGCTATTGTACAACAATACTTTAAGTTATGATTTGATTAATTAAGCGATAATCACTCACCAAACACAAGAACCTTGTTTCTTTATGGTGAGGAATAGCTATAATATATTTTTTGTTACACTATATGAATCATGTCTTATTTTCATATACTCTCTGTAAAAAAAATTATTATATTAAATAAAAAAAAAATAAAAAATCTAAGTTCTTTTCGATACTTCTTATATTAGTATGAAATAAGGTAAATCCTTTATCAGAGCAAATTAGATTTAAATCTCTTATGGAGTGGTATAATCTTTCTTCTATGAATGTTTTTTTATCTAAAGCATTACATATAAAATCAGTCATTTTGAAGTTAGTATGAGGAGATATAATTTACCATATTTATTCGTAGTCGATGCGCTCTCTAGCAATTTGAAGCATTTTTTGCCGGTAAAGACATTTTATACTGTCAACCCGGTGTTCGGTGGAATAGTTCAATTTAAATCTTTTATTTTGCACACAGCAATTGTTGCAAATAGGGTTTATTTCTCTGTTTTCGCATTTCGAGAGTATATGTTCCTTAGTACAATGGGGGCAAATGGGTGGCTGCGTCCTGTCGAGACATCTTTGGGCTGTATGGCCGAACTTAAGGCAGTGATAGCATTGTGTGAGTGGGTTACAATCTTCGACGTACACTCGTTGGAATTTTATATTTATTATTTTTTTGTCTAATAATATTCTTCTTAATTTTCCGGTTGTTTGTATGATGTAGTTTGTGGTATCGTTTTCTTTACCTTCATTATATTTGTTTTTTAACTCTTTAATGAGTTTAATATTATTTTTGTCTTCTTGATTTAATTCTTGATTTTGTTGTATAATTCCATGTATAATATCCTCTTCAGTCAATTGGCATTGGAGCCTTTTTAACATCAAGAACGGTTTCTTTTTTTTATTTCTTCCGCCGAAATCTCCTTTCCAGTTATCTTATTTATTTCGTTGGTTAATATTTCTGCATCTTCTTTTTTTTGGCATGAAATTATCATTTTTTTTCGCCAATCTTTTTAACTCCGTTGACTCCGACTTTAATTTTAGTTAAATCAATATTTTTTTGAACTTTTGTTTTTATGCTCTCGGCGTTTAAGGTGTTAGATGTTAATAAAATTGAGTATTTCGGTTCAATGTTCAATTTCGTGTCCGCTGGTTTCTTGTTGTCACACACTTGGGCGTATGTTTTTTGGTTGGTTATTAGAATTTCTTCGAGTTTCTTGGTGTATCGTTGGTCATTAATAATCATCGTTTTTTGTAAATCTATGATTTTTTTTTGTAGACAGATACGCTCATTTTGAAATATTTCTTCCAGGGATATTAAACTTTGCTCCAACGATGTTTTTACCTTGGAATCTTTTACAGAAGTAATTTTATTTATTAATTCTTTAATGTTTTTAATGATTTCTTGCGTTTCCATATTGTTTATGTAGATCGCCCGGTGGGCGAGATATTGTTTGTACACTATAAATTTTGATCACAATTATCACCAATATACACGACTGTACTCCTTCGATGCCGGAGCGTTAATGAATATGGAATATGGAATCAATAAAATAAAAACTTTAATTTAGGTTATCGAATAGGGATAAAAAATTCCTTTGGCCGATGGAAAATTTGTATTTTCATTATCTTAACTATATACTTATATTAAATTGTTATTAATTTGTCGAGTTGAAGATGAGGAAACTCCAATATGTTGATCTGATAATCCAGTGAAAGATCGATGGAAGTCGTGGTAGAAAAAGACTTAGAGCGTCGAAACTTTTGTGACAAAAAACGTATACAAACACCAAGCTGTTTCCAGCGGCAATGTGTGGAGTGAAGATTACACTAATTGTAGTTTACCTCCAATGGGTGAGGTTGGCAGAAGAATAAGTATATATCGAAACATATTCAGCAATTTTCCCAGATTTTCAGATGATATTGTTCATGGGTAAATAACTCCAAGGAAACTTGCAAACAAACTTAGTACTTTTTTAAATTTCATACAAGACATATAGCGAAGTTGCACTCTCATGAGTTATAAATCAAACTTATTATGGGACTGAAATTTTTTGGTACTTAACATTCGGCTTTACAAAGTTTTCAAAGTACGTAAATATGTGAAAACATAAAAAAATATATATATAAAAACAGTAGGAAAATGACATAAGGGTTCTAGCTCAAAATATATAAATTTAAAAAAAATACGCAAGCCTAAAAATGTTTAACAAGAGAGAAAAGGGTATATCTATATTAGAATCTTAGAATCTACAATGTTTAGCAGGATATCAGAACAGGGTTGGTACTATTAATAAATCATTTTCCAAATAGCATTAACAAAAATAGGATTTGAGAATTATCATTTCCCCACCTTTCTCTTCCCCCCCTTCATTTCATTTTTTCATCATTTCCCCATCATTTCCCCCCTTCTCCTTCTCCTCCCCATTACAATCAGCCTCACAACATTCCCCAATTGGGGATGCCATAGTCTCACTGGCTCCAGACGGGAGCAGTTGGGTATTAAAATAAATAAAAAAATCTCGATTTGTTCGAAGCGTACAAATGTCTTAATTCTTCAGGCAATCTGTTATACTTGGTGTAAGACACTGTAAACAATATATTCCAGTGATTTCAGTACGTATTTTTGCCGTGTATTCATTGGTAAACATCGTGGTTATAGTTTAGTTTTATGTTTATGTGAGTATGGCATTGAATTATCCTTAAAACAGCGTTGTTAATTGTTGTCTTTTGGCTAGGAATAATCTTAATCGGTATTATTAGAGCGTCTCGGTAAACATCTTTAACTGCTATATCCCATAGCAAGCCAAACATATTTTGAATTATCTATACCTTTATTAATATTTAATTGATATTTTATTTTATAGGAGTAATAGAAAAAGACACATAAAATTAAAAGATACCCCAGATGCGACTGATACCTTTTTTTATTTTCTGTGTCTTTTTCAGTTTCATGTTTCATTTTGATATTTGATAAAATTATCTTCAACAATGATTAAATATTATAAAGAGGTTTATAAGCTTCAATAAGTTATTAAAATAAATTGAGTTTTATTAAGCGGCCTATGATATAAAGATAGAGGCATTCGTCTTAGACCAAGACCTCGTCGGAATCGATATTGATGTTTTTGGGAGGTAATTATTTTATTCTGTTTCTGTAGAGATCAGTGTAAAGATAAAGTTTACTATTTTAAACAAATATCAAGAAATATTGTGATAAAAGAGAACTTGTTTGTCATTTATATTTTTAGTTATCATGGAGCAATTGATTAAAAACATAACAAAACGGTTGATTAAACAAACAGTGAACGCTGTCTGTTAAAGGGAACTTGTTTTTCATTAATATTTTTCTCATTACAAATTCAATATACACCCTGCTACCTGCTACCCCAGGAAGTGTTAGGCAATCAAGTTGAAAGGTATTTTACCAGACAGGAAAGATTAGAGAGGCAGTAAACTTGAACAGGAGCAAGTATATAGATAAAAGTTATACATATTTTGGGGTTAATTTATACCCGTATAAGTAAATTAATTCCACTTCAACAACTTCAAAGTGAAATTAATATTTAATTGATACAAGTCTTCAAATACTTCAGCGTAGTTTTATATTTTTTAAAAAATTACCACAAAGATAAGTAAATCTATTTTATCAGAAGCATGGCGCTCCGCAGTTATTTTTTTACAGGACAGGAGGAGAGAAACATTTTTTTTGCATTTTCTTTTCTTCTGCCTCCGGGCAAGAAGACGCATTCGAAAAGGGTAACCTATTTCAGGCATCTCTGGAGACAGGGTATTAATTCAATGGGGTTGTATATTGTATATACTTTCATTTCAACTATATAATACAGGTAATACAACTCACAACAAAACGTAAATGAATATGAATTCTGATCAAATAACCTTATATTTTATACAAGTACAAATTGATTAAAACATGAAAGTTATTAACATTATTATACAGCTCAAAAATTGGCTGTGTTGACTTAGTTAAATGAACACATATACATCTTTTTGGGATAAAAAATAAATAATAATAATGCGAGTTTCGCACAAGAGTCCCAGCTGCTCCCAGTCGTCTGGTGCCAGGGAGAGTATGTATATTTCCAATTTTAGTATTTTGTGAGGCTGATGGTAGAGTGAAGGGGATATATATATATAGGAGAGAGGAAGGTGGGAAGAATCTGGCTATACAGATCTGGTCACCAAACACGTCAAAAGCCATTTCAAGCAATATTACAATTCTGATTGATGGTCTTTCATCAGAGCGATACTGAAAGTATCTCCCACTATGGAACGTGTCGCACATATACTATGTATAATTTTTAAATGATTAAATTGTGAAATAGCACAAATTAAAAAAAAAAAAATATATATATATATATATCTATTTACTTGCGCACGTCGCGATTTCACAGATTATAACCACTCAACCACGGATGCCGGCAAAATCAAAGATTTGTTGAATTTTTCAATGGTGCACCTTCAACGGCGAACAAATTCTTTTATTTTAAATTCTTACGAAATCAAAGACGCAATTCAAGACCCAGCCTAAATAATGCCCATACGGTCTTGGTACCATCTAATTACCGTATTGATGTTTCCCGGCCACCGCTAACTTAATCAAGATGTTCATCATATGAATTAGAAGTTATTCCATGGAAATCGATAGAAATTAATATACAGGGTGTAACAGCACGCACCTGACAAACTATGACCTGCGATTCTTGAGCTTATTTGGAGTAAAAAAATAAATCTTTTTAATATGAACCGCGCACAAGAGTCCCAACTGCTCCCAACCGTCTGGAGCCAGTGAGACTATGGCATTTCCAATTGGGGAATGTTGTGAGGATGAAGGTATTGGGGAGGGAAAGGAGAAGGGGAAGAGGAAGGTGGTAAATACCTGGCTATTCAGATCTGGTCACCAAACACGGCTAAAAGCCATTTCAAGCAACGTTCAATTCTGAATGGTGGTCTTTCACCACCATGGCGATACTGAGAGTATCTTACACTCTGGAACGTGCACAAATATACTATATATTATTTTGAAATTAATTAATTGTGAAACAGCACAAATTAATTAAATAAAATTTACTTGGGCACGCCGGGATTTGAACCCGCGACCTTCGGATTCGTAGTCGAGAGCCTTACCCCTCGACCATGGAGGCCGTCAATATTGCATTTTACTCTCCGGTAACTTATAAAACAATTATAAATGTTCACCTGAAAATAGAAGGTATTCGACAGTTAGGTCGGGGTTGGGGGTTGGTCCATAAATGCTGAATGTGCCTCCCCTAAGAAAAACAACCAACCGTAAAGATGAATTAAAAGATAATGGAAAAATAGTTTTTAAAAAAAAAGAACAAATTTCTAATAAATACCGTAAGAATTTGTATGCTCATCTGTTGGATACCAACAATGATGAAAGATGGTATTAAATGGCCAATATGAAATATTCAATTTAACAATTCATACACGAACTTATAAAATTGCACACAGTGTACATTTGGTGATAAAGGAAAACACGGCACTGGTGACGACATGTGAAAGAATTCACCGGAGATCAAAATTATATTTTAATATAAATTTCAAATAAGCTCAGGAATCACTGGTTAAATTTTGTCCGGTACGTGCTGTTCCACCCTGTATATTTTAGGGTAGAAAAGCCGCATTTTCAATTTGAAGCTTAGATCATCGATTGAACCGTAAAGTTTGTAATATTTTCACAAGGATTTGATGGGGAGAACCTTTAAGAGGAACGGCTGCGCGGCCTGTTTCATACAAAACTTAATTTTGGATTTGAGGCCAAAATACTCACCTAAACCTAATGACCTTTTTTTCATCAAAAAGGATAGTAAATATATAGTACGGATTAGAAGTAATTTATTTATTTTTGTTTTACATTATGAAATATGGGGAATTAAAGGAATTGATTTTTCGCGATTTTAGAGGCACATTTAACAATTATTTGGGGGATAACGCTGATATAAAAAAAAGTTTTACCCCATTTACTGTGAAAACATAATTTTTTTAAATATTAAAATAAGCTTTGTGGTGGACTTTAAATTAATTTAAATACGACCAATTTACTTTGGAACCCAAATTTGCCGTAAATAATTCAAAATGTCGACCCGAAAAAACTTTTTTTTTTAAATGTTTTGTTTTTATATTTTTATTTACGTAATCTCATTTACATAACAAATATGATAATTTAAAAAAAAAAGATAAACCCGCACATAATTTTCTAAGTCTAAGCCTCTAAACTATGAAAATTGATTTTTTTTTTCATAATTTTGAACAAAAATAAATAAAATACTTCCCATACGTACTAGATATTTATTATACCTTTAATTTGAAAAAATACATCATACGGTTTGGATGGGTATTTTGGCCTCAAATCCAAAATTAAGTTATGTATGTTATGAAACAGGCAACGCAGCCGTTCCTCTTCAAATATTTTTTTGCATACTTGTTTTATGGCTTATTGAAACTTGACACTTTCGTGTTAATTTAACAAAGTTTGAATTTTTACGAAATGATACAAATTACTAATATAATAAATTTATCAATACCTTTTCTAAAAGAAATAGATGTCATGTACATAGAACAATCTAAAACGTTACAACAATTCTGACAAAAACATCTTAAAACCTGCAAAACTTGTGTTGAGTCCAAATCCTTCGAAACACGATATTGTTTTCTATTCGGTTTAAATATGGAGTGGAAATGATAACACGAATGGCTGTGGGATGAATGAAGAATTTGTTTTTGACAGTTTGCTTTATATTTACAGTAACTTAAAACAACTCGTTTCAGAGATCATAATATTATGAAGATAATATATATGATTAGATCATTCATCTGTTTTTACAAGAATTTGATTTCGGCGGTTGGAAATAATTAATGTTCCAAGTAAAAGATGTTATGTACCATGAATTATAGGATTACTTTACAAATATTGCAGATCTACATAAACATATGCATATTTAAATAAATTAATAATAATAACTTTATTGACACCAATTTTATTTTATTTTATATGAATACCGCACAAGAGTCCCAAACTGCTCCCAACCGTCTGGAGCCAGTGAGACTATGGCATTCCCAATTGGGGAATGTTGTGAGGCTGAAGGTATTGGGGAGGAGAAGGAGAAGGGAGAGAGGAAGGCGGGGAAAAGGGGAAATACCTGGCTATTCAGATCTGGTCACCAAACACGGCTAAAAGCCATTTCAAGCAACGTTTCAATTCTGAATGGTGGTCTTTCACCAGGGCGATACTGAGAGTATCTTCCACTCTGGAACGTGCGCAAATATACTATATATTATTTTTAAATGAATTAATTGTGAAACAACACAAACTAATTAAATAAAAATTACTTGCGCACGCCGGACGACATATCATTTAATATATAAATATCAACATGTTTTGAAAGCAAAGCTTTCCTCATCAGAATAAACAGTATATAATTCACACAGTATACTGTTTGTACTGAACGTCACGGCGCATCTTATCAGATGACTACGAGGACGCTACTGTACGCCGTATTTACGTACAACCCCTTCCACATCGTTCGATAGACTGACAGAGGCGGAGCACGATACGTTGTATTTACGTCGTACCCCCTCTCCGCCGCCCAAGCAATAAGCAAGAACGCGATTGGTCAAACCCATCGAATGCACGGGCGATTTGCGCAATGCCCCGGTGAAAAATTCAAACTACCCAAACTTTAAATTTAGGATTACGAGAGTCCCGCTACATTCATCATAAACAAACTTATATATATTGGTACCGAACCGTTACCGGTCGCGTTTACAACCGCTCAATTAAAATGTCAACGAAATGTGCCTGTCGCGTAGTAATAAACGAATTATTAACATTCGTACAAAATAAAGTGGATGTTTTAGACGAAGTGAGCATTGTACAAATATGCTCCACAAGTTTCCAAGAGGACGAAATTGAAAGTGCCAAATGCTCTTTATTAGAAGCCGTCCCAGGCCGTCGCGTCACAAGAAAGGGAGACGGAAAGATAACAAAAACATTACAAGATATCATAAAGATCATGAAAGAAACAGATCCAGACCAACTTCCAACGTTTGTGGCCCGAGATCTCAACAAGTTGCCACCAGTTACATTTGACCACATCGACGTAACAAGATTTCTTAAAGACTTGATATTGTTGAAAACCGAAATGGCCGGAAAGGCAACAATATTGGAAATAAACGCTTTAAAGCAGGAACTCAGTCAAATAAAAGAAACTGTCAGTCAATTCACGCAAGAGCGCTTAAATAGTAATCCACCACCGAAAAATGTGAGTTCTTCCATAAATTCATTTAACATTAACGAAAACAATGCAAGTCACGAAAATATGCAAAATAAGCCGTGGCGTACAACCACTCGCGGAGGCTCATCAAAACAAAATGCCCCTCCCCCCGCCGCTCCTCCCGAACCAACAAATACAGCTCGTGAACAGTTCCGAAATAAAACGAAGAATGCCGAAACTGCGCGATCCTCGCAACTGTCATATTTAAATAATAATTATTACGATAGCGAGCATCGAAATACACAAGATTTTACGGTTGTTATAAATAAACATCGCAAGAAGCGACTTTTAAACAATCGCGGTACAGGAACTAATGTAGGAAATTTAAAAATAGCAAACCTTTCAACAGGGCTATATGTCTCTCGTTTCGCAATTGAAACGAGCACAGAAGATGTCAAGTTATTTTGCGAAAATAAAGGTTTAAAGACAAATAATAATGAAATCCTAAAACCTTTTAAAGAAACCCCATTCAGGACATTTAAGGTTATGATCCAGAAAAGCGACATTAAAACTGTAATGAATCACGATTTCTGGCCGCAAGGCATCGTGTTCAGAAGATTCAGAGAAGCTGTCGAGCGAATTACGAAAGAAACAAAACAAAATGAATAAACTAAACATTACTTCGATCAATTGCCGATAAGTAAAAAGAGTAGAAAAATTTATTTTCGATCTGTGTTCTACGAACGATATTATTTTATTACAAGAGACGTGGCTTTTACCAACTGATTTAGATTTTCTCAACGAAATTCACCCTGAATTCACGAGATGGGAGTTCAGCGGTAGACATCTCCAGCGGTCCATTGAGAGGACGACCATATGGCGGACTATCTATACTATGGAAGAAATCATTCAAGGCAGTGACGATCGATTGTGAAACTCCCAGAATAATAGCGATTGATATCACACTAAATACTGGAACATTACTTGTCATGTGTGTATACATGCCAGTGGACAACACTGATAATTTACCAGAATATTTATCCTGTCTATCGAAATTGCACACGATAATCGAGGAAAGAGACAACCCTAATTGTATAATTCTGGGAGACTTTAATGCCAATATGAATTCGCCTTTTGGGCGTGAACTTAAATCATTCTGCTCAGAATATAACCTACAAATTGCAGATGTTGACATACTCCCGCCTGACTCGTACACATATGTAAGCGATGCACATAATACAACTAAGGGGCTCGACCATTGTCTCGTAACTCAGGCAGTACGCAATACAATTGAAGATATGCATATTGACTACAATTCCGACTGGTCTGATCATAGACCGATGCACACTACTCTAGGAACTATTGGGCTACCTACATATACTTCTAGTTGTACAATAGTGGAGGATCCATGCCGATGGCGGCCCAAAAGTCAAGCACAAGTGGAGTCCTACTCCAGATATGCACAATTAGCCATATTAACATAGGTCAACTTGAGATAATTTGTGGAACCGACACAGAAACTCATGACAGCACCATGGTAAATGCAGCCCAAATAGATGACCCATATAAAAACATTGTACAAGTATTACGTACCTCAGCAATGTCTGCATTTAATACAGGGAGGAAGCCTACAAAAGGGCGAAAATGGAAGGCTATAGCTGGTTGGAATGAGCAGGTTTCCTTACATTATGAAACATCGAGAAATGCACACATAAAATGGCTGCAGAATGGACGACCTACTGATGGTCCTATCATGGAAGCTCGAAAACAATGTAGATCGCTCTTTAAGAAAGAATATAAGAAGTGTCAAAGGAAATTCGAACAGAATAAAATAGATAAAATAGCAAACAGCTTTCAATGCAAGAACTTTTCGTCTTTCTGGAACAAAACCAATACTGTATTGAAAGCAAAACATACCGCACCGAGCCATATTGATGGAAAATCTGAAAATAAAGATATAGCTGAAGTTTTCAGGAATACTTTTTGCTCCACACCAGTTCAACCACAAATAATGGATAAACAGATTGATGCGCCAACAAATCAACCGGAACAACAGCCGTCCATAGTCATTTTACCTGAGATAATCCAACGAGCAATACGCAACATGGCAGGAGGTAAATCTGCAGGTCACGATGGACTTGTCATAGAACACGTAAAACATGCGGGGGGGTACGTAACAACTCTGCTGGCCTCTCTCTTCACCGCTATGATCGGACTCGGACACATTCCGACAGAAATGTCTAAAACCATAATAATACCGATCCCCAAAAGCCGTCAATTAAACCTGACATCATCCGTTAATTACAGGCCCATATCTCTTGCCACAATAACTGCAAGAATCTTTGAAAAAGTCATCTTACATTTAACCGAAGACAAGCTCAATACAGAGGACTCACAAATGGGCTTCAAAGCTGGATGCTCAACTGATACAGCCATATATAGTATGAAACAAACAATTGAATATTATAAAGCCAGAAAACAACGGTATACGCATGCTTCCTAGACTTGAGCAAAGCTTTTGACAGGGTTAGTCATAATAAGTTGTGGAAAAAACTGACCGAACGACAAGTACCACCGCAAATTGTTAATATATTAAGTACATGGTACAACCAACAGGAAAACTTCATCAGATGGAATGACAGCCTATCAGAAGCAGCTCAATTAAAGTGCGGCGTTAGACAAGGAGGCTCAATGTCCCCAGTGCTGTTCAATGTATACATGGATGAACTTAGCAAAACTCTGAAGGAAACAAGAATCGGATGCCACATTGCTGGGGTATGCATGAACAATATCAGCTATGCAGATGACATGGTCATACTTGCCCCATCGGTAAGAGCTATGAGAAAACTTCTAGACATATGTGAATCGTACGTTATTAGTCACGGGCTAATGTATAATGCAAAAAAATCATCACTGCTGATTTTCAAAGCAAATACGGGTCCTGCTGTCATTCCGCCCATACGTCTCGGCGGAGCCAATCTTGAAATCTTCAGCGAAATAAAATACTTGGGGCATGTCATCACTGATGACCTAAATGATAAAAAATGACATAGAACGCCAAAGAAGAGCGCTGTGCGTACGTGCCAACATGCTCGCCAGAAGATTTAATAGGTGCAGTTCTCCGGTAAAAAAGCAACTATTCCAGACATACTGCATGAGCTTTTACACTAGCGAACTATGGACTAGATATACACAAGGCGTCATGGACACACTTCGAGTGCAATATAACTACGCTTACAGGGCGCTGTTCGGCCTCCCTTGGAGATGCAGCGCCTCGCAGACGTTCGCAGAGGGAAGGGTGCATGGGTTCGCTGCTTTGATGCGCCACAGAATAGCCGGGACGAGTCAGCGCTACCGGAGATCGGAAAACACTCTTGTCCAGGCCGTCGCCCAGTGGCATGGCGCGCCCCTACATCGTAGATGGAGAACTTCCCTCAGGCCATTGTAGCACAAGTGTTAAATATGTTATTTTAATTTAATTTATTTTTTATTTTTTGTGTTTATATTATATTTCTACAATGTGTAATTTTCTATTCTTAAAATGTATTCTTTTTATATGGCAGACAGAGTATTGCACTCACCGCTTTGTTCTGCTGAAATAAAACATTATTATTATTATTATTATTATATTAAACAGTGAGACTCTCGTTAACATTTTTGATTATAAATTATGTATACCAATGTTAGCATTAAGTAGTTTTAAGAATTCTCCCGTACACTGTCGAGGTTGGGGCCCTCAGAATAAACTTGTATGCTTGATTATAATGTTAATAAATATGGTGGGAACAAGGGAGTTAAATGAGCGGAATCGGTCGAAAGAGTTCTATTAGTTGCATAATTTTATATATTTTTAAACTAGCCACATATAAGCACAAAACGCTATACAAAACGACACCTCAATAATACGGGACAGATCGAGCGTACATCGACAAAACCAGCGCCCGGTCCTATCGCGTCTAATAAATAATCCAAGTTTCCACTCCGCACTCTCTCTCACCCAGTCATCACGTGAACTCTCAACAAACTCGACTACTCCGCTCTTTTCAACTCGCCGGCTTCACACTTGGACATCTTTACATCGACTTTGACTTCCACCCTTTGAAAAATTTGGACCAAGTCCACATACCTAGCAGCCCGCCGACTAGAAGACCCACCCCTATTTACAGTCAATATAGACGACAAGTGGTCCGATATACTGTTTACCCTGATTCATGTCTTGCTTTCGAAACATGTCGATATTTAAATATTTAAAATAAAGTGAAGAAATTTATTCTTGAATGAATTTAAAATTATTTTGTATTGACCACTTTATTAATGAACACAGATATCAGCACGTTTCGAAAGCGACGCTTTCTTCATCGGGAATATATAGAATACTATTAATATTTCCATATATTCCTGATGAACAAAGCGTCGCTTTCGAAACATGTAGATATGTGTATATTAATAAAGTGGTGAATACAAAATAATTTTGAATTAATTTATTAATAATGACGCCATAAAGTAAATACCAATCTTCTGAAGAAATTATAAAGTTATTCTTATTAATTTATTTATAGTGACTACAAATCTATTGAAGAAAGTATTTTATATATTTTTTACAGTTTTTAAAAAGTGTACCTAACTATCCCGTTCTAAGACCATATTGTACTTGGTTTTTATTGCGACATAAACATCAATTTACTTTGCGAAAGTAATCTAATATATAAATTTCGAGTACATATGTATGTTTGTTTCATTATTGCGCATTGTCTCAGCGCTGGAATGGGTCACGGGGACGAATTAAAGACATTAAGATGATGTTATTTTAACAGTAACATTTGGTGTAGCATGTAAATAGCCACATTGATTTAATGGGCTTTATACCCTGATAAAAAAACAACACTGAAGATTCTCTCTCTGGCGCAACTGCAATAAATGCTCAAATCCAATGGAATCACCACCAACCAGAATCAGCGATCTCATCTGCTAGTCCAGAAGGTCCACTTCTCAAGGTCATGATTTGGTCGATTTTCTATTATAAATTCACAGCACAGATAATATTCGAGAGAGCAAACTCTTCCTTCCATTACATGAAGTACAATACTAATCAAGTTGGGCAAATTTATGCTGACCGCCAATCTTTCGCACATATGCCACGTCACTGCCCTCTGTTGTGCATTCAGAGAACACTAACTTTATTAAGGCGAGTTCCACAGAGCCAGAAATTACGTCGCTTACCAGAGAAAAAATATCTAATGAAATGTTGTTGTAAAAGATACAAATATTAAATATGACTCTAATCTACATAAATAAATGATATGGTAATCATTGAAGAAGATAATATTAACACATCTCAAATGAACCACGAAACCGAAAAAAACAACAGAAATTAAAAAGATTTCAGTCGCATCTGGGACTCGAACCCCAGACCTCTACCTATCCGGGGTAACCGCTTAACCAACTAAGCTAATGAGACCAGTTCAATTTACGCCATTTACACCGATATGTTCAAGATTTGTTAATATTATCCTCCATTTTTATAAACCTCATATTATTGGCTGCTATCCTTATGATGATTGCAAAGTTTTTAATTTCTGTTGTTTTTTCGGTTTCGTGGTTCATTTGGGATGTGTTAATATTATCTTCTTCAATGATTAAAATATTACAATGAGGTTTACAAACTTCAATAAGTTATAAAAAATAAATTGAATAAATAATATGGTAACAATTATTTTTATAAACAATAATTATTAGCCTGAAACACTCATCCAAATTGAAAAAACCTTCCGAGAAAAGATAAATGTCGCCGACAGGACTCGAACCTGCACCCTTCTGATTTGCCGGTCAGATGCTCTACCGTTGAGCTACGTCGGCTTATCGCAAACCCGCCAAGTTAATCAATATATACTAGTGTTTCATTCAATAATTACTGTTTTTTTTTAAATTATTTTTCACTCTGTAAACAACCGACTTTATTAGTATGAGAAAGGCTTGTAACGGCTAAATCCCTCAATAGATGGCGTCGAGACAAATTATGTCTACATTTTATTGGTGAAAAATGCTTTGACTAAATAATATGGTGTTCAACCAACAT
The DNA here is from genome assembly GCA_022606495.2 of Halesus radiatus. NCBI lineage: Eukaryota > Metazoa > Arthropoda > Insecta > Trichoptera > Limnephilidae > Halesus > Halesus radiatus. Next base: position 146,100 of record JAHDVE020008170.1, read on the forward strand.
TGTGGTATACTTCAAGGAGCGGCAAGTAAAATTTATGTTTGCAAAACGAAACGTATTTGGAACAAAAATGAAACATTCGACTTCAATTACAAAACATTCAAATTTCGAGCTCGGTGCTACGAGTTCAAATACCTCGAAGATATTTTGTTTTCTTCTACGATTCGAGTTTCAAATAACATATTGAGAGTTTAATATTATAAAAAAAACATTTCTGTACAACTTGCGCATACTTGGAGCAAATGGATGAGTTTGTGTATTTGGGAAGTATGTTTGCGAGAGATGTAAAGGCTGATGAGGATATTGAATGAATGACGGATGAAAGGGATAGGGTATTACAAATTAGTGTAAACATTTATTTAAATATGTTAATACTATTTGCATTACTATATACGTATGAAATAAGTGATTATAGTTAAAAAAAAATCATTCAAAACATCTAATATGATTTGCACCTTAAAATTAAACCCACTTTCTAAATCTTCACTCAAAATCATTCATAACCCCAAGCATAAGTCAGCTAATGTTTTATTTGGCATATTGTAATAACATCAAATATGAATTGATAACTCATGGACGTGCAACATCGCTGTATGCCTTATTTGAAATATTAAAACAACAAAAAAATCTTTCACCATGCGGTCAAAGATGTTGGTTTAATTTTCACATAAGTAGCTCTGGAAACAGAGCAAAAATGTTGTCACGAAATCCCATGCTAGCAGAATGCTGTGAAAACGTTGTAGGAACCTTATGGGATACTTTATTATGTACTTAATAAAATCTGCGAAAATTCTGTCGACTTGGAGAATGCTGCCAAAGGAAACATTTGCAAGCAGTTATATTATTTTGGTATTGTGCCAAATTTGTTGCAATACACAATTGCATGTATTTTGCAAATCCGGGCAGGCCAGAATTGAATAAGAGGAATATTTTCGTATAAATCTATCTAACTAGGAAATTGAATCGAATAGTTCAGGTGTATTGATTTAATTTAACTGGTATTTATTAACTTACAATTAATTTTCTATATTTCTTTTTGTTTAAAAGCTTTCATTACGCCCACTAAATTCTTGTATAGAATATTTCCTACCGTAATGTGAATACATTTCTAAGTTGCTTTCCATATTTTTAATTTCTAATTCATACTCGCTAAATACCTCAAATAATAATGCGGTATTAAACTATGTAATGCAATATTTTAGAAATACATGGAATCAACAAAAATAAAATGACATTACGGAAACGATGTTTTATTTTAAATAAATTATTAAGCTATATTTATAGCTTAGATCCACGTTTGAATCATAGAATTCGTAGTGTTTTCTATAACTATATAAGTTGGTGGCTAGTGGAGGGGGCCGTAATCTTAAAATGTTTTACGGGACATATTTGCTCTGCTACCGCTGCCTCTAGTGTTTCTGTCGAATAATAATATTGCCTCATTTGCTTCTGTGTTCATCCATGATCCTAACATATTTTTCCATTAAGTAAGTATGATGTCTTGATATTTCAATGTCTGTTGTTATTTTTATTTTAAGAATGATAAATACGATATCATGATATTTCAATTTATGTTATTTTTTTCATTTAGAATGATAAGTATGATGTCATGATATTTCAATGTCTGTTATTATTTTTTACATTTAGAATGATAAGTGTAATGTCATGATATTTCAAGGTATGTTATTATTTTTTACATTTAGAATGATAAGTGCAATGTCATGATATTTCAATGTCTGTTATTATTTTTTACATTTAGAATGATAAGTGTAATGTCATGATATTTCAATGTTTGTTATTATTTTTTTCATTTAGAATGATTTATTTATACTAGATTTTCACATTTACGTGAAAATAATCTAGTTATGGAAACTTAGGTAATATATACAAATTACAAAAACTTAGAAATAATCAGACAAATGATACACAAAACATAAAATTGCAAAAACTCTCTCAATGATACATAATTCAATAGAAACAGGTGACACAGTGAGAGATAGAAGTGATACATAATGTAATTAGCCCAATCATTGTTATATATTTTTAAGTATTGGCAGGACATTTTTTTCTGAACTTGTACAAATTGTCTAAAAAATATCTACATTAGCACGCTCTATCTTATTATATAGTCGAAACATTTGAGACAGAGAACTAAAGCAGGCAATATTATTTCTGAAAGTATTCAGGTGGAATGTGCTATGGCGTCTTAACCAATAGGAATTAAGTATATTTATTTCAATACTGCTAAGACATAAAGTAGTATGGAGAAGACTACGAAGTATTTTGTATAAACATATTAAATAAATCAATTGATTTCTAATTTGAATTGACTTAATATTGAAGTATTCAAGAAGTACGTCGTATGATCTAAGATGGTCATGTAAACCACATTTAAAAGATAACATTATTAGCTTTTTTTAAGAGATCAACAATGTTTTCATATTTGTAATAATGAGGATTCCTAAAATTTAGTATGTTTACGAGAGATGGAAAGACTGATAGGGATATTGAAAGAAGGGTGAATGCAGGAAACTCCATTAATGAAGGACTGAACGCGGTCGGCGCCAACAAAAAGTTGTCCAAAGAAGCGAAGCTAGCAGTCCACAATGCAGTGCTGATACCAACCCTGATGTATGGCAGTGAGGCATGGAATTGGCAGAGGAAGGATGAAAGTAAACTGAATGCCGTAGAAATGAGATCTCTGAGACGAATGTGTGGTAAAACCATGTATGATCGTGTGAAAAATATTGAAATTCGTGAAAAATGCAAGGCGTAATGAGTATGATTAAGAAAGGGACGCTTAGATGGTTTGGACATGTGGAGCGAATGAACGAAGAAAGGAGTGTAAGAATAATCTATGGCACGAATGTGGATGGAAGAAGAAGCCGGGGACGCCTGAGGAAGACATGGTACGATCAAGTGAATCAAATACTTGAGTCGGGCCATGTCAGAAGTCGGATTAATAGAAGAGAATGTATGAGACGATGTATGAATGTGAATGAAGCAAGAAGTGTATGCCAAGATCGAGTTGTTTTGCGGTCCGTCCTCTCTGCCTACCCCTGCGGGGAAACGTCGTGATTGTTATTTGGTTAGTTAGTTAGGATTCCTAATAGAACTTCCTTATTCCAGTTTACTTCTAATTAAGGCGCTGTAAAGGGTTATACTTGATTTAGGGTCCTTAAATGGTTTACGTATTCTGTGAATAAATTCCATCAATTTGAATGATTTTCATTTGATATCGTTAACGTGTGCATCAAAAATGAATTTATAATCGAGAGTGATTAATAAATATCTTATGGAAGATGTATTATGTAGTATTATTGAAAGGTTCTTTATAATTCTATTTCGAGCAAAGTATAACATTTAAGTGCATACCATTGGCAATACACCATTTATTGAGTGTATCGATGTCATTTTGAAGCAGTTGATGATCAGAAATAGTTTTAATTTTATGAAAAAAATTGAGGTCACCGGCGAAAAAAATCATAAATAAAGTGTCATTTTGAGCAAAGGTCATTAAGAGGAACGGCTGCGCTGCCTCTTTCATACATAAGTTAATTTAGGATTTGAGGCCAAAATACCCATCCAAACTGAATGATACATTTATAAAAATTAAAGACTTAGTAAATATCTAGTACGAATGAGAAGTATTTTTTATTTATTTTTGTTTTAAATTATGAAGTTATATGCCATGAAAAAAAATCAATTTTCATATTTCAGAGGTAATTTAGAAATTTATTTTCGCGTTCATTGTATTTTTTAATATCATATTTGGGATTTAAATATGATTATGGTACGTAAATAAAAATATAAAATAAAAACATAAAAAAAAAGTTTTTTCGGAACGATATTTTAAATTATTCAGGGCAAATTTGTATTCCAACGTAAATTGTTCGTTTTTAATTTAATTTAAAGTCCGCCATAATGCTTATATTAATATATTCTTTAAAAGTTATATATTATGTGTTATTATATTTTCAAAGTAGACAGGGGAAAACTTTTTTTTTTAAATCACCGATATCCCCCAAATAAATGTAATAGGTGCCTCTAAAATCGCGAAAAATCGGTTCCTGTAATGGCCTATATTTCATAATGTAAAACAAAACAAAAATAAATTACTTCTCACCCGTACTAGATATTTACTATACTTTTTGATGAAAAAAAAGGATCAATAGGTTAAGGTGAGTATTTCGGTATATTTATGAAACAGGCTGCGCAGCCGTTCCTCTTAACGAATATTTAAAAAAAAACAGGGGGGCAAGATTTGATCCCTGTGGCACACCAGACGTTACAACTATATGGGATGATGTGTATACATTGATAACAACTAGTTGTATTCTGTTATAAAAAACATGATTTTACCCAGCGAAATAGGTCTCCGAAAATTCCAATTTGATCAAGCTTATTTAGTAAGACGGAATGGTTAACTTTATTGAAGGCTTTTTAAGTATGATGTCATGATATTTCAATGTCTCTTATTATTTTATTGCAGTTCAAATGCTGTGGAGTGAACGGGGATGCCGACTACGCGTTGACCAACTGGAATGCCTTGGGATCGTCCCATGGACCACCGAGACATGTCCCACCGTCCTGCTGTGTCCCTGAGAACAAAGCTAGTAATGTAAGTCAACTAACTAAGTATTGGGACCGACTCTGTTCTTACTGTACATTAACTACTTTTGCAACCTTGATATTAAGGGGAAATTGTTAGCTTTGCTAACGATACTGCCTTGTTGTTCCAAGACAAATCTTGGTCAGCTGTATTTAAAAAAGCCAAATAAAATATTAACTTCGTTAAAAAATGGTTAGATATAAACACGTTTACCCTTAACACGAAGAAAACAAAATATATCACATCGAGCATTAATATCACGGTCTAACCCAATGATGATTAATAAAAAATACATAACTGTACGAATTCCAGGATAGAGCGCACTTTACAGATGAAGTCCCTCGGAAATGGTAACCTCAAATGGAATCTGCATACTCAGATCATTGCAAATTGCATTATAAAAACAATACACTTCTTCAGAACCATAAGGAACTTTCTTAACTTGCAACTTCTAAAAACAAATTATTTTGCGATCAGCCAACCTGTCACCGAGTATGGTATCATTGCATGGGGGGGAGGTACTTCATCTGCTCTAGATCCTGTCGAAAAGGCGCAGAAATCAATTATGAAATTTATTCTCAAACTAACTCTAACTGCAAACAGTAATTCAATTTACAATTTAATGAGAGTATTTGACGTTCGACAGATTTATGTAATCCTCAAACAAGCACGTGTTTTACGAAAAAAAAACCAAACTCACTAAAGCACTCTTTTCCACCTTTGGTCAATGAACTTTTAGATACTTTGCCACAAAAATATACAATATGCTCCCAGAAAACATTAAACAGAGTCAAACACAGAAAGCGTTAAAATAAAGTTAAAATTTCGATTTGTTCTAATGAGCGAGCCTTTACTAGCGCCCTCACCCAAAAACCTTGTCATTGACAGTTACTGTTGTATTGTTCAAAACCTTGCTGTGTCTGTATGTTATGTATGCAAGCAATATAGGTAAACTTATTTAATATATGCGGTATAGGAATTTTTATTCTACATTTGTAAGTAAACCATAGACAAAATGCGAGAAGCATCTTACTAAAAATCCTGCCTCAATACAGGTTCGCCTAGTGAGGCAGGTTTATGCACAACTTTAAATATAGTATATTATGCTATTTATTTCAAACCGTTTTTATATATTTTTTTCATCTTTCTATTAGATACTACTATTATACTAAAAAAGTGTCATAAATTAATGCAACATAGTTTAAAAAAAAAATCTAGGTAAATGTTACCCGAGTATGAAGTAGTATGTATGTTATATTCCCGTTATTTTTTTTATGAAATAAACAAATAACAAATTACAAATGGAAAATTACAAATTACAAATTACAAATTACAAATTACAAATTACAAATTACAAATTACAAATTACAAATTACAAATTACAAATTACAAATTACAAATTACAAATTACAAATTACAGAATTAAATCATTAGAATGGAATTCCACTACGAATTAACAATAAAGATTAACCATATTGATAACTAGCTGATGTGTACCCGGCCTTGCTCAGGATTTTTTTTTTTTTGGAAAAGTTTATGAAGTTGTGAACTCTTGCTTGTCGTTTGGGTGTCATAATTGATTTGACAGCAAAAGTAATGATTTGTGATGACTTTTAATATCTCTAACCAAATAAAGAAATAAATATTTATTTAAAAAATTTATTTCTTTTCAAACATTTATTTTTTCATAATATATATAAATAATAAAGTTCTTAAGTAGGTACCTACATGTGTTTTCCACTTTGAAAATAGTCTACCCAAACAAACCTTCTTCTTTTGAATATGTAATCTTTGGCTTAACAGAGTGGTATATATATGGGTTAACGTCAATACAGTATGGCGGGTTCAATATTTTTCATACTAATTTTTAAAACATTATGGCAACAGTTTTACATATTGGATTTCATTCAAAATACTCTCCAAACCTTCCCGGCACTAATGAGAACTGTGCTATTTTCATCAAAACCGATCTACCTGTGAAAAAATAATGCAGTAAGTTGTATTTTTTGTTAATAATATTATACTGTTCAATAAGTATGTGTACCATATTGACATCGGTAGCAACATATAACAATGCCAATAATTTTTCGTATCTATGATATTGGCAGCCAATAAGGTTATCTGAAGGTTTACAAGTCGTCTTCTATTGCGCTAATAACATTCCAACTCGGGGCTCGTCCCTAGGGGCGCCAAACTGTGCAATAAACGGTTGTCGAAAAGTGTATGGAAAAAGTTTTGTCACCTAATTTTTTCACGATTTGCGATTTGGGCTTAGATTGTGTTTTTCCATGAATCATTTTCGTGTGCTTAAGGTCCTATATGACGCAAGGCGCAGCAAACAACCAATCAGGAGACTGCGATTTTCTTCTTGAGTTTAAATTTGCACAGTTAGAGATTGCAATACTCCTGTCATTATATTGTCCCGGTGCCTTTGTAGTAGGTGAGATTTGGAACTGGTTTGAGGACATATTTTTGGGCGTTGTTTTTTAATCATGAGAAACAAAGCCAAATATCATAAATGAAGTGTTCATTATTGGGAATTGGTTCCAAAAACTATCTGTTTCTCTTAATTTTCCTCTATGGAACATCAGTTTATCGCAGTCGCATTGACGCTAATTTCATAATACCCATCACCGATACGATACAGACGCTAACATCATCTGTCGGATGATTTTATCGTTTATATTTTATACGATAACGGACTTTGGAGAAAACTGTTTTAAAGTTCATTATGCCATGGAACGAATTTGAATTAAGCAAACTAGTTGGTATGATATCACGTTGTACGCCATGTTATCATGTCAAAAATTTTGTACTTTTAAATAGCTTTTTTCTGTTTTTCACTCGCATTGATCAAAAACGTAATTTTCTACATACATACAGGTATGTTATTTTTCTCACAAACTTTATTATACCCATATTATAATGGTAAAATATCATTCTTTCGTTTGAATTACTAAATATATCAAATAATATCTCCGATTTATCACAGACAATTGAACATTTATTTATAAATCCCTTTAAATTCTTTGCCGTTTTGTGCCTTTAAGTTGATATAAATATTATTTGCCACATTTTGTAGTGTTTTTTTATTTGTTAGAAAATAAAATTTTCATTTCATTGTTGTTCGTTATGACAGCGGGCAGCGACACCGAACCCGCCAATTGTAAAGAAGAGTGTTTTTAAAAATTATATTGTTTTGATTTTCTAGCACTTCTCCCAAAAAAAGTTCGAAGCCTAAGTCTCGCGGAATATTATTAAAATGATAGACGTATTGATTTGATAAATCCGTTTGTACAAGTGGTAAGAATTGTTAAACTGAATAATTAAAAAAACTGTTTGTGCGTGTGAGGGGGAGGGGGGCGCAATCGGTACCTACTGCACAGGGTGCGAGATAACGTGAAACTTACTCGCCCAGTTAACATAGATATTATTATAAGGTCCCGGGATGGAAATCCTGACCCCAATATTTCCTTAATATTTTACGGTATTTTCTTTATTCGACTTCTTTATTTATTTAAATCTAATATAAATCAAATTTTAAAAATAAATTAAATGGAGTTTTACAAATTGAATCCAAAAACAATTAACGACTTCTTTATTTCGCTGGATTTCGGATACCTCAAAACATCTGGGTACCGTGATTATACGAAGATTAAATTACCACTGGTTTAAAAGTAACGGATCTGAATTCTGACATTAAACGAAAAGCGGTTGACAGTGATTTCTTTATGGCAGTATTGGTTAATATTTTCCTCGAACAGTTAGGAGGGAAACCACTAAATTGAAATGAAATGTAGGAAATGATTCGAACAATAAAATTTTCTTTTTTTTTATAATCTTTCAGTCCTTCATATTTATTGGTCAAATGTGTCGAATTGTAAATAACAATAGTTGTTTATAAGAAAACATCAACTTCTTTAAAAATGAAAAACACAAAGCAAACAGACCAAACAATTCTGATTCAGGTGAGGTATTTGGAAGTACCTACATACAAGTGGAAACGTTATTTAAACGGGTTTATTTATACTTTGTTTTATTACCGGATCTAATTAATGAGGTACTTGCTACGAAATACCATTATTTTACTTCTCATTCCAAACATATTTCACTCTTATAATGTTACTCACTTCACATGTGCCTTAATTATATTATATTTTAATAATAAACTCCCTTACGTAAAAATATTAATAAAATCCAATCCCATTCTATAACGAATAGGGCTTGAGAAAATGAAGTAACCGAACAATCAGATTTAATCGCTTTTGATAAAGCCATTTCAACTTTTTAATCAATGTTTCAATGGTGATTCCACGACGATAATAATGGTGACTTTTTCTATTTTGTGTGCTTGTGTAACTTTGTGTGGAAAATGAATCGATGATGTGTATATATATAGTAAAATATATCCCTAAACTTTCCGTAAAAAAATCAATTTTCCAGTTCAGTATTCAGCTGCTTTAATGAAAGCCATCATGGAGAAACAAAAACTGCACAAAACACGGAAATCCTCGATTGATTACGTAGAGTTTGCTTTGAAACGCACACAACAAAAATAATCACGGAAGCATTGCTCTAATCACTAAATCAGTTCAATTGAATATAATATTCAAATAAATAATCAGCAACTGTGGAATTATGCAAAAACAAAAATAAAACAAATGTCAGCCCACTTTTCATTTACCTTAAAAACGATATTAATTATTTTTGTGTTTAATTCGTAAAAATCCAATTAATTTTTTTTTTTTAATTCCATATAAATCAATTTCAATAATGTTATTATTAAGTTTTGCAAGTATTTTAGTTTTTATTTTGGTGACATCTGTTTCAGCGTTCAAGGCCATTTTAAAACTGCGGTTAATCCACATTGTGATGACTAATTTATGATTTTATTTACTCCCACCCAATTCTAATTTGGACGCGTGTTTAAAATAATGATTTATTATCGGTAAAACTGATTTAGTTAGAGAATAATTAAAATCCTCTATTTTGTGAGGTTTTTACATTTATAATGTGTTTCCCCGTATCTAAATGGCAACGTCATCTTAATTCATTTATTTGATTGTTTTATATTGTTTTGGTAGTGTAAACATACTGAGAAGTGGTGAGTTAATAATTTTCCTTACTTTATTAGTTAATATTTTATTAGGATAAGTAAATTTAATCTAAGACCCTATCTTTCTATCAACGAGTATAAGGGTTATTGTCAAGCGGGACGTGATTATCCACTGAGGGATGTTCTGTGAATTTTAAAAAGTGCTTTTATAATTATAAAATCGTGTATGTTCTTTAAATTTAGTTAGGAAAGTCCTTCCCGTCTGTCCTATATATGTAGCGTTGCAGTCGGCGTGGTCACATCATAATTCATATATGTCATTATTATTAAGTTTAGGATTTTTACTATTTGAGTTTTTTAGGTTTGTTCCTATATTATTATTGGTTCTCAATGCTATATTTAAATCACATTTTTTAGTTTATTTTACAATTTTTACAGATATTGGACCAAGAAATTCCAAACACGCAAATTTTTCTACTTTTTATTATTTACCGGAGATATTAAATTAATTTTATTTTTATATTTTTGTTTTTATAATTTTACAATGTTATTTGACTCATAGCCGTTATTAAAGGTGATTGTTTTGTATTATTTCCTTTTCTTTTAACACGCTGCTTAAGTGATATTAATTAGTCGGTGAACCATTGAATGGTAAGTTGATAATTTATGGGACCGAGGATGAGTTGAGTTTGAATTTATTGTTGTATCTGTAGTAGTTGGTTTTCTAAATATTTCGAAGGTATGACTATTATTACTTAAAGATTTAAAAAAATATTTAACCTTTGATTTCATTTTCAACTGTGAGGCAGATTTTATGATTTACGGTATTGGTGCCTATCCAACATCTGCGGATATCGCCTACATATTTGACACAGTATATTATATATTTAGATAATAATAAAAACTAGAATACTTCCACAACTTAATAAAAAAACGTGATTAAATTTGATTTACAATAAATTTAAAAAAAAAATCTAAAAGAGGATGCCTAGCACCGGCGCTCATCAAGTGTGCCAATTATTCTCTAAACACTTTCAGCCACCTACGTAAGCGATATGGACACTAATGATTCCAGCGTAACGGATAGTTCTACCTGTGAGAATAATCATAACCCGATCGGGGACGTACAAATACACAATTTACTAATCTATAAATACTTGAAGAATTTGGACATTTGTAAGGTTGCTGACGGTGACGGTATCTCGCCATAAATTGTTTCAAAATGTGCCCAAAATCTTACACACCCTTAAATTTATATATTTACAATGCCTCTAAAGGTAGGAATTTTTCCAAAAAAGTTTCGGTAATCAATTATAATTCCCATTCGTAAAACAGGTTCAAAAAGTAACATAGAAAAGTATCGCCCAGTACTCTCGGCATTTAGTAATCGTTTTGAACGTATTGCTATTTGAACGTATTTGAATGATTGCTTTTTGTTTGACAAGCCCCCAAAGGGCACACAAACTCCAACGGCTCGGAGGGCTTTGAAACAGAGAATGGACGGTTACCTGAGAGGGTCTCCTCTTGGGGTAAGAATAACCTCGTCGAATTTAATGTTTCAAAGACCCAATCATGTCTGATTACGTCTAAAAGTTATCGAAATGACAATCTAGTCTCCTTTAATGGAAGCAATCTTCCCAACAAGCCCTCCATTGATATGCTTGGTGTAACCTTAAGTGATCAGCTCAGGCATGGGGTCTCCATCGAAACCCGAGTAAAGTTAGCCTCTCAGAAGCTGGGCGTATTGTACAGAGCCCGCAGATACTTTAATAGTACACAACTGCTGACCCTGTAAAAATCGCAAGTGCGCCCCATTGTA